>JAWWEQ010000010.1:30076347-30109297 GCA_035583055.1 Torymus tubicola | reverse complement strand
TATATATATATATATCGAGGTGCACGCACGCACGACTTCATTCTTTGCGCGTGCAATTGTGGACGATTGTTCGTTGGTTATCAGTGTTGACAAAAACGTAGGGATAGTTGGTAATGATATACGAAAAATATCTTCAAAATACCGTTCGATTTTTTTTTTATTATACGTAACCCCCAAACATAAATTCTCTCACCAATGTTTTCTTATATGTATTTGCTGCGGCATGAACTCACCTCAACTTTACTGTACATAAGAAAAGAACTATACACACCAGTCAATTCCAATAAATTCCTTGGTCGTACCACCTCAAGCTATAAAACCTACGCCTGCCGATACACTCGTCTCTCTTTCTCTCTCTCTCTCCCCTCTCTTTCTCTCAATCGAACGCGGAATATAGAAAACCATTACCATAGCGGCGGGGGAGAGAGAAATTGAAATTCTCGCGGGAGGATGCGTATATATATATATACACACACGCGTTATAGGGAGATCGGCAGAAATTACAGAAAACACTCGTGGCGCATTATACACCGGCCACGTGCGGAATTTTCTTGTTCGATAAAAAAAAGATCGGCCGTGGTTCTTCTTCTTCCTTCCTTCCTTTGTGTATGCACGTATACTGGACGAGTGTTGAAAAATCAGCAAAGGCGCTGGAATAAATTGAGGAAACTGCGTCGATAATGGATATATAGATAGAAGCACGCTGGACTTTCCTTCTCATCGATTTACTTTTTTATTTGCCATTATTTAGTTTGCGTTACGTATTGCAAAGGAGATTTGATTTCCTTATACTTTGCGCAGTGTTTTTCTATAATAAACGTAAAAATTAGGATCCAAATTGTTCCCAAAAACTCAGGCTTACAGCTCACTATATACATACAATTCTATATAGAAGCTCCACCTCTTGCAGGTCCCCCCTTAAGAAGTCAAAATAATTGGCCGCAGCTCGTTATCCAATTACTCGTCAAAATATACCGTCATGCTCTTCCAATTACCCTATACCTCTTTCACTCACTCACTCGCTCTCTCTCTCTCTCTCTCTCTCTCTTCAGCCTTATTTTAACGCGCGCGACTTTTCGCGGGTATACGAACTACATTATATACATGTACAGCTGAGTTTCCCCGAACGGCAGAATAAGGCGAGGCGAAAGGATATATATATACATATACACGCCCCGCGTTCAACCGAGTGAAATATATGCCATAGCTATGTGTAGATGTGTATATATATATATATATATATATATACGAAAAAGTTAACGTGCGCCGGCGTTGCGTCAGCAAAGCAACTCTAAAAACGAGACGACTGTTACGTATATTTCGCGGCAATTGATATGCGGCGGGGATCGATTTTTGGATAAGCGCCTTTACGATCTACGTTCCCGCGCGATTTCGATCGCCCGCGTGTATATATAGGTAGAATGGTTGTGAGTGCAGTGTAGAGTTGACGTACGCGAGAATATGCGTTTTCGGACTTTGGGAAAGTTGGCAATCGCGCAAGCGTGTACTGCTGAAAAGTGTCTATATAGTTGCTCGGATTATATTGTGTCTTTACGACGATTGCTGCTGCTGCTGTTACGATTTGGTTTATATTCCTATGAGACGATATTACAATTTGCGCGTAATAGAATAACGAAAGTGTTTTTAAATTTCGTTAAATATTTGCCGTTTGCAATGGTTTCGATTGAAAAATGAATTTTATTTTCGATTTATCCTTTACAATTGGTGATAATTCCGTTTTTTTTACATTTAAATATACTCTTTCTTCCACCCCTTCTGCATACATGTATATATATATATATATATATATATATATATATATATACTCTACCAAAAAATTCTCTCTCCAAAAAAAAACTTTATCCTAACTCCCTACCCTCAATAAATCAATTTTCAAAAACCACAACAAACCCCGCCATATCGTTTCTTTTCCCCCTTAACGTGTTTCCCTTTCCATATCGTACAGCTATATAGCCACCCCGAAAGGTCGCGTCGCGCCGAGGCGCTTGTGCTGATTTACAATGCCGCATGCGCGCGCGCGCGAAAGAGAGAGGGACGTGCTATGCGCTGCGCGAGCATAAACCGCGTAGCACGGGGATCCGGCGAGCAGGAAGAAGGTGCAGTTGTGTATGGATGTGTATATATATGTATATGTATAGATGTACACCGTCTGGCATCTGTGCATATACGTTCGCTGCATGTGGATGTGCATCATCGTTGGAGGGGAAGACGTTATACGTGTTTTTGAATAATAAAGTGTATATAGTGGGGTGACACAGACGTATACGTGTTTTTTTTTCTCGGAGTTTTCGTTAGTGGTACGCGGGGTCGTAATTTTTACTTGTTGTTGGGAAATTGTCAAACAAATGAATTCCTTATACATAACTGATCTATTAACCATCCGATCTATACATTCAAGTGTGCATTCGCACAGTTCCCACTAATAATGCTCCTCTTTATACTTTTCAAACAATACGAATTAAACCGTCACGACCATTATCCCACTTGAACAGTGCGCAATCTATATACCATCGAACCTCGCCCCGTTGGAAAACTAAAAATAAAAATAAAAAAAAAAGAAATCACGCAACACTCTCCACCAGCTTTTGAATGTAATCGACCCACGAACCCTCAATATATACACGCGTGCCATACGGCATGCTTGCGCGAAGCCGCAACGCTATACACTCACCTCGGCGAATCAGAAATCTCCCGCGCGTTTTTCTGCGGGCATACTGGCTTTTTCAATCTCTCTCTCTCTCTCTCTCCCTTCTGCTCGTCTTTCTCTCTCTCTCTCCTCGTTTCCCCCTTCTGTCCGAGCGCCGCGCGACCATACGGGGCGCAGAAGAGCAAGAGATCCCTTTTCGATAAATTTTAAACATCGGCTCGCTCGCTTGCTCGCTCTCTAAATGCCACTTAGCGCAAAAGCCGCTGGTGCTGGGACGTTTCGCGAACGGGGGACGAGGAGAGTTAAGGTAGGTTTATATATATACGCGTGCTGTATATATATGTATGCGAGTGAGGGGAAAGAAGAAGGTTCAAGTGCGAGGGGGTAAGTTGGCGCATCTGATTTTAAATGCTAATTTTTGGCACGCAGTCGTACAGATGGGTTACAATTTGGTAGATTGAAACTAGAGAGATTACAATCGAGATAACGAGAAGCGAATAGTATTTATATAAGCGAATTCTAATTGTACATCGCATAGCTATAGTTATAAATACACAAAAATCTTCATAAAAATTCCATTTAAATCTCGCACACTCGTACGAAGGCATGTCGAGAGCGTAAGGCACTCGGTGAGAGAAAGAGTCTCAAGAGAAAGCATGTTACACGTATATACACACAGCACCAGCAGCGACGTGTGAGAACGGACCTTCCTCTCTCGCGAGAAGACACTTGTACCACACGCTCGCGCGCGCCCACGCGGTCCATTAATATCATCACTCGCGCGCACGCGGCCGATTGTGCAATCGACAAATTGCCCGAGTGCTTCCGAGAGTGGGTATATACATAAGTACAAGCTTACGCATGGTAGTCGTTTATATGGGAACGGACGAAAAAAAAACAAGTTGATAATGCGACTGACTTATACGCTGGTAATTGGATTACGGGATTGGAAGGAAAAAAAAACGTTAAAAGATTTTGGATTATTCGATTAAATGTTATTGTATGTGGAAATGACGATGACGTCTGAGGAATGTGAGGATAGATTAAATCGAGAGTGCGTTGTTGTGTTTATTTTTTTATGGTAGGGGAGGGGCGATGAAATTGTTTTCAGGCGACGGAGGAGGTAATTTTGTAACGTTTTGTTAACGGGGTAGCATGACGTTTACGTTGATGAGCGGAAGTTTACTACTACTACACAGGTGACACGGGGGGATATTCCTGTGGAAAAAGCAGCACCAGTCGAAAGGATCGATGTTCTTGAACCACAAGGCCTAAGAAGCCACGAGACACATTTCGCCACTATATGTATATACAGTTTCGCGTCGAATCTCACGTGTATATAGAAATTTTTTCGTTGCACCATTCAACGTCGTTATACTCTTTGTCCCATGTAAATCCCAGGTCCATCGTAAAAGTAACCTTTATCGCGTACGAATTTTCGATACACCCAACGTAACGCATGCTTCCCTTGTACATTTTGTTATGATAAAACGTCGCGATTGTTATAAATAACGCAAAACTCATCTCACCACTGCCTGCTTTATTATCGCCGTGCTATACATCTCGCAAACTTCGATTCGAATATACACATATATTCAACAACGTGAACGAGACAAATGTCTATATATGTATATATACGTAGAGATTTCTGAGTGGAACCTTAAAATCTACGACGATCGCCGTATAGAGAGTAGCGGAAACCAATGCGGGTGTATTATTCAGTTAGCGCGTCAATTGACGACAAAGGTGGAGGGGGGAGGGGGCAATTTTCGCGTTCGCAAGGATGTGTTACGCGAGTGCGTTCACTTCGTGGATTCGTGGGCGGACAGGAGAATACGAGGCGAACGTCGGTCTCGCGTCGAGAGTACAAATTGAAATTCGCCCGCTCGCGCTCGCGCGTATTATTGTGCGTATAAGCCGGAAGAGTTAAACGGCCGTTCGTTATAGTTTTTGTTTGGGTGGGAAAGATGTAAATGGTGGTATAAGGGAGAGAATGTGATAAAAACATATTGGAATTAGTTAGGTTGAGTGTTAGGGATCTATGAGGAAGACGCGTGGTTGGTGTTTTTCGCGGATTGGGAAGAAGTGTGAAATAAGTGCGTATATTTCGGGTCATTAAATTTTCAGTAATCGCGTGCGTATTAAGAGAGAATACGCGATGACCTTACGTAAAATCTAACTTAGTTCCTTAAAGTACACTCGTATTTTAATAATTACACTTTGATTTTTAAAATAACAAAATATTTAACAATATCCAATAGACAAACGGAAATTAAATTCTCTTCCCAATCCCATATACCACCATAGAAACCGCACCATGATAAAACAACAGCACCGAATCAATACGCAGAACTCCCCCCCACCTTTACACCCATATCCCCCTTCGCACTACACACTTCACCTAACCCCGTGGCATTCACCCAATCACACATCCAGTCAGTCGTATGACCGATATAATCGAACCCGGCCAGCGCGCGCCACCTCTTCACTCGGCCCCCCAACCACCCCTCGCTCATCATCGTCCCCTATTAGCCAATCCTCCGAACGTCACGCCTGAAAAAAGATGCGAGGGCGCGCATCGTCGTCGTCGTAGGACTCTCATACGGAGAAAATCTACCGTCGTCCTCTTGAAGACGGTATCGCGAGACTGCCTGGCGTCTGCGCGGGCTCGCGAATCCGCGACGAGTGATCAGGGGCGCACGATTGGTATAGAACTAACAGAGAGGTTGGGAAAATAGCTGGGGGTTGTGTGTTGTGTCGATGTGTATATTGTTGAGTGGGCGGGGGGTTGTATATATATAATATATATATATATGTATATGTATATAGAGAGAGGGAAACCGCGCGCGACAGAGTTTGTTTTATGATGCTTGGATACACGCGATGCCGTTTAGTGTATTATATATACATTATATATAGAAATATGCCCGAGAGTTATTCTTTCTTATTTTTTTTAACGCTACGTAAAAGAATTTATAGTATACGTGGCTGGACAATTTGCATGTGTAGTTTCACCACGATATAATTACTGTCTATATACAGCTATTAGAGATACTAATAACGGTTGTTTCAACTGCTTTTCGATTATTCATTTCCAAACGATATTACACACTTATATACCTAATACGCCGCGACTGGTTAACACAAAAAAAATTATTTTATATGCAGAAATCTGACACGAGTGAAATCTCTCTCTCTCTCCGTGCGTAGCTTAATTATACCATGCCGTTCAAGTATGGAACTCACGCGTATAATTTCTCCGGACTGATATTCCCATGCACGCTATATGCTTATAGAAAAACAACAACCTCCGCAGCACAACACAACGACAACAATATCCCTTTATCATCATCTATAGCTCTCCAAACACTCTCGTCCGAAAATCCCTCACACGCGCGTATACATAAATACTTTCACGCTTATCTTCACAACTGTATGTGTGTGTAAGGAGTCATCGTGAGGCTCCTAAAAACACATAGAGCTGTATATATATATATATATATATATATATACGCGAGAGCGTCGGAGAAAGTACGAAACGGTGTGGTAGTATATAGTAGTATAGGCATGGCACACTCGGCATATTTTCCTCCGTTCGATTCTCCAGTGCATTAATGCGCGAGAAAGACTCGCGGTCGCATGCTGGGCGCCCGATAAGCGCGGACGTTAGCGCTGAGAGTGGGCTGCGGAGCGAGACGGTTGCGGAATGTCGAGAGGACGGTGGTGGTGGTCGCTGTTGCTGCTACATAGACTGTTGTATCGTTATATTCGATAGGATTTTTCTAAATTATTTCAGATCAGTTTCTTTTCAAAATATTTAACTATTTTTGGTTCGGAAATTCAAGTATACTTGGGAATTATCTTGCGCGTTTTCTTGCAAAAATTACTATACACTATACGCGTCTTCTGACCTCCCCCCTTCCCATATATCTATATATTTACGCCCACGCGGTTGTACACCCGTAAACATGAAATCGGGGCCGGACTACTCTCGCGTAAAGAAGACGAGAGGAACGCGCGTTGGTGTTGGCGGTTCTGAAATTGCAGCAGAAACGGTTATGGACTACCGTTTTCGATTCTCTCCGTGCGAGCTATATAGCGAGCGTCGGCACTCCTAGGAGAGGTCTCTCCTCCCTCCTCCTCCTTCCTCTACCAGATCGTAAATCGCTTGCGGCCGAATGGCTTTCGCGAGAGTGCGCAAATTTTCTTCTGTTATACGTTGCATATATATAGTCTGTATAGGATGTGTGAGGATAGATCGGTGGGTGAAGTTTATATACATATATATATTTTTACGAGTATCGAGTACATAAGTGCGACTAGGGTATATTAAATTTTTTCTTTTAACGGTGAGAAGGTAGTCCACGATTTCCTCCATGTATATTTATTTAGTTTAAAAGACAAACATATATAAACATGCAATCATATTAAGACAAAAGAAAAGACTGCATCACGCCCAACGTATCCTCGGCCGATGACAACCCAATCTCCAATGCACGTATAACACAATACCGGCCATTCAACCACCAAGATTTTCTCTCACACACACACACACACACACATACGTATACGTTTTCTTACAAAAGCATCGACTGTGCAGCAGCAGCAGCAGCAGCAGCGCTATACGAGTATATAGACAAACACACATATACATATATATGCTGCAGCAAGCGCACTATACTTGCACAGGCGTAAACGTTCTCTCGGGGAATCTGGAAGTGGGCGAGAGCTGCTGCAGCTCTCTCGACTCCGCGTGCTCGCGCGCGCGCGCGATGGAATATATAAAGAAAGAGAACGGCGAACGCGAGAGTCGAAAGTGTTCTCCGGCTTGCTTTGCTCGTAGTAATGTATATATATATATATGTATATATATAGAGGGAGAGAGAGAGAAAAGGCGAGCCTGTATATACATGTATACACTTCCGAGGCTAAGGTCACGTTCGCAGGCGCGCGTTATGCTCGCCGGTGAATATTTTCGCGAGCCGGGCATATGGCGTTTCTGTCGTGCAATGTGCGGTGTACGCCTCTCGCATGAGACTCTTCGAAGATAAAAGGATGAGCGAGTGGTCGATTTAACAACCCTGAAGTCGACGCGTGTATATATATAGGATATATAGAAATGTAAGGGTAGCAGGGGTTTTTGTTTTTGAAGTAAGGATATTTTGCTGGAATTCAAGGTGTTTGAGGTACGGATAGGCTTGACTAAGAGAGCGAGAGTTTCGCGTGCACTATTACAGCCGGATACTTTGTACCCGAAGGACCGTCGCAAAAAACGAACCCCTGGGTAATCGTCCAATACACACCTAAGGGCTTTCTCTCTAAAGTTGTATGTATATACATACATTTTAAATGCGATGGCGTCGGTTTATCACCGACCGACCGAGCGACGTACAATGGTGTGGGGGGGAAGACATCGTCGTTTATTATGTTTTACGACACTACACGCGTGTTATTCTCCTCCTTCTCTCTTCCTTTGCGTCTACTTTTTGCACCCACGTCAAAATATACTCATCGCGTATCAATACAGACGATTGCTCTTACCGTTACATACACCGCAGTCTTCACGAAGAAAAAAATTTCTTATTAATTCCAATATGTATATAGCCTACGGCGCGGTCGGTATATTGTACTGTGCGAGAAGCCTAACAAACAGTTATGCGTTCTGTGTACGTGTGTCCCTCGAAAAATCAAATCCACAGGCGATATACAATAGTATACGTGTAGTAGAAAGAGAGAAAGAGACAAACATGCGCGTGCAAGTGCAGTCACTGGCCAATTCAGGAAGGTATAGAGAGATAGAGAGAACAGAACAATGGCCGCCGACTGTGGCTGTAGGGTTCATCTCCATATAGAAAGAGAGAGACCACACCCCGCGGGCGAAACCGCATCGCCCGCTCCTTCTCGCGTGTGCTTTCTTGTTCGCCCTGGCCGTGGTTGTTGTCTGCATCTCTCGAGCCTCTCGGTGAAAGAGGTGGAAGAGAGAAAGAGCAAGCTATAAGCGCTCGATATATTCGGTTTGCACGTGTAATAAAAGCATCTCTGTCTTGCGATTCTATCGGCCGAGAGCGCGCAGTTGTTTTATTTGTCCAAAGTTTAATTGCGCCCGATCGTGAAAAAAAAATATTCGTAAAACTATGCATAATAATAATAATATCGCATACTGTGTGCGTGCCTACGGGGCTGTTCATTGTACCCGGCTGACCGATCAGATATTCCAGGTTAAAGATATGCGTATATACAGATATATAAGTCGAAAAGAAATGAAGCATGTATATATGTATATCGTGTATATGCACAGATGAAAGAGAGAGAGAGAGAACTTATACTCCTTGTGGATTGGCCAACTCCTATTTCGACATGCACTCCACTTACCATTGTACGCTGTTCTCGACATACATCGCGCACTACTCCTACGTATATAGATACATACATACATACATACATACGGTAGAATCGATGAAAGAATATACAGCAATATAAACATATACGCGTGTATACACGTATCTAGTCCCGCGGCAGGGTTGAACAGACGTCGATCCACTTCCTCGTCGTTCCTGCGTCTCTACACGCTCGATATCATCTACACACGCGGCCGCGTGATCTTCGTATTTTACCATCGCTGTATACAGACCAGCTGGTATGTGTAGTACACCATGGGCCTTATTAAACGCACGCGGCTATGGTATACACCACGAAAGAACATTACGTGCAGGTATATATATACGGTGATGATGATGATGACGACGACGTGTATGTTGAGGGTGTCTAGTCGGTCTCTTTGGATGCTATATATACGCGTGCGTTTTTTTATCTATACGAATGTTCTGTACATGATGTTAGTTATGTATAGATATACGGGCGTTTTGCAAAAGGAAATAATGATAATAGAATTCGATTTCATTAATCAATAGATTTCCTCGCTAATTCAAATATATCTATGACACATATACTCCGCCCCTACTTCGCGTTTACATAAACCTTGCCATACTCCACCCACTTGGTATAGAAGAATAAAAAAAAAACTGATTCGCTCGCGCAATTCCATCAAACTTTCTCAAAGTAATTAAAAATTCGCTGCGAACAAGCCTCGCACTGTGATGATTCATATATATACATGTATATATTATACATACAAATATATATATATATATATACAGGCATGTACGCTTGCGAGGGGGGCAGCAACTACACACACGCGTATAAGATCACGATTAAGATAAAAGCAGGTCAGACTCGAATATACATTTTTTTTCTCTCTCTCTCTACGGCAAACAATCATGACTCGTCGAATTCCACGACGCGCACGGGCTATACGAGCTGTTTCTCACACGCGCACCCGCGTTAGAAACCGCGTATGTATGTGTGCGTGCTCTGGAAAAAAAAACGTAAAATTCGAAGTTCTTCGTAGAAAAAGGTTATGCTTGCAACGTGGTAAAGGCAAGGGGTCAAGTATCTGCGAGGTTGTAGAACAGGTATAACTCCCTCTTGTAACTATATAACGATGCCCTTTGTCATGACAAGAACGCGGCTTAGGTGACGATGAACCCGTTTGCACGACTTTTTCCTCGTTTGGGGTAAACGTAATTTCAAGTGTTGTGGGGAAAACGAGATAGTGCGGTAGCCAGAATAGTAGCTTTTTTTTTTCATTATTATTCATGTCGTCGACTTTCGTGTACGCAGCGACTTGCTTGAATAATAAAGAAAAAAAAAGACAGAATTTGGGATTTTTTTTTTATATAAATGTGTAGAATAAACTTTAAGTTTTCAGCTTTTTATTTTCCATTGTATACGCATAAAATCGATTTATTTTCGCTGTACGAGTGAACACTTTCTCACCGCTATCTATATACTCCCCCGCACTCTTTGCTCTTGAAATTCCCGTGTGCTGCATCTTCGCGGCAAAGTGCGCGCGCGTGCATCGAACGTGCCTAAATTATGCCGATCGTGCAACGTGCGTCTCTCACGTTTTGTTGCATGATATCCCCCGCGAATAATTCTCTCGACGTTGTTCGCTTTTATTCTCTCTCCCCTACTTCTTCTTTGTTGTGTATAACCTTTGTTGTCTATGAAAAAACAGTATATAATATCTATAGTGATAATTTTTACATATACGCATTTTGTTCAAAATTATAAGTTTTTTTTTAAACAATATCCTTTATTACCCATACAAAACCACATAAAATTTCCCTATGTATACCTCGCGCATCTACAACTCAACGCACGATATAAAACCTTACACGTCGCACGCGAAATCGCCCTTAAACGTCGCCTTTACCTTCTTTCCCCGCCAACCCTGCAAAAACAAAAGCAAAAATTCCATACACACAAAGCAGCAAAACGACGCGATCGAACCATTATATATACATACACACACGTACCTACCTCTTTTCTCTCTCCCACTCTCGAAAAAAAAGAATAATAACGAGCCGTTCGCGGGAATCAAAGGCCCATAACGACGCGAAATTGCACGCGCGCGTCTCGTCTCTCCCTCTCTCTCTCTCTCCCTATATACACCTGCAATTGTAAAATCATCCGCGCGCAAGCGAGCGAGCCAGCGAGCGTGTGTAGCCTTCGCCGATGGCATAATAATGGGACACCTTTCGCGCGCTCGCCCACGGAATCGCGAATAAGATGTAGAAACGCATATATAATGCATGCACGCGCACGTATATATATATACGCTGCAAAACGACGTGCAAGAAGGGCCGCGATTGTGTTGTGTGGCAAGAAAGAGTGTCGGCCCTTGCCCTTGATTATCCACATAGTATCTTGCATGTGTATAGTGTGTGTATGTGTGTGTGTGTGTGTGTGTGTGTATGAACGGACGATGACGATCGCTACGTAGTGATAATAGGACGTTGTGGTTGTTTGTGGAAACGCGCGTTGCGGGACGGAGGAAAGAGAGAAAGATTTTAATTGATCGCGATAGGCAAGAGGCGCGGCTGAAGATAGTCCTAAAGTGTGTGTGTGTAAGGTCTGTGATTTATTGTCCGCGATTATTGTTTTGTTTTGCTTGAACGACGATTGTATATATTTTCTCTTATATATCATATTGTATATGGAAAAACTAATGTTTGCATTTGTCTTTTTGTTGCAGGTAAGCTAAAGTTGACTTTGGAGACATCATTCATACATAGTGTACAGAGTGCCGGGTTTGGTAGATATAGAAACATTCCAAGCGTTTATTTATCACTCTAATTATTCATATATTATAATTTTATCTTGCCCCAAGTTAAAAGAGTTCTTTCACTTATGCTCTATATAAAACCATAAATTTTTCGTTCCATCCACAACCTCATTTTTTCCAATACACGCGCATTATGAACCATATACGATACAAAATTCCATTTCATAATCACATTTCTCCCGATCCCCTCGTCTAAACGCGAATACCAACCGGCGCAACAATGAACATACCTTACCATCTAAGTTCTCGCGCCCGTATCCAGCAATTACACAAAGCGCAAATCGAAAATTAATGACTATTCTACTCCCCCCCCCCCTCCCCTCTTCCGCCTTGAAAAGACACTAAACCCTTAACGACACGACCGGCGGCGGTATAGTAGCAGTAGCTCTCTCTCTCTCGCTCTCTCTCTCACAATAGCAATTGTAATACCTTCGGTGCGTTCCGCGCAAAAAGGCGACAGTATAGGCTCTGCTCTCGGCGGTAGCGATAAACCGCGACTTATTTAGAAGAAGCTTCGCCGGGGTGTATATAGTAGCGGCGTAAGACCGGAAGACTTGCTTGCTTGCTTGCGCGCGGAGCTTGTCATTATATACAGAGACCCCGTCAATCAGCGCCGTTAAAATCGTATCGGCTGTAGCGCACGGCGACGAATATGGTGTACGCGAGGGTAGTGATTTGACGCGCGGATAAATTTACGACGTGTGTTTGCCCGATAGGGCGAAGTTCTTTTTTTTTTTTTTGCTGTTATATACGGTCGTTGTTGTATTATATATAGGTATGCAAACGCGCGAAAGTTTTATCGTTGTTTTGAATCTCATCGTGTCAACATTTCGGAAGGAAAAAACAATCGATTTAACATATACAGATAAGCAACTATAATATACGGAGTTTTCTATTATATGCTGTAACGTGTGACACATGTAACAAGCTTTTCCTCTCCCGATTATCGATTAGAATTTGTAATTCTTCTTCTTCTTACCTTCTCACCCAAAAGATCAATCGACCATCGCGCTTATTTGGACATTGATAACCAACGGCATTGACGGCGGTAGCACACATCAAGAGGTTATTCGGTAATATCAACCGCACCGCTAGTGGACATTAGAGTCCGTATATGAGACGATTCTCCTCTTCGTCGTCCCGTTCCGATAACGAGCGTTCGCTCGCGCGGCTTGTTAGAGAATATATATATATAAAGCGCGCGCTTCGGTCGCATAATACGACTTTCCGCGAAGGATTTCTCTCTTCATGGACCGTTATAATAAACGCACGTGAAATGCAAACACACACACATATATATACGTAGAGACGTATAGTGAACGGTACAGTTATCATAATTAGTCTACTAGCACTGCGAGCTCAGCGCGAGGGGACCAATCGCCGTAGCTAATTGACAAAAAACTCTCGACAACGCCGGCTCTCCGATCATCGTTCGTTCTCTCTCTCTCTCTCTCTCCCCTCTTTTCTTTCATATCTCTCTCTCTCGTATAGCAAGAATCATCCTTGGGAATTCCTCTCTAGCTCGCGAGTACGTTTATCAAGATCGTCCGGACCTTCCCTCCTTTTGTATCTTTGAATGGCCACAGGTGGTGCGCCGCGCGCGTGCCTTTTGCGCGTTATTTCATTATTTTCGCGATGGCCAGCGCGGATACATATACGCGCGCACGCGCTGCTCGTTATAGCTGCTGCCCCCTTACGCGGTCTGACCTCCCTCCAAGCAGGAAGATGAGGAAGAGAATGTTCTTTTGAGGAAGAGAAGAAGAAGAAGAAGGTGGATGATAAAAGGAAACGTGTGTGTCTGGATGTGTGTATGTGTGTGGGTGTAGGTGAGAAGGGAAAGATGAAGAAAAAGGGATACGGAAGGTGGGGGGAAAGAGTCGAGATCGATCTTACACTTTGATACGTTTTGTATATAGACAATTTATTCTCTCCACCATACCCTCCGTATAATATACTTGAACGAAGGAAAACTTGAGCGTATACACACACACACACACACACATATACATGCACAGGCCGATTTTCGAGTAGCTTCAACATTCCTACAGAGTCTCTCGTTCCACTCAGTAGTAGTAGGTAATGACCAAGAGGTGTCGGCGATGTACTGTTACCGCGAGGAATTTCGAAGATGCGCTGCGCGACCAGGATTGAGAGGTGAAATCCCCACTGTATATTTATAGGCATATACACATAGACATATACGTGTTGATAAATGACTTGCAGCAGTGTAATGCTTGCTGGTGGCCGGTGCTCCATGCGAGCTGCTTTGTTTCTGTACAGTGCACATCGGTCGATCAATCATCATATCCCGCGGTCTCTATACATTTATGCAGCATATTTCCCGACGTATGTATAATTTTACAACTCGCGTATATACTAATTGAGTCCATCGTGTGATCTAGCCAATAATCTCACGGTGCGTTTACGTTCCAAAATCATATACATATATACATATATAAGAGTTAACCAATAATACTTTCGACTTTCTATAACCTTCGTCGCTTATTATATATACATTCTATTATTATAATTCACTGTCTCTCTCTCTCTCTTTCTCTCTCTCTCTCTCTCGACACATACATTTTGGTTTTACGAAATTCGCAAGCTAACACGTTTCTATATACATATACGAGACGCGCAGCTAAAGCTCCTTGCTACAAGACCTTGGCACACGCACACGCATCGGGCCAACAAACCCGCACATCACGCATACGTACATAATACATCCTTCATCTCTCTCTCTCTCTTGCTCCCTGTTTACTGTCATCCTCGCGCGAGAGCTGTCACGCGGGCAAGAGAGAGAGAGAAAGAACGTGAGTCATGCACGCGCGACGCGAGGCCCGTAATTCTCCTTAATTGCGACAATGTATATATACGCACCGACGAGAGGACGGAGCCACATAGTAAGAATCTCTCTCTCTCTCTCTCTGTGCTTGTGTATATGTGTATATGGAGATTATAAGCGAGTGTGGAGAGGGTCGGATGTGTAATCGCGCTGAGTATGTTTTCGCTCTGATTTTTACGGACGTGTGTATAGTATGTAATATGCTACAGCACAGACATATATAACAGTGGAACGCGGCGGTTCCGAGCGAGTGACTGATTGTGATTGGACTAATTTTTGGGACGTTGCGGCTTACACATAATATCCAGGCGGTGGTGAAACGTATCTGTCGTATTAGACGTATAACATTTTTCAAGTTTTCTAATTAGAAGGATAATTTGCTTGCTATTATAGTACAGTTTTGAATATTCAGTCTACAGAATCATCCGTATAACACTCATTACACAGAGGTTTCCCTGCAATAAAATTAACCCTTATTATACACCTGCTGCTCGTGGTGACCGCGCATACAATCGTTGCGCTATAACCGCTCTCCACCGACCGATAAAAATTGCCAATTAACATGCGCGGCTTTCCGATCATTTCGCCTATATACTCTATACTTCCTCGCTATATATACATACACGCGTATACAGCTACTGTACGTGTATATAGATATACACATACACGCGGACCACGCAGCGCTTAACCCCTTATAAGAAGCCGCCGAGGGCGCCTTATTAGAAGGGGCGCACATACACACAGACTCTTCGCATCTCTCTCTCTTTCTCTCTCGCGCTATATTCCCGCGCGCACGCGCACAGAATGCCATCTAATTGGAACACGATTCTGACCCTGAAGCGATAGCTGCAGCTCCGCGAAATATTCTCTCTCTCTCTCTCGCGAGCGCGAGCAAGTAAGCGGCGTTCTTCGGGCTTTTTATCTTTTCAGCTACTGCTGCTACTGCTTGCTTGCTTCTTCTTCTTCTTCTTCGTGCCCTTTTTTCCATCTTTGGAGCGAACGAGTAAGCGCGGTCTTGCACTTCTTTAGCGCACTGTATAGTATTAAGCGTGTAGTATAGGGTTTATGGTATTAGCGAAGCTTGGCCGCATACGCGATAAAAGTAGAAGATCGCATTGAAAGGGTCAGTGGGGGGGAAAACGGATAAGAGAAACGGAAACCCTCGCTGGCTGTATAATATATATGTAGATGCGAACTGCGATACACATTGTTTCCTATACAGCGATACCAATTGAAAAATTCTCTAGAATTAATTTCTTATACACATTTGAAATACATAAATATATATAGGGGAAAAAAATAATTCCCACTATATAAACCTTCGCTATAGGAAGAAAATAAAAAAAAAAAGCTCGCCAGCACTTATCGATCTCCAATTGAAATCGTCGGATCGCATTACCTCCCCACTGTAAACCTTATTCCTCGCTGGGCTTTGCTGCGCTTCCCGTTACAGCCATCTTTCTCTCCTCGTCCCTATAACTCTCCGCTGCGGAGCCGTATAGTGCTGAAGGGTCGCGTCGATTTTATCCGCACGGGGCTGCGCACGCGGCCCGCGCGCGCGCAGGTGAACCTGATAACATCGACGGGCGTATATTTCACCGAGCAGCGAGTATATGGTTGTATGTATATATATATATATACATATGTGATATCGAAGTGATAAGAAGTGGGAGATTATATAGAGGAAGGTCATTATGTAATTATTGGCATGCGGTTTAAATATACGAGGGTATATATGTGTGTGCATGTGATTATGGGAAGGACATTGTGACGGTAAAAAAAGAGATGATTATGGGCTATATATATAGTTAAAGGCACCACTGTATGTAAAAATCGGTGTTAACAAATGTGAGGGGAACGAATAATTTATCGAAATCTGATTCATATAATCTGCTTCTGCGCACTATGTGTGCATATATATATATATATATAAGTTCGCAGCAGCAGCCACAGATAGGTATATCTCGAATCGCGCGCGTTTATGAAATCCCCGCGTATGCAAGAGAAAGAAAAAGAGACGCTAGAGGTATGCTTTAAGATGACCGCAGCTCGATAAATCCACAGCGCAACCCGTCAATCGACGTTTTGTATTTGCAGTCTTCTATAAGTGTGTGTATATGTAGCCATTTAAAATGTAATATATTTAAATAATAATACATAAATTTTCCTAATAAATTTACCGATACCATCTCACAGTATATATGTACAAACGCACAACAAATCGTCGACCAAAACTCCTCTTTCGTGATATCAATTATATATCCACAGTGTATATACACAAAAAACTACTCACACACATATACATTCCGACAAAGTCACGACGCTCGCTGGTCTATACGCATCCCCTTATCTTTCTCTCGAATGAAAAAAAAAAGCTTTGACTTCAACTCACCGTAACGGTTGTTTCAAAGCCCCCCCACGCGTTTGCGTATATAAACATCAATATGCAACCAGCGCGTGATTCGTCGTTCTCTCTCTCTCTCTCTCTCTCTCTCTCTCTCTCTCTCTCTCTCTCTCTCTCTCTTGCGATATGGAAAGTCTCAAAGACGCCGTTAATCGCCGGGCACATGCACGATCTGATTTATTTCGTGTCGTATATATATATGTGTGTGTGTGTGCGTCAACACACACTTCCGCGAGTAGCACGCGCGGAGAGATGCGAATCTATCGTTTCTCAAATAGAAGAGAGTGAGGTGTATATATATACGCTATATATACGCGATATATTTCCAAGGCTAATTAATCGGTATCGCAGAACGATCCTGTGTGTATGGATAATATAAGCTGCGTGAGATATTATCCGAGCGATCGGCCCGTTGTTTTTATATTAGAATAAATTTGTCATTTGTTATTACTACGGCTATATATACATAACTGTATACTCTATTTTTCGACAAAGTATCAAGTCGGTGAAATATTATAGTCTGACACCTGCACGTTTCACATCAGTCAACCAAACCATATATATATACATATCCAACCACTTTATATCCATACATTCTAATGAACGTAGACATGCGGTCCGTAAATAAATCTCGCGTCGAGTTAAAAATTACATTAATCAATCGGATTCCATCTAACGGACGTTATATATATATATATATATATATATATATATATACATACATACATACACACACGCGTATGCGGTCATGTAAATCGCGAGCAATGATCATCGGTTGAGCCTCTTGGCAAAGGGCAAGAGACCGCGCGGCACAGCGGCAAAAAGCACGCAAAGGCTTACTCTATACTATACTCGTTGCTCTCGCAAAAACGCCGACGGTAATTAAGCGAGATACGAATCGTTTCAGTAGTATAACACACAGCATATATATATATATATACACACGTATACACGCGTGCCGCGTAGCTCTTATAAACGTATATAGAGAAAGAGAGAGAGAGAGAGAGAGCGGGAGTCGCGATCAGTTTTTGTGGTTTGCTGTGAAAAAGCGAGTTTACGATTGCGTGTACACGTGGATTTTTCATCGGTTAATTTAGATCGATAAAAACCCTGCCGCGTACAGCGTGTATACCTTTCTATGGAGCGAGCATAATGTTGTATTACTGCTATTGATCAAGATCCCGGAGTTGAGTATGTATATATGTATAGGCGGAGAAGGGAGTACAGAGAAGAAAAAAAATGTCAATCTTTCGTTTGCAAGATTTCTGCATTCGTCATCCGCGCGCGCGTGAGTATATTGAATCTATATATAAGTACGCTACGCGGTACCGATTCATCCACATTAAAGCGGCTATATAGACGCGACTATTGCATTTGCATCGAATTAAACACGATGACCTCGCGCGTGTGCATGATTTACCGTACACGATAGGTGATTGACGATGTGAGTGTTCACAAAAATTACTGAATTCCAATTCCGAACGCATACGTTATACACATATATATATATGTGTATAAAGGAATAATGAAGATAAAGCGTGCGGTTTATAAGTTACAAAAGGTTGTAGACCATCGTCGCGTTCTGTCGCACGTGCGTTTACCTTGCGCGGATAATGAAAGAGGGGAGGGACCCCATTAGCATATTCGTGGAGATATCCGCACGTATATACGTATGTGGTGAGGTTCTTCGTCCCCCTACTTCGCAGAGATAAGCGTCTATTTGCAGCCAGTTTCGGGCTTATCGCGTGCTTCGTTGCGAGTGTGCGAGTTATTATTGTCTCTCGCTCTATGGGATTGCATTGGGTATTTTATATTGCACTTCCTATTAGGGCCGCACATTCTCTTTATAAAGAGGGTAAAAGGGATTATGTGTTAAGGGTCATGGTTGGTGGCAAGGATAGAAATGAATGGATGTTTGCTGTAGATATGATAGTTTTTGCATTCTTGCTTCATCAATATTTTTTACGTTAAAAATAAATTTAACTACAATTTCATTAATAACAATCAAAAGTCAATTTTCCGTTATAAAATTTACATTACGTATATCACCACGTGTCCCCCTTGCAATTGAAAATCCAGCTTCCGCACGAAAGCGCAGCGTGTTCTCCGCGAACGAATAACCTTAAAATCTCATTCGTCAACTCACGCGGCCGCGCGTCAAAACCTCGTTTCCCGCACCGCCGCGATGAAAAGGTTCGCCTGCCCTTCCTCAACATAATAAACACACGCGGTCGATTAATCACGCGCTTCTCTTTCTCTCTCTGTCTCTCTCTTCGCATGCGTCGTCATCATGCGTGCAATGCACGCGAAAATTAATGACAACTCCTACTGTATTATCCTTCTTTTATCCTTTTCGTATACCTCAGCGCGTATATGAATAAACTTTTCACCGAGATTACCCGAGGCTCGAGTGAAAGTCGCGCGAAAAATCTTTACTACTGCTGTAGCGCTGAGACACACCTACAACACTGCAGCCACCGACATTCGCGGCCGCGCCGTGCGCTTGGCCATTTGTAATTTTCAGACTCTCCGCGCGAAACTGTACCGCGATAACGTCTTATATACTCTCTGCACTCATGTAGATTTATTCTCTCGCGAAGTTGGCAGCGTTGGTGAACGCGAAAAAGTATTCTACATAGCTATAGTCGCTACCGAAACAGTCTGCTTCGTGGGTTAGAGAGAACAGAAAAGAAGAGGAATATTGGGTTATCGGATCCACGACTCACTCGCGGCGCGTGTGTCTCTGGCCTGGATTTTTCCCTCTCCCTCGACATACACACACACTTACAACGATTTATCGTCTCGCCACAGTTGCACCATTATTTTTCCGTATACATATATATATATATATAACAGTCATAGTAGCGTTCTACAAAAGGGTTATTCTTTTCTTCTTTACGTTTTACCCGTAGTTGTATTTTTCGTCAAAATGTGTGACACGGGGAGTCGGTGGCATTCGGTGCTATATAGGAAGAAGGTCGCGCGCGTGCGCGCTTTTGCATTTGCATTAACACAAAAGCAGTAGCGGTAGTAGCTACAAACACACATATACATATATATATACACGAAGAACTCACGTAGTTAGCATATTGTCGTCGTCGTCGTCGTTTAGAAAGTGACACGGCTGTTTACGCCGATATACAAGATAATTTCGGCTGCTGCTTTTACCGCGAACACAACACTATTTGTGCGGCTGGGTAATTGTGGAAATACACAATGTATATAATAGTGCGTGCGTATAAAGCTTTTATACTTTCATATATACAGTGCCGCGGGTATAATTGTCCACCGATATTTACGACACACTGGTGTACTTTATGACGCCCAATTACAACCGCACGAGATATATATATATATATATATATACAAATTGTTAATGAACAGTGTTTAGCCGCCATATACGGTACCGTCTAATTGATCCCCTCACTAACACGTCGCTCTCATTTTTCATCGAATCCAAGGAAATCCACCTGCAACTATATACAGCACGCGTTTTTTCTTCTTTTTTCATTTTCGTAACTCTCGTATACTTACTCGAAAACATTATTGTCACCATCGATCCACGAAACCACATTGCCACACTACTCGCCCCGTTAATTACTCGCTTCTATAACGACAGCGGCGGCGGCGGCGCTCCGAATTGATAGACGCTCTGACCGGTACCGCGCCGCTGCAATATACGTGGATCTCGTCGCGGGAGATCAGAGATAACAGCCGCTGGCGACTCGCGAGAGAGGGAGAAAGAGAGAGAGAAAGATCCGATGCGAGGCTATCGGTAGGTGGATCGCCCGTTTGAATGTGTGTGTATATATATATATATATATATACATGCACAAGCAATGCCTTTTTCCTTGAGCGGCCGACATCGCAGCAGCAGCGGGTATCGCTACGGCGAAGACGTATATGCGGACGTCGCTGTTGAGGATGGACGCGCGCGACGGAAGAAGGGAGATTTTATTCGTATATGCTGTGTGTGTGTATCTTTCCAACCGCGTAGCAGTGACGCGAGATTAGTAATGTGTATTATAGAATTATCCGCAGTGGATATAGGTTCGCTTAGCCCGGCTGTAATGTTGCACAACTGGGAATTGATAAAGTTGCGTAAGACAAGTTCCTACAATTTTTTTTATAGAATTGCAGTAGATATTTAGTTCAAAGGTTTCTTATTTGTATATATATATATATATATATTAAGCTAAAAAAGCTTTGTGTAATACACAACAACGTGCAAATTAATCAAAGCACTTTGACGTTCATCGTGACGAATCGCGACGCGGCCACCGAATGACGAGCGAAATCAAACATTCCAACTACTGTCGGAGAGGGGAAAAACTTTTCCATCCCCCGCCGCCGCCTCTGCTCGTAATACCTTACATATACAAACATAACCCGCGACTCCCTCAGAACTCCCGCAAAAACGCCGCGCGAAAAGTAGCAGCTTCATCAGGCAGATTCACGCGCGCGGTGCGCACCCGCGGCAAGAAAATCCTCTCTCGGCGACGTGACTTGCACAGTAGCCATACTATATAGCGTATATATATATATATATATAAACACAGGAACGCTGTGAGAATGAGGCGTCGGGAGCTGTAGGGAAAAACGTCGCGTGGCGAATCCGCCGGAAATTGTCTCCGCGCACGGGAGATTCCCTTTTTGTATGTACCCTTACTCTGGTGAGTATAAAGGGCTTCCACGTCTCTCTCTCTCTTATATTTACACAGCGCGAAGTAAATCGACCGTTATAGTGGACGCTGGTTGATGCAAAAAGCTACTGAAGGAGGAGGAGGAGGAGGAGGCGAGGTTATATCAAGTTTTTGTACCGACCTGGGATAAATAAAGTTTGCGTAAAGAGGTATACACATACGCGCGTATATGCTTTTGTTGGTTTATAATGGACGGCGATGATTAGTCGCGGTGATTGATTGAGGATGACCGAGCTACGGTGTAAATCTACTCTGCTGTTGCTAAGGGCGAAGGAGGAGGTAAATTTAGTACTCGAAAAGTTTAAAGCCGCGCGGCGCGGGTCCGCTTGCTGAATCATCCGAAAAGCTCCGGCATCAGGCCACATATATTTTCGTATAGTTTATCGCGGTGCGAACCTCGTAAATAGCGCCGCGTTGCGAAAGAAGGAGGAAAGATAAAGCCGCAAGAGGAAAGAGAGAGAGAAGAAGAAGACTTGGGATCACGAGGGTCCCACCCACAACCAGTCTTCTTCTTCTTCTTCCCTCTGTCTACCTCTCTCTCTCTCTCTTTCTCTCTTACCCCGCGTGACCACCTCAGGCTGATACGTCGAACTCTCCCCTCTCTCTCTCGTTCTCCTCTCACGAATATCCTTCCCATGATTTACTCGCGCCTGCGCTTTATCGATCGCGTCCCTCTCTTTCTCTAGCTTTCCGTAGAGGAGACACCGAGCGGCTCCGGAAAGAGAGAGGGAAAGAGCGAGACAAAGATTCGTCGTCGTCGTCGTCCCAAGAAGAACTTCGTAGTCGTCGTATCCTTATCTCGGCGACTAACCTTCGGAAGAGTCAGAGTCAGAGAATCTTGGATTGATTGACGCCACTGGTGGTGGTGGTGGTAGCGCGCGGCTCCAAAGAGTCGGCAGTCATCGAGTGCCGCACTCGTGATTGATGCCGCCGATATTGTCCGCTTACCCGGGGACTTTTAATGGCGGATAGGCCACCGAGAGAGCGACCCGTTGCACGGCGGGGATTTTTGTTTTTCGTATAGACGACGGTTTAACGGGGGTTGTTCGTTAGATAATTTAACTCTGTGTATGTGTGTGTGTGTGTGTACATGCGTCTTTGTGTATATGTCCATATTCGTCGTTGCCTTTTATAAACACTATACGCTTTTCTTATATACACTTGTGCATAATTTTGTAAACTAATTTTTTTCTTCGTTTTCTTTTGTTACAGGTAAGTCAAACTCGCCGCACTAAATCAACTTGACATTATCCTAATACAAGGTGGTATACCGCATTGATCGATCGGTAATAGCGGCTAATATAAGGTCAGATCTCTTAATACCATTATATACTCACACACACACACACACACACACACGATGAAGAAAAGAAAAAAAACCATCATCGCGTGAATTCACATCTACACACGCACGTCCAATAACCTCGCACCTAAACAACTCAAGACTCTCCCCCGATATACACACCCACGCGAAACACAAATCTATCGACTCCATTATCGAGTCCGCACGGTTGCGCCATAAATTTAACTCGTCTCTAAAAATCAATTTTCGTACACACACGCGTTCCTGCGTCCACGTACATATATATATATATATATACACACCTATCTACGCCTTGCACACGCGTACGTATATATATACGCTTCTCGCGGGCAATTACTCGCGCCTCGATCGCATGAGAAACGATGCGCGCGGCGTCAGGTGCTCAATCTTCGCCCTCGTAGAGAGAAGAAGAAGGAGGTGGGGGGGGGGGGGATAGTTTGTATCGCGGAACATCGCGGCAGCTCCCGGGGCGATATAAATTCAGGGCCCTGTATATATCGAGTGTCTATTCGACCCGCGACGACGCACATACTGCCTGAGTATCCTGTTAGAGATGTTTCGTGTCGATTTAAATTGCCCCCCCCGCTATCCCCCCTTCATACTTGGTAAGCGTATGTTATACTTTAGAGCTATCTATATATATACGCGGAGTGGTGTCAGCGTATTACGGGAATAATTATATTTAATGCTATATATGATCAGCTGTTTTGAAAATTACGATTAACTTCGAATAGCGTTGACATCATATTCTAATAATTACCTGGACGTGCACCAATCTCTTAATCATTCGTAAAGAATCCCAATCCCAAATAGTATACATTCCACGTGCTCTCTCTCTTCTAGTCTCTTCGTGGTCATTCTCCTTACCGAGGAGCCCGCGGTAGCGCACTGATTCCCTCTCGCGGTGTGTGCGCCTCTCTTATACATATTCAAAGGACACTTGAATGGACAACGGCAGATTGTCAATTACGCGGGCGAGTTGCCCCCCCTTCTCTCTTTCTCGCTCTGGCTATGTATGTGTGTATGTATATATGTTCGGAGCACGGCAGTGATTCAGAGGTCAAGATCATCAATCCTATACACAGCGGCAGCAGTGACTCTTTGCCTTGGGGTGTTGCGCGAGTGCATGTGCGCTCGCGCGCGCGGTACCATGCGGCTTTATATGGAGTGCAAGCGAGAGGGAGAGAGTATAGACTTTTCTCTCTCTCTCTCTCTACGATGTGATGATTGCGTGCTCGCGCTCTTGGTCGTATTGTGTTTGTTTGTTTCGATCTGCACGTGTGTGCGTATACGTATGTGCGTTATATATATAGGATAGTTAGCTAACCAGTCAGAGATTATACATTGTGAGAATGATTATGCTTTTAAAATCGCTGTTTCGTTAATTAATCCTAATCGTAAAAAACCCATGAATTACACGTGCTGTCAACGAAAATAGTCTCTTCTCTCTACAAGCGTATATATACATATATATATATATATAAAAAAAATCGTAATAAACACGCAACGAACGCTCCGTAATATCTCCTCCTCCATCCATCAGAGCCTCAACAATGCGCAATAATAATGCCAAGGGTATACAAATTGGAAAAATCCAAAACCCTCGTACTCTATCCCTATCCTCTCTTCTTCCTCTTCTTCCACACGCCTCACTTTATCGCTTCGCTCGCTTACTCGCGCGTTCTTCCTCTGCGCACTCGACCCACGTACATACATACATACATACATACACAACACGATAAAGCGGATGATCGACGCCGTAAATAAAGTATAGAATACGCATATGTAAATCACCCACGCCCACGCGAGCTAGCACGAGGCTCGAAGGGATAAGGCAAGAGAGAGAGAACGAGCGAGTGGAGCTCGCGGGCGCCTTTATCTTCGAGGATGTATGGCGTGTGCCTTATAGAGAGAGAGAGAAAGAGAGAAGAGTTTAGATAGGGCCCTCGAGGCGTACTATTAGAGCGCGCTGTTTTACAAAATACCGCTGTATACCGTTAATTTTTAACCGAGCGATAGCAAGCGAGTGAGGATATAGCTATATACAGCCCTAAAAGGCGCGCGTGTACTGCGCACAACGGGTATACTTTATTCGGTGTATATATATACGTATATATACATACACCGCTCTTAGGCTCTGAGAATTATTCTATGATAAAGTTGTTTGTCGACGATTTTTACAATCACATATACTCGTACACACGCAGTGTGTGTGTGCGGTTGTAAATATTATCATCCACTTCAATCGATAATTCATCGCATTCGTCTTCATTAGGAGAACCGCTCTTGTACATCCTCGCTCTGCTTTCCCACAAAATTATATCGCAGTAGTCGAGGTTCTATATACGACACTTACGCACGCTCCCATTCGCGTATTATCCACTTCAATTCTGCTCACGCGTATATATATATACATATATATATATATGCAGTTACGTATATACGTACACGTTCGACCTCGTGAGGTGATAAAGAAGAGTATAGCAACTGTAACATATATATATATATATACACACACACACACACTCGTGATGTGCGGGTGGACTGGCAAAACCGCGCGTTGATCTTGCTTTTCTCAGGCATGAGCAGCAGCAGCGGCAGCATGAGTCTCTATATACGAAGTGTCGGAGGTGTGAAGGCGCGAGCGCGCGCGCAACTATATATACTCTCGTAAATCAAAATCGGCGCGTGTATATATATATATATATATATAGGCATAAGGGGAGAGAGAGAGAGAACCGCTTCGGCTATTGTTACCGGAGAGTGTGAAGTTTCACGCGCGCACCGAAGTACTCCGTTCGCGTAATTACGAATTTTCCTTTTTTTTTTACCGACTCGCGAGTGAGTTGTTGTCGATAGTTCTCTTCGGTCGACGGTCGTTATATATACATGTATACCGCTGCTCTTCTTGCATTATAACTATGCCGTACGAGGGTTGCAGAAGGGGAGAGAAGACCAAGATGAGCGGACGGTTTTCTTTTTTACATTTATATTATCGTGTGCAAAATCAATAAAACGCGGGTACAGCAAAACGGGATAACCGAAAAACTACGACGGGAAAGAAAGTGCCGCCAGTTGGAAAAAAAGGTTCAGTCCTTGGACAGGATCGAAAAGGGGCAAAAATCGATAATGTACCTTTCTCTCGAGATCGCTTTCTGCCAGAAGAGAGTGAGGCCCTGGGCCCGTATATATCGCCGGGCCAAATCGTAAATAAGGCCCAGCCCGCGATTGTCCTTTTAAGCGGGCCTTCTCTCTCTCTCTTACCCATGCGCACACTGATTGTCCGTAAAGAATGGTAGCCGCATGACGGGGCCATTGTTCGCATGCCGGGCTGTGTGATGCCCTGTGCATGTGTGGAGTATATATTCCCTCCCGATGGCTTTCTTTTGCCTCTTTCGCATACATGTATACGGATGTATGTATAGGTATAGAGAAGGTTGTGCTGGTCAGCGTGTAAGAACGGATTTCACGTGCAATTTCACGTGGAGGCACGCGGGAGTTTTTTTCGTTATACGCAGAGTGCGCAGTTCGGGGTTTTGATGTATATAGACAAAAGCCGAACGATGTATACTATACTATAAATATATCTATCGATGTTCCAGCTGAAAATTTCCTATATACACCCAAGTTTACAGTAATCTTCCGCTAGCGCATAGTTAAACTTGCGAAAAATATTCTGCGCGCAGATATCGAGCCTCTCTCTCTCTCTCTCTTATGGGCGAACGCGCGCGAGTCAGCATGCGCTCGGAAAAAAGGATACGCGAGAGGGAAGCCTTTGAGAGCTGGTCGAAGGGGGAATTCTGAATAGCGAGGCGTCCAATGGCAGAAAAAGGAAGGGAACTAGGAGGCGAGAGCGAGAAGGAGAAGAGAGAGAGAGAGAGAGAGAGAGAGAGAGATCCGGCGTGCCTTTACGACGGCCGGCATGCGAAACAACCTGTTGATTGTCTTATACCTGTTGCACAAGGAGCCAGCGGCGAGCCGCGCATAGCTCTCCTCTCTCTCTCTCTCGCGAGAAAGGGGCCCCCTTTCTTCGTGTGTGTGTATATATACATTGCTACCGCGTGCGGACTCGAGAGTTCGCCTCTGTGTTTTGCTTCTGTTCTTCCGAGGAGAAGGAGGAGGTATATATATATATGGAAGGGCGGAGCTGAAGAGTTTTCTAGGGCGACACATGGTATATAATGTCTCGACGTCGTCTCTAGCTAAGTATACCAGGGCTTGACCTTAAGCAAAAGGGGTTGCAAAGAGGCTCGTGACAATTGTATATGGGATATATATATATGTAACGAATCGTTCAACCACACGGTCTATATAAACCCTTAAATAGCAGAGATTCTTCGTTCGATCCAGTTTCCAGGAACAAAAATCCTTCGACTCGATTGGATCGATCGATGGCCGGTGCGTGATCCGCCGGGCATTGTGTAATTTATGCGACGTGTTGTCGCCGCTCCAGGGCGGCCGGGAGACCAACTTTTTTTCGTATATACAGACTGACTTATATATATATATATATCTCAACGTTGCTACGCGACTCCCGGGGGGGAATTTAATTCGATTTGGGACCGCGGTCGAATGATAAATCGCTTTGTTTCGCCGCGATTAGAGATATAAATTAAGGGGAGCGATGACTCGCGAGCTTTTTTCCCAAGTATAGAGGCCCGCGCGGTGGTGATCTTCTGCTGAGGTGAGTTAGAGAAAGAGAAAAACTGGACCTTAACGAGAACCGCCTATTTTAATAAAGTTTCGATTGCCTTGCCGATGACTTTTCGGTGGTACGATGTTCAAGGATAGGACTCGATGTTGTTTAGATTTGGGCAATTACTGCGTTATTATATATCCATTAAAGATCTATATACATCAGCATAACTATATATCTTTCAATTTGGAAATTCATATATAGTTTTTGTATAACTAACACATACTTTCTCTCTTTCGGTCTGTTTTCAATGCAAAGCTAGAACCACCTTCGCCTTTGTCTCGTCGCGTCTCTCACGCACAACTGTCTCTCTACCGGCTTAAAGGAATCGTCGCGCGCGCAGACACCCTAGAAAAAAGCCCTAGTAATAGTCTTCCTCTCTCTCTCCCTTCTTTCATCTCTCGTCGTCGTGTTCCACTTCAGAGCCCTCCATTAGTCACACGGCGACTGATGCAAAGAATGCTCGGACGTCGACATTAGCCATTCAAATTGCACTTATATCGTTCTACGGCGTAGGCGAGCACATTTCTATATATGTACATGTGTGCCTGTGTGTGTGTGTGTCTGTGTTGAGCCCTGAGGGCAAACTCGTTCTCGGATAACAACCTTTGCCCAAATTCCCCGGTGCGTTTTTAGCAGCCCTCGCGCTCTTCAGCTTCGCTCGCTCGCGTGTCTCGATCTCGTTCAACCACTCCTGATTCCCTCTGTACACGTCCGTCCGTACGTCCATCCATCCGTCGAGTTGTTCCTGCAGCAGAAGCATCAACATCCCTACGTTTGTCTCTCTTTTTTCTGTAGGTTGTTTCTTGACTGCTGCTGCTGCTGCTTCTGCTACTCGCTTTCTCCGGAACGTTCTACCAGTTAAGGCTTCTTAGATAATGCCGGTGTAATCAGTGGTCAGGTTAGCCGTGGTAAGGTTGGGAGCTGGTTCGAGCTAGAAAGAGACATGAAAGTTTAGTCTCTCGGTGATTATACGAATTAGAGATACACGTACATATATAGTTTAAAGAAACTTTTATTTTCTGCGTTTAATATCCTTTGTAAGCAAAATTAAAAAGAACGAACAACCACTTGGACGTCAATTATACGAAGGGGTAACGCAAAGTAGTGTCATCTTTAAATCTAAACATCTGGCTCTCGTTACAACTCAAGAGCCTTGGCAGAACGCTTTTATCTGTAACGAGTTATGAACGATACGATACAGAGTAAAACATTCAGCTCTCTCTCTCTCTCTTCTCTTTGCCTCATTCAAATGGCTAGGCTCGCTCTAGTACTCTACCTCCTATATAGGTATATCCCCTCAACCCGACGAGCAGCAGCAGCAGCAACAACGAAGAGAAAAAAAACAAAGAAAACCCATCCCGCATCTCGAACCATTTAACCGAGCATTCGACTCGACGCACGCACGCACGCAAACATACAGCACACATACATATACACATACTACTTCCCGTCGCAGCATATAGCAGCAGCAGCACGAACCACTTGATGCCGTGCGTAACAGGTTGCTGCTCCTTCTCTCCTTCTCTCTCTCTCTCTCTCTTTCCATTCTAAATCCGAAATTCCGGCAATTGCAGCCGGCGCGAGCGTCCTTGTGCAGATGTGTTCGTGTGTGTGTGTGTGTGTGTGCGCGCAGGCAAATAATTTTTTCCTTCTCGCTTCTCTCATACGCTCGTTCGTTCGTTCTCTGCGCCTGCGCACCCCCATGGCGTGCCTCGTGCGCTGGCTATATACTCTCTCTCTCTCGTCGTCGGTGGTTTTTTGGGCCCCGAGGAGAGGGGGGGCCCAGCCACCGAGGCTAAAGCCTTAGAGAGGAAGGAGCGGCAGCAACAGCAGCAGTCTTCCTCTCCTCACGCGCCAGCGGCTCTCATTTTTTTCTCGCTTCTTCGAGGTTTCGTTTTACGAAGAGAGAGAGGGAAAGAGGGTCTTCTTTCTCGCTTTTTCTCGAGGAGAAGACGACGGTGTGTGCGGTGCCGCGGTGTGCCCGCGCGCTTCCGTGCGCGTCCGTCCCACGGTGCTCGATGGATAGATTCTCGTGTGAGATCGGCCGTATGTGTGTGTATATATATGCGGTGCGGGTATGAGCGGCGGGTATATATGTATAGGTGCTATTGCTGCCGTTGGCGCGTCTCCTTTGATTCCTTTCGGGATTTACTTACGTATTGAATTATCCGGGAAAGATGAGTCGATATTTTAATATTTTAAAGTTTCGGGTCGGTGTTCAGTATTTTGTATAATAGTTGATAACACTAGAGTATAGGTAATAATAATAATAATGAAAATTTAACTTGATCAATTTTTTTTTTATTTGTATCAAACATCAAAGTTTGAAGTTGAACGTAATATATGTCATATATATATAAGAAGCAATAGACTTTGAAATTGTATGGGCACGCGAAAAATCACTTTTAGATCAAATATTTGCAAATGTCGTCGACGACACATTCCTCGCTTCTTTCGTTCTCTCTTCTCCAACAACCAATTTCGTCATCATCGCCAAAGCACCATATCTTACGTGCAAATCGTCAAAGCTCTAAACACCCGTGGCTCTTCGAACCCAACTGCAAGAACGGAGCTCCTCCTGCATAGCATTTCTGCACACGTGCATATCTATACATATACGTTCATTATTGCAAGATCGAGCGTAAACGGACGGGCGGGAGGTGGTACAGACTTCTCTCTCTCTCTCTGCCGCTGTAGCTGCTGCTGCTGATCGATCTTGAATCGTGAAAGTAGGAAGCCCTCGTTATGCCGGCGGGTCCCGGCCCCGTGGAGACTTTGTGCGAGGAATATATATATACACGTGTCCCCCGAAAGGCTGGTTGTTGCTGCTCTTGCCGCTCAGTACGTGTATGAAGGAGAGACGGAGATACATACAGATGCATGAGAGGGGCGAAGGAACGAGAGCAGAGAAGAGAGAGAGAGAGAGGCCGAGAAAGTAAGAGAGGCTGGGGAGACTATATACGTATTATATGTATAGATGACGGTGGCACTAGACTTTGATGCAATATTTTATTGTCAGCTGCTGGTGCTCCCTATATGGATTTAAATGCTTGAAAAATCGAGGTTTAAATGGATACAATGGATGCTGGTATACGTTCAATTTTCTTTTATAGAAATCATAAAATTTTGGAGCACCATATGTAGATACAATTGTAACGTAATCTCTGTCTGCAATAACGAGCATAACCATTGCCTTGAACCTAAAATTCGTCAACGGAATTTCTAACACACCTTCTGCTAAAAATCACCTAATTATCGGTTCGCTCATTCGTATAGCTTCCTCATCACCCTTCCCTTTCCCTCTTCCTCACACCTTCTTCAATACCCTTTCCCCGCATCCGTGTATACCCCCACTAACATACACACGCACTCAACGTAACCACCCGACGAAGGGTAGAAAATGCGTGCAAAACAAGCGCAGCAGCAGCAGCAGCAGCAATAGCCCCGGTAGCAAGCCTCAGCGTTGCTACGCGTACACGTTCACGAGAAAGTGGGGTTTACCCTCTAGCTTCGTATATCCATATCCACAGGATCCCCCAGTTGAGCAGCACTGTACAGAGAGCGCGCGCGAGCGGCGGGCGACGTAGTCCGCGGCATGAGAATTTTCCCACAGTCCCTACCACGGCGGCGCGGCGGCTGCGCGCACACCGGGACTCGCTCGCTCGCTCGCTCGCGCTCGGAACGCACACCCGCTCGCTCTCTCTCTCTCTCTCTCTCTTTCTCGCTCGAGCGGCGGCGTTGCCACACCTTCTCTCTCTCCCGACGAGAGCGGCCGTATGGCGGCAGCGGCCGCTCATGCTGTTGCTGCTGCTGCCCGAAGGAGTCTGCGCGAGAGAAAGAGATCGCTCGGGCGCGCGCGCGCGCACACGTGCGGGAGAGAGAGGCAATGGATGCGTGTGTGTGTGTGTGTGTGTATGTATAGGTAAGGGAGTGAATAAGCATGAGTTACGCTCAGGAGATTTTTGAACGAAGCGTTATAATGCCGTCGAGGGTTTGGGTATAATATGTATATGTAGGTGTATGTTTGAATCCGAGGATGCGACGTATATATGCTTCCTCGTCGTCGTACTCTATGAAAGGATGAGTGGCGCGTATATACGTGTATAGAGATAGTGTATGCGTGTAGATGGTAATTAATTTTGAGTGTGGGTTACGCGGAGGAAGCACGCGACACCTGGTGGGGATTTAAAAAAGTACGCGCGTTGATATGGCTACGGGGCAGCTTGTTTGATTGTTAGAAGATTCAAGTTTGGCATCTATTGAAGGGAATTCCAAATGATTTCTCTATAGTTATTAAAATTATCATTTTTTTTGTTCATTTGTTTCTAAAATTCTAGATACTATACCTGCTAAAAATAAGATACGGAGTATGGAATACCTAATAACGACAGATTTAATTTTTTTTTAGATCGTAAAAATTGAATAATCTATTAAATTTAACGACTCCTCATTAAAATTTTTAAATCAACATTATTCATCCCACACGAACATCGCTCCCCCTCCCTCCGCGGACTATCAAAACTCCAAAGTCTATAAAAATACGTTTTTTTTTTCACTCCACTCCATCTATAAGCCACGTTTACGCTCCATTCGCTTTTTACGTCACACACTTGTATTCGAATAAATCTGAATCAAAAAAAAGATCCTAAGCTCGCGCGCGCGCTCTCGCTCGTTTATGTGGGGGAGGTAGGTAGCTGACGAACTGGAGAGGGGGAAAAAGAGAGAGAGAGAGAGAGAGAAAGAAGTTGATCGGGCGACGAGCGGGCAAAGGGACAGCCGATAGAAAAAGACTCGCTCTATCTATCTCTCTGGTTCACTCGCCCGCTCACGCATCCGATTTAGCTATGGCGTGGGGATTATATGTATATAGTATAGGAGGTGGGGGGCGATCATCCTTTTCTACATACACGCAACGTCGCTGGTAAAAACTTTATTCGGTGCGGATTCACTGCTGCTTGACGGCACACATAGCGCGCACGAAATTGATTGCGATTTATGTCGCCGTCCGCCTGAGTGCTCATCCGTTTCTAATGTGGCTCTTTTGGGTTAGAGATAAATAGAGAGCGAAACAAGAGACGGTCGTGTGTGTCTTTTAGGTATATGGGGGGGGGGGGGGGGGT
>JAWWEQ010000010.1:29982326-30073259 GCA_035583055.1 Torymus tubicola | reverse complement strand
TCCCACCGTTGATATAAAATATAGTAATTTTTAGTAGAGTTATATTAAAATTTCCTATATCATTTCTCTCAGTGTATTAATAATCTTTTCGCATTATATAAACCACGTCAGTGTAAAATCGAAAAAAAAAAATCGTTGATTGATCCGCAACCGTAAATTATAACTTCTACTCTAATCTAACTTCGTCAATTTTTTCCCTAATTCTAATACACATATATACAAGTAACCTCCAACCCAAAATCCTGTAAAAACACCCTTTCAATCGATACACTCTACTATCTCCCTCTCTCACATATATATACATACACAGACACATGAATTTCCTTCTCTACTATTCCTGCGACTACAATGACCTCCTCGAGAGATATACGTATATACATAGACTCTCTCGCGCGCGAGCTCTCCGAACTCGCTCTCTGACCAAGCGCGCACTGAGTTGCACACGGCCACACCCACATCTCTCGCTCTCTCAACTGCAACAACTCTCTATAGCGCAAGCGAGCGCGAGGCATATATAAGAGAGATCCGTTTTCTCATGTACACGCCAGGCCATTTGCATCCGCGCTGCTGCTCCACTTATGCGCCCGATAAGCCCCTTGAGAGAAAGAGCCTATATATGTATATACACCTCTGTATAGGCCGACCGATCGACCCAAGTAGACTAACATGTACATACGTACGTATATCTATGTTTGTATATGTGTGTATGAACGAGGGATTTTTGCTGGGGCGCGCGACATTTCTCTATATAGAAGGCGCGACCCAGTTGTTCGCGCGTCTGGAACGACGCGAAGGAAAAGGAGTTGGAGAAATTCTGGGCAGCTCGTATACGCGCGGATTTGATTTGTCGGTTGCTGCTATTTCGCTTTTGGATTTCGCTATATGGTGGTAGTGGTGGTAGGTCAGTGGTGAAGTAGTGGCACTGATAAGCGGTGCGATGAATGATCGTTGTGGAAGTTTATATATGTGGACCGTTATGTATACTTTATCAGGCTAATGAATAAATGGTATATGCTATAGTTGCGTAAACGTATATATATAATACACAGCTCGCATTTCGAAGCCTATTACGGTCGATTAGCGGTCGATCTGTATACAAATCCAATTGTTTATCCTTCGTTAACGCTGATCATTGAGTTCTACGGTTAATAAACTGCAAATCGCAGCTCGCATATATATACGTTAACGAACTTCTCAATCAACCCCGGAACAACACTTCAATTACGATCCAATCGAACAGTTGTAATAACCTCCGCGAGTTCGACAATATCAGCCAGACTTCGCCATCGGCAAGCAGTTCTATTCAATTACACGTGAAAAGGTTCGCCTCTATATACGTGAAAAAAAGAAAGAAAGAACCAACCATAGCAGTCTATACTGCTCCACCTAATCGACACGAGCTATCGACGCCCGGGATATTTACGTGCGCCATTCGCGCGCGCGCGGGAAAGTTTCTCTGTATACCGAGTAAAATCAGATATATATATACGTGTATACATTATCCGCAAGTGTGAAGAAAGAGAAAAGAGTGGGTGCTAGATTTTTCGGACTATTATATAGCGGGTGAGGTTGCTGACGATTGTTTTTCACGCGGTGTATTTAGAAGTGCAAATGTATGCACACTTTATTAGATATTGTATTTGGTATATAGAGTATCTTATACGCATGTAGATACAACCACCGATGATCACGCGGCGAATGGGTATAATGTAAAAGTGATTCTTAAGGTACACAACGGCGGGGCGAGGTTTCGCCACGCAACTCTTCGTTTCTTTTTTATTTATATATACTATATATTACACTAAGGGAACACGAGCGCGGGTATATTACGACCTTGTTCTTTTTTTTCGTTTTCGCTATATATATACATACCATCGAACTCGCGCGCCAGTCGGGGCATAGACAATCGATTTATAAATCAAATTTTTCCCTCCGCGTCGTATAAAGATACGATTCATTGCTCTCTATGATCCTGCGCGCGCTCGCGGTTTCGTAATAAATTGTTTTATCGCCACGGTTAGTGAAAAATCGCGCGGGCTTATCGATCGCTCCCCTTAAAATTATAAACTTAACGAATCTTACCGTTCTCTCTCTCTATATATATATATAGATTACGAGCTGTTATTGTTTCGGTTCCCACTTTTACCAAAACTTGCGCATATTACATCGTCAAAACGAGAACGTCGCCGCATGTATCTATATAGATACACGCTAACTTTCATCGTTCTCGATCGCCGTGGCAATTTTATCGCGCTTCTGTGCGCGCGAGCGATCCGATAAACCGCGTGGGAGAGATATACTCGCAGCCCCGCCACGCCTCAAACAATTACGCGCCCGCGCGCGATGATGCCGTAAATCTCATGGGGGCCGCGTGCTGTGCGCATTGCTTTCTCGCGATCTCTGTGTATTCCTGGGTCTTGTATAGCATAACACGAGCGAGAAAGGATTTGGAGCAATCGCGCAATGCTGAGATAATTTCGTGCGTTCGGATTTCTATAGGTTTAAGTAATATTGTTTATAACAATTGAAATTAGACCGCTACGAGTATCGACAACCCATGTATTATAACTAATACATCCGATTCTTTTCTATCTCACTAACAAAACCATCACAATTCTCTTGCGCTCTCCCACATCGATAATTATTAATCATCCGCGTCACTCTCCTCTTCTTCCTCTCTTTTTTTTTCTTTTCTATCATTCCACTCATACGCACACCCTACAAGACTGTGTGTGTGTACCATCGTGGCCTGGAATTATAATTTTAATTTCCATCTCATCGCCTAGGATCGCCCGTCGTGCGTGCGCATATCGCGTGTTACACGTTTGCGGGATGAAGAAGAAAAAAACAATGAGTGCGGCAACCGGTTCGCGGGAAAAGGTGACGCTGAACGTGTGCGTGCGCGAAAGAGAGAAAGAGAGGAAAGGGAAATAACGTCGTCGAACGTAATTGAAGGAGGCGGGGTGGCAAGGACGAGGTCGGGTGGTTTATTTAATTAGTGATGGAGGGAAATCGGGGTGGGGGGGGGAGATTGGTCGCTTAGTTATGGGTGAGATTAGGTTTAAATAGAGTTGTAGTGGAACGTTTAAAGTCTCTAGGGGCTTTTAGGTAAATTAATGAAGGTTATAACCGGTGATTGAATAGCTTTTAAGATCGTAGAAAAATATGATATACAACGCGGACATTTTGATATAATATTGGGAATGAATAATGAAAAATGTCAATCGATTATACTCAACAGTATAAGCATTATCTAATTTCCCAGCTGAGTCGCAGTTACCAATCTTTTCTCTCCCTCTCTTTTACTTCTATACCAACTCACACGTATTTATGGAAAATGTGTTATTACAAATACGCAGTAGACGGGCGTCAATGCAGTATACGATGTAACGCCCGGCGAAAAATAATTTCCACGTCTCTTATACAGCTTTGGCTTTTCTCTCGGTTCTTTCTCATTCGTCTTCCTCCGGCATTGCACAACGCGTCCGACGGGTTTCTCGAGAGACACGCGCCGTAATCCTCATATGTCGCGTTCCATCTACGACTCGCAGGTAGGAGAGAATATAGGTGCAACATGCATTCACACATGTTCTGCTCTGCTACAGGCGGAGTATATGCAGTTCGCGTCGTCGAAAGTTCAAGGGTTTCAAGTGACTCTAATACGATGTTGTTTGAAAACTTATATACTAAAACATTATATACGCAGGTTGGTAGCAAAAACAGCAGTTAATTAACACGTGTTGTATGAAATATATATACTTATAATACAAAAACAGAAAGTCAACAATAGTTAAAACTACTGCCTGACCACTCTTAACTTCAAACGTACTGTGATTCTACTAATTTCAGATATATACTAACTCTCTTGGTTACCATATATCCGAACTGGACTCTCTCTCTCTCTCTCTGCAGCTCTTCTTCCTCCTTACGCCTATCTCTTCTCCCATCTATCTCTCCCTCTTCTTCCACTCGCTGCCTCTCTCTAATCTTGATATAATTATCGGCGATCCCTATGTATATATATACATGCCTGCAGCGTGCGCGCGACGTTGATGCGAAAATCGTGGAAAAACGGCTTATCTACTACCTTCCACCTTCTTCTTCTTTTTTTTTTTTTTTTTTGAAAAAACGTCGCGACGACTGTAAATCAAGACGCTCGCAGAAAAATGCCTTGACAGTAAGCGATTATACCGGATATTAACTGCCCGCGCGCACACGCTCAGGCTATCGTCGTCTTCGTTTTATCGCTGATATATCGGAGTCGCATTAATCAATCTTATATGTATTATATATATATACCGTCCTCTATATATTCTCACCCTTTCGCAACACACGCCTCGTCTCTGTACAGTGTCAAAACTCTCGTGCACTTTTGTATCCTATATTACCATAACCTTTCTCTCTCTCTCTCTCTCTCTCTCTTTCATTTCTCATTAATTATGCTCTCCTTTCAGAAAATTAAGAAAAATTATCTTCCGTCTCTCTCTTTCTCTCTCTCTCGCGTGTATACATACACATTGGGGCGTAAAAAGCGACCGAAGCTTGCGTAAATTTTCTTACATACATGCGCGGGACACACCCATAGGTCAGCATGGCACACTTGCTGCCTCTCGAGATAAAGCGCCGCTACGTACAGTATGTTTGTATATATATGTACGCGAAAGATAACGCCGTTGCGGAGAAAGTTGAGCTATGGTTTTCGCGCGGCTGGATGACTTTTTGCAAGAGAGTTTATATACATACACATATATATACAGAGCTTTTGAGAGCGATTCTATACGCGTTGTTCATTGTATGTGCGACTTTTTCACCTACGGCTACGCGCGACGGCCGCTGTTTATCTGTATAATTGTAAGGAAGGAAGGGAGGGAAATTGATATTAATGCAGAGCTGTTAATCTCAGTGTCCTGCCGTTTGTTCTCGCTCTATACTGCTGCTCTAACAATGACAACAACGCAAGGCTTGATATCGTTTTGCATTGGTTGCAGTCGGAGATGAATGCTGCGACTGAAGTGTCCATGTAAAAACAGCCTAGATTAGATTATCTCGATTCCAATGCTCGACATCGAGAAACAATCCAACCGCTCGTTAATATTATTATTTTTTTCTATTGGTAAAAATCAGTTACAATCGCTCGTATATAGCAACAGCCATTCTTTTCGGATAATTAAACTCAAGGCAAAGCATCGTTTTATAATTAACGCGGAAAGGAACGTATATATATATATATATAAAAGCGAGAAGATGAGTGTCGATATAATTAGCCGTGGAAAGCACGCATTTCGCGCCTGATAAATGCCCATGCGCTCGCTGCGTACGGAACTGGTCCACGCGATGGAAAAATGTTTCATATCGGCGCGCGCGGCCTTCGATTACGCGTCGATTAATTGGACGACGACCACGACTGTATATACGTATATATATATATGTATGTATACATACTGCAGATATGCTTTATGAACTCGTCCGATGAAAATCGTTCGATCGATCATACGGGTTGTTGTGCGTTTGTTTCTTTGCAGTTGTGCATATATATATATATATAAGGCGATCTCGTTTTTTCCTCATGTATGGTGGTGTATATATATATATAGTAGTCGTGATTAAAAAGTAGTATAGGATCGAATACTCGTTTTGTTACAGAGTGCATACGGTGTTTTTTTCTATGTGGTTCCGTGCGCGCAAAGATATAGATATAGATTTTGTTTGTTCATTACAGGTTTTATAATTAAGACTTTAATGTATGCGCGCAGCTTATCGTTAAAGAAACTTTCGTTGAGAAAAAAGGTAGAAAACGACGCAGAAAAAAATAAAACAATTCGACGAAGTTATGACGCGCGTGTATATATATATATATATATATCTATACACTCGTAACGACTTCTCACGAGCATTCCTTTCCTTTTCACACTTTTTACTTTTGAACTTACACATATATATACACGTACACATACACTCGACAATTCATATATACTTCTCGGCATATAACGCGAGCTCATGCGCGACATGCTCAAAAATGTCACGTTGTATAACACACACACACATATATATGTATACACATATAACCACCAGTCGTCAATCTCTTGTATACCGCGTACATTGACTTACAGCAATTTCTCGGTGGTTTTTAAGCGCATAACAAAGATATATTCCACAGACTCGAAGGAGATTCGCCTTCGCAGAAAACCCGCACGTATATACATTCCGCGCAGCGCAGCGTCGGCGGTGGTGGTGGTGGTGGTGGTTTTACGAGCGGACTTGTATTTCCTGATTTTTCCAACCGAGCGAGCTGCGCGCGCTGAGCAATTTTACAGTTAGACTTGCACGGATATATATATACAGTAGATGATGCCTGTGTATATATATATATATAGTCGAAAAGTTTCTCGCCGGGAGTAGGAGCACGCGCGCGCGGGCTAAGTCTTCATTTTCCAAGGTGGATTCAGCGCGAGGATAATAAAAGTTAGCCGCGAAGGGAGCGAGTGGGGTGTATAATGAAGCGGATGCGATTCGCGGAAACCAGCGGTGGTGGAGGCGCGGTTGATGTTGTTGTGGGTTGAGTGGACGAATTGCTCGTTACGTATATATAGTTGTACATTGGCAATTATTTTCTGAAAAAAAAAAGAATCAAAGATACCTAAACAAGAATACCTTTGAAGATACGGTAACTTCATTTTTCACACGGTTGAATCAACCATCTTCTCAAAACTCAAATAAAAATCCTTCTCACACTGCACATATAACGCCACTACACTATACTAATTCACATGAAAGCCACGGCACACACTGCAGTTGCTCGCTAAAAAAAAAATTCTGCAAAAGCTCAATCAAACGACAATTTTCACTTAACGCCGCGCGCGCTCGTGTACAGTTAGCGATCGCGCGAGTCTAATGCAACTTTAATACACGCTTCGTGAATGGGAGAAACGTCGAAACTGCCGCTGAACGTGTATACAGAGAAGAGAGACGAGAAGATGAGAGGGAGGCGCGTGCGACATTAATGGCCCTCGATGCGTTGCGCCCCTTAATTACGTTTTACCGTTGCCAACTGAAGAGGGGCGAGTGAATTTTCCGATCCGTCAGCCCTGGTTGATCCGCTAATTATGGGAGTAGAGCCACGATCATCGTGTGGTTTTTTCTTATATCGTACGTTCTAGATGTATTAAAGGGTCGTACGTGTATATATATATATATATACCTTTTTACGCAGACAAAAAGTTAAGAGGAACGAAAGATTATAAATGAAGGTGGAGAGAAGAACACGAAACGATAAAAGGAACAAATCAGATCATCTCTTTCCGATGAGAGAGCTCGCGCGAGCAACGTTTATACCCGTGCCTCCACAATACCACATCGACTTTTCCGATACATGCGGCTTTTGCGGAAGCATCGCGGAACAAAGAGTTGCTGCTGCTGCTGATGTGGTAGTGGTGGTATATATATATATACACCGCTCGATTTGTAACGAGCCGACGCGAACCATTTATTTGTCGGATTGCCGATTCCTATGAGGTGTTTCAAAGTTGCGAGAGATATAATGTATAATGGACCGATTACACGCGGTCTGTCTGTATTTTCAACGCGAATCGTTGTTTCCATTATCTAATAGAATATATACCATTATTAGATTCTGGTTCCATTCTCTATATTACATCTAATAAGGCAACTTAAATAAAATCTTAAATTTTCTATAGCTGAGGTATAGCAATATACCTACTCCGGGTCCGAGTTCGTTAACCCACCGCCCACAGCGCGCGAAACACGTTACGTTTTTTTTCTCTCTCTATCCGCGCTGCAGCTGTACAACACCGCGAACATGCGCACGACTTGCATACGCAAGTGATATCCCCGTGTGCAACTAGGCGACGACGGTTCGCGCCTGCACGATGATGCATGATCGCTGCACTCATATATACGCACGGAAGCTGCGAGATAGAGAGATGACCGGCGGTTTTGCGATGTGTCATATATGCGTGTACTGAAGTATGATTTTCGATGTTTTTTTCTTTTTTTTGATTGGAGTATGTGGGAAAGTATAGAAAAAGGTTTATAGTGAACTAAGTTTTGTGAAATGAGCAGGAAATTTGTTAGATATGTAAGTATATGTATAGGAGAGAAAAGAAAAAAAAAGTTTCGTGTATAACATTTAGTACGGTGGTTTATGTGACTTATCGGACATTCGCACGCATACACGCGCTGGCTTCGAAAAAATTTCCGACAATTTTCCCATAAATTCGCGCGCACCACTGTACTTTTAAGAAGCGCACACGTCTCTGCGCGCGCGGTCAATTTGCCTAACAAATTCTCACCGCTATTTTACATCTAACACCTCGCTCCTCACTTTTCCGCACCACTCCAAATTCATTACCATGATGCTTTAGCACTCACACATATACACGCACAGCTCTTGAACTACAAAAATCTATCTACCTTATATATATATATACACGCACGCGGACAGCGAAGATTTTCAACGCACGCCGGTTTGATTTACGGTAACGCTACTCCCACGTTCACGGCGTGTATAATCGTAATCCATTACCGCGCGTGTTTACACGCTCGCATGTGCATACGCGCGTGCGCGCGCGGACACGTGAGAAATCGGCGACTAATGCGATTCAATTGTCAAAGGGATGTGATGTTTTTTTTTCTTCCTTTAAGTTTGATCGTCGCGGGAAATTCATTTGCGTGCGTATAGATGATGCATCGTTCACGGTGTATATACGTTATAAGTCATATGTGCGTGTGTATAATATATATATGTGTATAAGTAGTTGCGGTTGTAGGGAGAAATCGAAGTACTACTGGTAGTATATAGTGATGATTGTGCGCCGCGACGTTAATGGTATTTTTTTTTGTTCACGTATAATTTATGGTGAGAATGACTTGGACGGAGTGTTTTAGGAATATATGAAACGAACAATTAAAAGTACTGGACAATTATTTAAAAAGCGAAAATCAATCGTTCAATTTCCAATCAAATCAATCCTCTCCCGCGTGTATACACATACTGTGCACTGCAAAGCCTCCAACATCAGCCGCCCCTGCACCATGCGCAGCACACATCCGTTCGCTCATTATCCGTGCTCACAGCTACACACACACACATACATACATACTACCACTCTACACAACCACATATACACATCTCAACGAGAGAAAGTAAATCGGGCGCGGGCGCGCCGAGTCGATTGGTCACCGGTCGATTTCGCCTGCAATGCGCAGCGCGCGCGCGTGTGTGCTCATGAGAAAACTGCGGCCAAAGAGAGAGAGAGAGAGAGAGAGAGAGGCAGATATGCATCGGATCCGATCGTTCACCACAGGCGCGCGAATACGTAATCATCGGGAAACGCCTGAAAAGCGTTCGTTGTTCCGCGCGGGTGTGTATATGCTATATAGAGGCTCTCAGCGTTTGTGTGTTGCGCGCATATAAAAGGTATATATATACATGATCGCACGCGGGGAGAAACGTTGCGACTCTGTCGGCTAAGCGCGGCGTGATTATGGTTTTAGCGAGAGTTTAAAGAGGAGAAGGGAGGCGGCAGGAGTGTGTGGGTATGGGAATTTAATTGCGGAACATTGATGTGTACGGTTGGGAATTTGAGGAATGTATGTTGTTGCTGGGTCTATACGTAATGATTGATTGTAGCGGAGTATATGCAGATTTGATAGGAGATTTGAGGAAATACTCGTAAATGTTCGTAACATCATGTTTATTAAATATATGATTAAACAAAACTTTATATAGTGATATATACCAAAATCGTCGACTAAGTCAAACTCATCATCGCAATCCTCTCACCTTTCAACGACACCCAATAATTTACCATCATCGCCACCTTGTTCTCCTGCTTTCTCAAAAAAAAAGTAGCCTCACCAACTGCTATATATGCGAAAAGACAAAAGCCGTGTTGTATACGCTCACCCGTGCGCAGAAATAAAAAAAATTGAGCGCATTTTTCGGGGAAGCACAGCAGAGCGCTACATATATACATATACACTAGCACAACGCACGACCTCGATCTCCTTTTTCGGTGGGCCGCCGCGCGCACGAGAGAGAGAGAGTAAATTGCACGCAGAGGGGCATTGTTGCACCGGGGCATGATTTACGGGGCCGGGATTCGATGCAATCCGAGCTGCTCAGAGAAAGAGAGAGGGAGAGAGAGAGAGGGACGATGACTTTTTTGTCGTGATGGGCGCGAGGGAGAGCTTTTGGGATCGTGCTTCGTGAGCAGCGCGCGAGGTAGTTTTCGTTTTTTGGAGTAACCTGAACTTTCGAAGGAGGTGGTGTTGGTGTTGCTGCGCGTGAGAGAGATCGAGAGGGGGAGAAAAAGAGAGGGAAAGGTTATGCGACTTGGAGGATAGAGATGGAGGTTAAAGGAGAGTCTTTGAAATTGTTAAATGAAAAATTAGCAATAATACTTTTTGTTTGTTTCTACGGTAATTCATTTGGTATATTATGATTATGTTGAATTTAATATTTCCCATGTCTTTTCGTTACACCTCACATTCGAAATCGACACAGCAACCTTTCACCCGCTCACAATAAATAAAATTTTCTCTCTCTCTCTCTCTGTGATCAACATCGCAAAGCAACATCCGGAAGCCCGTCATACCTCCACCTTTCGCAATTTTTTCGCGTACCCAAGTATACAAAGGGAGCAAGTGTGGACGAGACAGAGACAAAAAAAACCACATGACGACCCCTTATACTTATGTATACACAGGCGTGCGCCGCGACGGTCACAAAGCCGCGACGACTTTCAAGAAACACGAGACCCGACAAAAGGAACAACCTGACGAGGAGCTGCCGCAACGATCGGTAACCCGTAAAATTGTCGAGACGCTGCGAACAAACTCTTCTCTCTCTCTCTCTTTCTCTTTCTTTCTCTCGATACACATACGCGCGCACGTGTCGAAATGACTTGTGCGCGAATAACCGTTAGTTTAATAACTCGCGTAGAGCCGAGGAATTTCTCTAGTCTGCTTGTTTTTTTTTTCATTTCGTTGCTAGTGTATATACGCGGCTCACGAGCGATTATGAGAGATTTTTGTAGAAACGAACGGCTTGGAGTACTTTTTTTTCGTCGTCTTACGCTATTGTTGAGCCGTTAAGGAAATGTCTTAAAAGTTGCGTTGATTACAGGTATACGTGTACGTGGATGAAAAAAGTACGGAGAGAAAGAGAGAGAGAGAGGTGTTAGTTAAGATTGATTGGAGTTTAATAGGTTTCCTTTAACGCAGCCACGCAAGTCCGCGTATAGTGTTATTACAACGCCAATTTTATTTTTCTGAACGTTAATATCTATTCTATGAGGAAGGTAGAATTCAATCCGACGAGAGTTGACAGAATTAATTAATTTTTTTGTTTAAACTAACGGTGAATCTTATTAATTCCATCCAACACTGTCTCTCCTCAACTCGCTTCTATACGCACACTTTCCACATTTATCGTTTTACATAACAACGTCTTCATTCAATAATTTCGCGCAATCTCTCCTCTTTTTCGTTCATATTCAAATAACGAAAAAAGTAAAACAAACTGCGCACCATATATATATATATATATTCCAGTACATACATATACACTATATAAACAACTACTCTCGTATACACATGTACGTACACATAAATCCCCCTATCCCGATTGCTTAATAGTTATATTATACCTCGCTCTCTAAAAGTGTATCACGCGAGCCCAAAAAAAGAATCGTCTCGCATACATACATACACACGCACGCTCGTGCGTTATACCCGTACATATATACACACACTTGTAAGAGGTAATTGCGCGCCGCTTTATATTACGGACCGAGAGAGAGAGAGAGAGAGAGAGAGAGAGAGAGAGAGAGAGAGGGGCCGCCACCGCCGCCGCGTCTTCGCAATAATAAGGCAGGATAGCATAATAATGAAAATCGCCCGCGTCCGGCGGCGCGCGGCATGCAGAAAACCTGGAGATTGCGAGAGAGGGAGAGACGAAATTTGCGGAATTGAGTATTAAGCGCTCTCTTGCTATCTCTCTTTCTCTCTTGGTGAGACCATTAGCCTCGATTGGCGATTAGAGCAGCGGTGCGAGTGAAATGCGCTTTGTGCGAGTTGCGAAGTTCGAAGGCACATCTTACGTACGTATAGAGCGATTCGATTTGTTTTGTTAGCTCGGGAGTTTGTTGTTGACAGGAAGTTCGATTCCGTTATTAGAAAGTATAGGAATGGAACGAATTTACAAATTCTAATTATCGACAATGTGTATATGATGCGTTAAAGATTCACAATTTTCCTTGGATTTTGTATCATTGACATTGCAATTTATTAATTTTGTAACAACGTCCAATTAATAATCAACTTTTACAATAAAAGACAAACAAAATCATTCGAAAGCAAAATAATCGACACGGAATCGCCGTATATGTCCGAGTACCGTTTCGCGCATACATAATACAAATCGTTCAAAAAACTTACCGGCGAGCACAATCATCCGCTGCGCGATCCAGTTTTCCCCAATCAAAAACCAGTCTTTGTTATGCGCAGCATTTCCGCTGTCGCGTGGCCATCAATCGTAAAATTTTACCGATCAACGGCTGATGCCGCTGCCCCTTCGTGAAAGTTATTTAGGTCAATCGTCCCAAGACGGGACCCGCGATCGTGAAAAAACGCATGACGATTTAAAAACTTGAAGATGGTCGCAACGAAACGGCAAAATTTGCGTAATCGCGCACTCAAGGGTTATATTTCGGCGGATCGTTTGGTTTTATATGAAACCGAGATTTCTTTTTTCTTCTCGTGCTTCACTCGTATGTCGTTATAACTTGCGAAAAGTTCGTCTGTGGCGGGGAAACGCGAGGGCAGAAAAGAATCGTTTCGAAAGTGTATAATTTATTTACCTCCGAATCATCCGATCCATACCGCAAGTGCGGATCGACAGAAGACAAAACCACTCCGGCCATTTGGCCTCTCGCATATCTTCCTAATTACCCCCGCGTATACTACTCTGTCATCTCTCCTTATAATGACGCGGTCGCGCGATCGATTCGCATCGCAATTAGTCCTGACATATCCACACGAGCGCGCCACTGTCGATTATGTCCCCATCCTCCCGTCCCACCGCATCCAACTAATTAGGCGTAATCGTCGCGTCGCCTTAATGGTCCCCTGCGACTTTTTTACACTCACCTTGGGGCCTGCCTCCCCCCGAAAAATCGATCGATTAATGACGAGCAGTCGTGGCTTAACTGTGAGAAAATGCATGCGCGTGAAAGCAAGCGATATTGTGCGCTACAGCTTTCACCCGTAAGTCGTGTGTATGTACACGTTGCGTGTACCTATATTACCAAGAAAACGTTATTCTCTTTTTATTATCGCGTGTGTTTCGTTTGTTATAAGCGGAGCAACGGTTGATTTGCAAAGTTGTTGCTGCGCACGCTGTACGTTTATAGTCTGACCGCACATTTTTTCCCCAGTAGTCGTATACGAGCTGGCGATAAAGTTTCATCTGACCTTGGTTCACATGCTTAATACTACGAAACGTTACTTTTCAAATGAAAAATAGATAAACCTCGACTAACTTTTCCATCTTCTTTCTTACTTCTCCAGGTTTCACCGGCACGCAATGCGAGATCAACATAGACGAGTGCGCGGCAAACCCCTGCCTGAACAACGGCGTCTGCACAGACCTGATCAATGGCTTCAAGTGCAAATGTGCGGATGGCTTCGCAGGCATCCATTGTCAGATCAACATCGACGACTGCGCTTCGTCCCCATGTCGAAATGGTGGTACCTGTCACGACTCTATCGCCAAGTACACGTGCGAGTGTCCTCCCGGATTCACCGGAGCATCATGCGAGACCAACATCAACGACTGCCAGTCTAATCCATGTCACAGTGGTACCTGCATCGACGGCGAAAACTCCTTCACCTGCAGTTGCTTCCCTGGCTTCACCGGTAATCTGTGCCAGACGCAGATTGACGAGTGCGAAAGTAGTCCATGCTTGTTTGGCGGAAGATGCGAAGACAGGATCAACGGCTATCAGTGCATCTGCAGGCCCGGCACGTCCGGAAACAACTGCGAGATCAACGTGAACGAATGCTATAGCAATCCGTGCAGGAATGGAGCGAGGTGCATCGACGGCATCAATAGGTAAGAAACAGCTATATTCTTAATTTTGTACAGCTATGAACATTTCTCATATTCTTTGATAAAATATTTTGATCTAATCTTTTTGAAATAACAATTTTTAATCCACTCAAAAACACAACATATTGGACAAAATAAAATTTATACCTAACGACTGTAATTCTATTTCTCAGGTACTCATGCGAATGCGAGCCAGGTTTTACGGGCCAGCACTGCGAGACGGACATCAACGAGTGCGCTTCAAACCCTTGCGCCAACGGTGGTCGCTGCATCGATCTGATCAACGGCTTCCGCTGCGAGTGTCCTCGTGGCTACTACGATGCTCGCTGCCTGAGCGATGTGGACGAGTGCTCCTCGAATCCGTGCGTTAATGGCGGCACTTGCGAAGATGGTGTGAACCAATTCATCTGCCATTGTCTGCCAGGCTACGGTGGCAAGCGTTGCGAGTCTGACATCGACGAGTGTGGCTCGAATCCCTGCCAGCACGGTGGCATCTGCAAGGATAGACTGGACGGCTACAGCTGCCAGTGTTTGCCTGGTTACGCAGGTGTCAATTGCGAGACGAACATTGACGACTGCGCCACGGCACCTTGTCAGAATGGCGGTTCCTGTATCGATCTGGTCAACGATTACAAGTGCGTGTGTGAATTGCCACACACGGGCAGGAACTGCGAGAACAAACTGGACCCGTGCTCGCCAAACAAATGTCTTCATGGGGCTAAGTGCGCACCGTCGTCGAACTTCATGGACTTTGCATGTACTTGTACGGTGGGATACACCGGAAGGCTGTGCGACGAGGACGTGGACGAATGTGTGATGACGTCACCCTGTAGGAACGGCGCTACTTGCCGCAACACCAACGGATCGTACCACTGCGTATGCGCCAAAGGTTATGAGGGCCGCGATTGTATCATCAACACTGATGACTGTGCTTCATGTAAGTTCATTTATTTAGTTATAACGATTTTTCTGATTTTTAGATTTGAATATCATTTTACAATGGATCTCTTGCAATTTCAGATCCCTGCCAAAACGGCGGTACATGTCTCGACGGTATCGGCGATTACACCTGTCTCTGCGTCGACGGGTTCAGTGGCAAGCATTGCGAGGTTGATGTCGATGAATGTCTATCGAATCCCTGCCAGAATGGTGCAATCTGCAAGGAATACGTCAATTCATACACATGTCAGTGTAAGCTCGGGTTCTCCGGCATCAACTGCCAGACCAATGACGAGGATTGCACTGAATCCTCGTGTATGAACGGCGGCACCTGTATCGACGGCATCAATAACTACACATGTGTCTGTCGCCCAGGCTACACAGGTTCCAACTGCCAGTACCGTATAAATGAGTGCGATAGTAATCCGTGCCAGAACGGTGCTACATGCCACGACCATGTGCAGTACTACACCTGTCACTGTCCATATGGTTTCACTGGCGAACGCTGCGAGAACTACGTAGACTGGTGTGCCGAGTCGCCTTGTGAGAATCAGGCAACTTGCGTGCAAGTACGCAACAAGTACGAGTGCAAATGTCTACCGGGATGGACGGGCAAAGTCTGCGACGTGGAGATGGTTTCATGTAAGGACGCAGCGCTAAGAAAGGGCGTACCAGAGCGAAGACTGTGTAATAATGGTACCTGCAAGGACATCGGCAATAGTCACACGTGTCTGTGTAACGAGGGTTATACTGGTAGCTACTGTCAAACTGAAATTAACGAGTGCGACTCTGCTCCTTGTCAAAACGGCGCCACCTGCAGAGACCTTGTCGGCTTCTACCAGTGCGACTGTACCAAGGGCTTCCAAGGCCAGAATTGCGAACTCAACGTGGATGACTGTAGCTTGAATCCTTGTCAGAATGGTGGCACCTGTCACGATCTCATCAACGGTTTCAGTTGTTCCTGCCCGCCCGGTACTCTCGGTATCATCTGCGATGTCAACGTGGACGACTGCGTGGTCGACGCCTGCCACAACAATGGCACCTGCGTTGACAAAGTTGGCGGCTTCGAATGCAAGTGTCCGCCCGGTTTCGTTGGGCCACGATGCGAAGGTGACATTAACGAATGTCTTTCCAATCCATGCGCTGCTCCTGGCACTCAGGACTGCGTTCAGCTCGTTAACAATTACCATTGCAACTGTAAGCCAGGCTACATGGGTCGCCACTGCGAAGTCGAGGTTAACTTCTGTGACAGTTCGCCCTGCCAGAATGGTGGTATCTGCACAGCTGAAAAAGCTGGACACACCTGCGTCTGCCCTGCCGATTACTATGGCCACAACTGTGAGTTCTCTGGTTCATACTGTGACACTGAGCCTTGTCTCAACGGTGGTACTTGTCGCATTACCGACACGAACGTGGGTTACCGTTGCCACTGTCCACCTGGTACCGCAGGCACCCATTGCGAGATTGACGCCCGTGATGAATGCCTGAGTAATCCGTGCCAGCAGCCTGAAGCCATGTGCGAGAATCTTCTCGGAGATTACGCCTGCTATTGCCCGCCAAAATGGACTGGCAAGAATTGCGAGATCTACGATCCAAACTACCGCGGCGGCGTATTCGGCAGGAGAAAGTCTACCGGCCAGAACGTCATGAACGCCTACGACCTGGACCTTGAACGCGAGAAGAAGAAATGCATAGAGAACAGGTGCGAAGAGAAATCGGGTAACCATAGGTGTGACGAGGAATGCAACCGATACGCCTGCAACTTTGACGGTAATGACTGCTCGTTGGGTATCAATCCCTGGAGAAACTGCACAGCGCCAATCAATTGCTGGGATGTGTTTATGAACGGCGTATGCGACGAGGTCTGTAACAATGCTCAGTGTCTGTTTGACGGTAGAGACTGCGAGAAGAGGCTCGAACCTTGCAAGTAAGTATCCGGTCAAAGAGTATTACAACTTAACGATTTATAAATAGCTGAAACTAATTCTGTGTTATTTCTTTTTACAGTCCCATCTATGATGCCTACTGCCGCAAGCATTACGCCAACGGCTATTGTGACTATGGTTGTAACAACGAAGAGTGTAATTGGGATGGTCTCGATTGTGAAATGGCTCCGCCGTCTCTCGCCGAGGGCGTCATTTCGGTGGTAGTTCGCATGGATATGATGACTTTCCGACAAAACATCGTGGGCTTCCTACGTGACATGGGTCATGAGCTGCGCACCACTCTACGAGTGAAAACGGATGAGCTTGGTAATGACATGATCTACCCATGGAAGCGCGACCGCGAACCTGCGATACAGACCAACTTCTTCGGTCGACCGACTAACATCTACACGGATAAACAAACAGGCGTCGTTGCTTTCCTAGAGATTGACAACCGCAAATGCACGACGATGCAAGGTGCGGTCTGCTTCCCCACTGCCAACGAAGCCGCGGAGTACCTCGCCGCCACCGCGTCCAAGCACTCGCTCTCGCGTAACTTCCCTATCGAGAAAGTTGAGAGCGTAGTCGAGCCAAACCTTGACTACCCAGATACGCCAACTAACTACAAATATGTTTTTATCGGTGCTGTGATTGTCATCCTCATAGCCACTCTTGTCGGTGTACTTGTCACGGCTCAGCGTCGACATCCCGGCAAGATCACGACATGGTTCCCCGATGGCTTTATCCGCACTTCTGGCGGTAGCGTGCAGCGAAGACGCTCGCGTAGACGCGGTCCAGATGGTCAGGAAATGCGCAATCTCAACAAGCAGCCACCCGGCAGCAATTGTATGGATTTGGACGTCGGTAATGGACGCGCGCCCCAATGGTCGGACGACGAGTCGGATTTGCCGCCCTCGAAGCGGATGCGTGCTATCGAGCCTGGCTATGCGAGTGATCACACCGTCGTCACGGACTACGAAGAGGCCGAGCCCCGTATGTGGACGCAGCAGCATTTGGACGCTGCTGAGGTGCATAACAGGCCGGACGCAGGTGTCCTTACGCCCCCTAGTCTCGAGCATGGACAGGATGTGGACGCGAGAGGACCCTGTGGCATGACCCCGCTCATGGTAGCAGCCGTCAGGGGCGGTGGACTCGACACCGGCGAGGAGGAGGACGAGAGCGACGGTACGGCCGCGGTCATTGCCGATCTCGTGGCTCAAGGAGCCGATCTCAACGCGACGACGGACAAGACAGGTGAAACCTCGCTACACCTTGCTGCGAGGTACGCACGAGCGGACGCTTCCAAGAGGTTACTCGATGCCGGCGCTGACGCCAATTCACAGGACAATACGGGCCGTACCCCACTGCATTCGGCAGTGGCGGCCGACGCCATGGGCGTCTTCCAGATACTTCTACGCAATCGGGCAACCAACCTGAACGCGCGCATGCATGACGGCACGACGCCGTTGATCCTGGCGGCGCGCCTCGCCACCGAAGGCATGGTCGAGGACTTGATTAACGCCGACGCGGATATCAACGCAGCCGACAATAGCGGCAAGACGGCGCTACACTGGGCTGCGGCCGTGAACAACGTCGACGCGGTCAACATACTCCTCGTGCACGGAGCGAACCGCGATGCCCAGGACGACAAGGACGAGACGCCGCTGTTCCTGGCAGCGCGGGAGGGCAGCTTCGAGGCGTGCAAGGCTCTCCTTGACACGTTCGCCAATCGTGAAATAACCGACCACATGGACCGACTGCCCAGAGACGTGGCCAGCGAGCGACTTCACCATGATATCGTCCGACTGCTGGATGAGCATTTGCCGAGGTCGCCGCCGATGGTTTCTGTTATAGCTAACGGCCCACTCATGAGTAAGTTCATCACTTCTTCCTTTCGAATTTCACTCCAACAATCTCATCGAGCTACAACTCACGTTTTTAATTTTGTCCTTACAGGCTCGCCGAATCATCCGCAATTGATCACGCATCCGACGGTGATCGGCAGCGCGCCCAAGCAGTCCAAGTCCAAGAAGCGGCCGAAACCAGGCTCGGGCAACCCGAACAGTCCGGAATCGGAGAACGGTGGCGTGGGCGGCAACAACACTGCCTCGGTGCGGCGAAAAGCTTCAGTGAAGAAGCAGCCACCGGCGAAACGCGGCGCCCAGCCCAACCCAAACCAAGAGCTGCCACAGGGTGCGGAGGGCGCCGAGGGCAATCTGCCCAGCCCTTACGACAGCGCGAGCTTGTACAGCAATGCACTGCCGCCCCTAGTGGCCGCCACCGCGACGCATACGCAGACAACCGCACAAGCAGCTGCGGCGCAAGCAGCAGCAGTGGCAGCAGCGGCTGCACAGGCCGCGAAACAGCCACCACCTTACGAGGACTGTATCAAGACTCAGACGATGCAGCAGCAACAGCAGAATAGGTAAGTCGGCTGCATGGCCATTCCTTCACGTCTTCATTATCTTCTCTCGTCAGATTGTAGTTTTAATGCTAAACGAAAATGTTTCTCTGTCAATAGTCTGCAGCAGCAGTTGGGCCACTTGGCGGACGGCTTCACGAGCTACGGGCTGCCGAATTTTCACGAGCAGATGCTGGCGGCGCAGCATCAGCAGCAGCGCCAGCAATCGAACGGCACGGCCGGCGGCATGGTCGTAAACACGCTCTCGCCGCCCTACAGTAATCAGTCGCCGCCTCACTCGGTCCAATCCAACATGACGCTCTCGCCCCAGGCGAGCTACATGGGCTCGCCTTCGCCGGCCAAGAGCCGACCGTCCCTGCCCACCTCGCCCACTCACATCGCCGCGATGAGGCAGGCGACGCATCAGAAGCACGGCGGCATGCCCCCGGTGGGGTTTGACTTCGAGAACCTGCCCTATCCCCAGCAGCAGATGCAGCCGACGCCGCAACAGCAGCAGCAGCAATTTCAGCAGCAACAGCAGCAGCAACAACAGCAGCAGCAGCAACAGAATCAGCAGCAGTACTATCAGTACTTGACGCCACCGTCGCATCACTCGGGCCCGGACGTGACGCCGCAGCATTTGATGCAGGCACCCGAGAGCTTCCCCACTCCGTCGCCCGATAGCCCTGGCCACTGGTCCTCGAGCTCGCCTCACTCGAACAGCGACTGGTCCGAGTGCATGGCCTCGCCCCAGAACGCCTACGGCACGGCGAGCACGGCCGCTGGACACCAAAGCAATAAGGGCTCCGAGGCTATCTACATCTGAGACGCGATCGCGGCCACCAGTGGCCGCTGCTGACTCGCTAGCTCGCTCGCTATAGAGACTGCTCGCCGTCGAGTATTGAAGTACGGCGAAGGGAGGGATAGAGTGAGGGTAAAGATAGTAGGGCGATAAGTGGAAAAAGTGCGTGGATATCTCGAGTCGCGAAGGGTCGGGTTAAGATAAGCTCGGGTAAATGTTGTCTTGCTTTCGTTGAGAGTAGGGATCACGGTTCTATTAATGTAATTTTAAGAGTATAAATTTTAAAAGTTCGCGCATTTAATAACGACGTTTATTAAATGTTGACACGAATTTTTCTGATAAACGGTGATTGTTCACTCTTCACGAAGACAGGGTACCGTTCGTAGACACTAGCGCGCGTTCTTCATTTTCATCCCGAGCATCTTGTGTCTTCTTTGACAGAGCGCGTATAGTACTAATCTCAGAAAGTTTAATGTTGATATTCGGTGCCTTCGAAACTTGCCAGAGAAAAATTGTACGGTGCGACATTATTAATGACCCGACGCGATGTAAAATAGAAATAGTTTTTTTTTTATTATTAAAAAAAAAACAACGCACTTTTTACTATAATTATTAATTATATAATAAACATGTATATAGCTCAATAAAAATGGTAAGCAAGAAAGAGAAAGGTAAAGTTAAAGTGGCGTTTACCCAAATTGGGACGTCGCTATAGTATAGCGATAAATTGACCGTACCGATGAATATTAGTACGTAGTAATTTGTAATATTTAATGAAAACAGACAGGCACGCGGCCTTTTTCTTTTTAGGTAAACAAAACCAGTTCGAGGAAAGTGCGTTATCTCCTCATGTCGATTTATACACAGATATTATGTATACAAAGCAAGCATTTTTAATATACATTATTGCCGAGATATAGAAGAATGCATTAAAAGGATAGCAAAGCAGATATTTTCAACGTGCGTTTTTTTTATAAACTCGACAAAGAACAGAACAGACAATATAAGGAAGAATTGTGCCTTTGATAAAGTATATAGAGCGTAATAAACGATGTGAATTAATTAAGTAGTTGCATGAAAAATAACAGAGAATTTAAAAAGTGATAGGAGCTAACAAGGCGGAGCACTCCAAGAGTTGGAGAATCATTTATTGCCCATGACGCACGTCGATGTCCATACGCAAGCATTCCATTTTGTATGGTGTATAACTTCTCTCTTAATTTTTCATTTTGTTTTAAATATTAAATTAGCGATTCATACTCTCTCGTTTTAGCTTAATCTTATAATTTATCAGTTTAAACGTGCAAAGCGTCAGAGCTTTGTTACACCGCAATAATTTTAAAGTAGACGTCGATGGGCAGTAACTTTATTCTCTAAACGTGGTCTGCACCAAAGCCAGAGACACCACAAGTGTGTTTTGTTTCGACAAGGAGCGAGTAAAACAGGGTGTTATGATTCGCATAATAAAATCGTGTCGCGTTATAAACTTGTTGTGAGAGAAAAGAAACGTTATTTTTTGTTCGAGACGAAAGAATTTCTCCTATAATGATTTTTTGATGGCGGCCAACAGAATCCAATATTCTTGTGCTCGCCTCGCGAACAAGTCTGTGAATCTCCCGCGAGAATGAAATAAATTTGTAAATACTCTATTTTCTACTCTTTATATACAAAATATAACTTTATTACGAGTACTTTTTATTTACTATTACGACTTTCTCTCGATTTTTTGTACAAACTGTTTTACATATATTTTCTTTTTTATACTGCGCGCAATGGTTATAAAGGCCGCAAGTCATCAGACCGATGGCTGCTTACTTTTGCGATCGAGGATAGTTTAAAATTATAATCGTGTTTCTATTATTATATTGCATTATTACAATTGATATAATGTTTATAGTGAAGTATACCGTGATCTTTTTCCGTTGCATTAAGAATGCTCGATCGTTCAAATTTCTTTATTATTTTTTGTTTCGTCTACTTTTGTCAATGCAATATTAGAATGCGAATGTGGGAAACCTCGGCTGTAGTAGGACAAAAACTCGCTGAGGAGTAATTCGATAATGGAGCACTTTAAGACTACCAGTGTTTATTAACTGGGTGCTTATATGCAATAATTTAACAGTCCTGGAGAATTTTAACATTTTTATAAAGCGTAACACACGTAATCATTGACTACTTTCATTTTTACATGGTACTATACCTTTATCTTTGCTAGAAGATTTCGCGTGTGATGTGCACGTGCTTTCTCATGTTTAAACTTTAATTTCACATAAATTTACAAACATACAACGCGACGTAGGCTACAGTTTTTATCAAATTTACACATCAAAGCGTAAATACAAGCGATAAGTTCAATTTAAGATTTATCGCGTTTTTATTCCTTTAAATGGGTTAAATAGATCTTATTTAGTTGACAACCGTATAATTCGCTGTGCGATAAAGAAATCATGGGATCTTCCAAAACTGTTGCAGAGACAATACAATTTAAAACTTATTTGATACGTAGGTAGAGTACGTAAATACATGACAATAATAAAAGGGGACTGAAAATAATTGTGTTCTATAATGAATCATCTCATTGTGCTCTCTGTTGTGCACCATCACTTTCTGTGTTAAAAGTGTATGCGAAAAGTGCGAATAAACTGAGAATATTGTAGTTGCCCAGTTGACTAAGTTAAGCTAGAATGCTCCAATTATTATTATTATTATTATTATTATTATTATATTAATATTATTATTATTATATTATAACAAAACTTGTTATTCCTTGTAACTTGTAAAAAGTACTGAGTTTTATCGTAATAACTATTGTCTAAGTAAAGTAAGTTTATACTATAGTCCTATTAAAACCCTGCTCCTATATATAATCCCTATCTATATTTTTATAAGTTATGTCTTTATATAGATATAATAAATGAAGATAATTATAACATTCACACGATAGGGTTGTTGTTCTGTTCTACTGTGCTATGCTTCCGCGTTTTTTATTCCTTATATGATAAGCATAGGTACTTCTAGTGTATTTCGACAGATTTTACACAACAATCAAATTGTATTATAGCAATAAACAATAAAAATAAAAATTTCAGACATGGAGCTTATTTCATTTCTCACCATTACCTATTTTCATAATAATTTACATTTTTATTTAAATCGAAAATATTGTAAAAAAATATTATATATATCTAAATAACGGAAAAAACACCATCGCTATAAAAAAATTTTAAATTGAGATATTACTTTCATTAAAATAATTCATAAATTTTTTAACTTTATATATATATATATATATCTGTGACTCCGAGACAACGACATAAGTTCATTTTTTTGAAAATGAGGAAAACCTTGGATTTTGTATCTTTAAATGGGTCTTCATTTAAAACTATCAGTAGTAGCTCAAATATTGCCCTAAAGCTACGATATATGGAAAACATAACAACATAAGTCCAGCACTGATTTATTTTATCCAACCAAATTGAATATAAAAATTATTTTATATAAAATATATACAATAACTAGATACAATTTATAATTTTACAACCGTTAAGTGCATAATCGTGAGCATTTTGAAAATTAGTTCATAATACCTGTTATTTTACGAAATAAAAAAAAATGCTTTTTAATTTATCGCGAATTCATGTTGTATTCAAGTTGAATTATTTTTAACATAATTATTTGTTGATAAATTGGTTATTTTGATCGGAATTCATAATTAAATTAACGAAAATGATCGAAAAATAAACGAGAACAGGACTATGAGATAAGTCCAAGTTCCCGGCATAACGACATAACTTCATACTTGTATTGTAAACATTTATTAAATGTGTTAATTAATTAGTACAGTATCGCGGCCTATCTCGTTTATTCCGATCTTACGAATAAGTTTGAATATTGAAACCCATTTTTCTCTGAAACTCTAAAAATGGACTTATGTCGTTATGCCTCGGAGCCACAGATATATATATATATATATATATAGCACTACGTGACATAAATTTAGACTTCTGTCACGCCTATATCTGTGACATTTGCACATCAGCATCCTCATTATGCTCGGACACTACTGCACGATGCAATAATTGATAGACAACTAATATTACGGATAGACGTGACAGCGGATTTATGTAAATATGCAGGACCTAATTTAAGTGCGGGCTTAGATCACATAGTGCTATAAAATATCGCACGCCGTGCCATAGTAGACCACTTATGACACTAGCATTGTAATGTACTATTTATTTTATTTACAAATTTAACATGCTTATATAAAATTTAAAAGAAAAATTTATTTTCATAAAAAGTGCAGTTGTAAATGATTGATTGAAATAAAGAAATGTAAAAATTAGGTAAAATTTACTAAATAAAAATACTATATACTAACAGGAGACCGTAAAAAATAAGACAAATTGAAAAGCAATAGATTATGCCAAATGCAGTGGGTATAAAGCCCTAGAAATAGTTCATTTTCACCGTAATCATTATACAATACAGACTTTTTTAAAATAACATATTTATATTAGTGGTGCGACAAGTAGTTCGAAAATTTCTTTCTATTTATTTTTAATAAACTTGAATATAATAGTGTAAATGATAAAATTATGTATTGAAATCATTCACATTTTCTAACCAGTAAACTAAAGAGATTTAACGGTTCAGAAAATATTAGTAAACCCTTTCTCGAGTTTTTATTCGAAAGAATTCGAAATTTATTTATTAAAAAAGAAAAATTATTTTCACTCACATGCATTTTGTAATGCAAAAAGGTAGAAATAACCAATTTACGAATATAATTTTTATTCTCACAATGATCAAAATCAGAAAGTATGCTAATATGAATGTATAAATAGAATAATCATAATTAAAAACTATTAAAAATGTTTGTTTTACAATTGATGGATTTTGGGCATCGATGACTTGTCCTGTACCGGTATATGGTATTGAACAAATAAAACCTGGTATGTCGATAAAGTAGAAAATTTTTCCGCTACCACACAGTACTTGAATTCAAACTTCATTATAGCCTTTGAATTAAAGAACAATCTAATGTCTAATTCCATGTCTTACTATCCATTTAAATTCAACAATATGAGCAACTTTAAATCCAAATTAAGCACATTATATTATAGTGTTGGTATTTTTGCGGTTTTCAACAACCATTCATTATCACATATTGCATACATAAAGAGAAAAGTTGTCGCGTACAATCGGACATATAAACCTGGTGTGAATATCTTTTTGGAAAGAAAAAAAAAAGAGAAAAAGCTGCTGCATGTCCAGAGTTCGCTCCTCTTGTAGTCTGCACTAGCAAGTACTGACGACTTGATGAATCACTGACGCAACACGCGCTCGAGCTTTGTACATACATATCTTCTTTACAAGCTTCGGGACGAGCTGTGTCGTGTCGTGTATATATACTTATATTCGTGTCGTCGTGTGGCGGTCTCGTACTCGTCGTAGCTCACATGTGTCAGTCGCTGTCGCGCTGCGAACATATTTTTATATTTATTGCGCGTATTTATTAATTTATTAGCCCGAAGATGCAGGCCACGTCGAATCCGAACAATCCCAATGCTCTGAAATTGATCATCGCGGCAGAAATAGCAGAAAAGGAGCTCACCATTGACTTCAAGAGCGAGCCGAAACGTAAGCCTCCTAACCTCACTTCGCTTGATTGTTTTCTGCTCTTTTTCCAGCATTTGTTGGATGAAAAGCTCATTTTGAGAATAATTTTTAAAGTTTGAGTCAAAACAGTAGGATGTAAGTTCACTAGTAATATTATATGCAGTATATCAAAATTGCTTAAAATAATTGGCAATGTTCTTTGTGCTTGCCTATTTTTCTTTTGGCCTAAAATAGAATGCATACTTCGTTTCTTTCAGAGAGTTCATTGAATCGTCTGCCTGTATTGAAAGTAGAATCTGTAGGACTTGAACTCTTTAGCATCAGTGCAGCAGTTCAGTACATTGCACCAGTGAGCGTAGAAAATGTTATTATCGCTAACAGGTGGCTAGAGTGGGATGCTTCTCAATTACAAGTATGTAAAACTTATGTTAACAAATTCATATTTTACATATAAAAAAATATAATTTTAAAAAACCAGTAAGTAAAATATAAAATAAATGTTAAAAAAATACTCTTTATTTATAGCCTGCAATAGTCTCTTACGGCGGATCAGGAAAATTTGATATATCTCATAAGCCTCGGATATGGTCTCTTCTAAAAGAATTAAATACAGCACTAAAAGATAAACAGTACTTAATTAAGGTATAATATGCTTAAAGTTATGTTTGCAATGTTAATACAAGTATACATTTACTGATGTGCTATATTGTATTATTAATATATTTTAGGATAAGAGTGACGTAACAATTGTTGATACATCTGTTTGGGTAACATTATGGTCCACAATATCTGTTACTGAAATAGGTGAAGTGATTTCTAAAGAATTTGCTAATGTTGATAATTGGCTAAAACACATTCAAAGTTTACCTGTCATTCAGAAATCAATCAAAAAAATAAAATTGGAAAGAGGTGTTCAAGCTATAATGTCAATTAATGCTGCATCTTGGTTCCCTCTCAACTCGTATACTGGTGCTGGAAAAGCTCAAAATATATCTACAGGAGAAAATGTAAATATCAAAATCCATAGAAATATTAGATTTTAAACATTAGATATTAACAATTTATTATTTTAATTACTTCAATCTTAATACCTAATTTAAAAACAATTCTAGCCAAGTCCTACTGAAGACAAAGAAATCAAGGCAATTACACAGGAAGAAATTGATGCTGTTAAAAATAGTTGGACATCTGTTGCTTACTCTTCAGTTAAAGAATCATCTTACCCTGTGTAAGTATAGTGAAGAAAAATGCTCATTTGAAATCGTAATAGTTTCCAACTTCATAATTCTATAATTTGTAATTTTAACTTTATAATTTTGTATATATTGTTACATACAGATTACCCAAAAAAGGAGAAAAAAATATTCTTGTAACTTCAGCTCTTCCATATGTAAATAATGTACCTCATTTAGGAAACATAATTGGTTGTGTACTTTCAGCAGATATCTTTGCAAGGTTTGGCTCTATCTATTTATTTAGTATTATAATATTAATAAATTGATAATTATAATAAATTTGGTTGCAGATATTGTCGACAGAGGAATTATAATACACTTTATATAAGGTAAATAGTTTTTTCTACTGACTTAATAATTTATTATTAGGCATAATCCTAATGAAGAAATTTCACTCTTACAGTGGAACTGATGAATATGGTACTGCAACTGAAGCAAAAGCACTTGAAGAAAAACTGACTCCTCAGCAAATTTGTGACAAATTTTTTGATATTCATAATGATATTTATAGGTGGTTTAGTATTGGTTTTGACTATTTTGGTCGTACAACAACACCAGAGCAAACAGAGTAAGAAAATACATTTTTCTATCACATACACATAAATTAAGAACTTAGATTTGATAAGAAGATTTAATGTTTTAGGATTGTCCAAGCAATGTTCCTTAGAATAAAAGATCAAGGATATATTTTAAATAATACCGTTGATCAACTGCTTTGTGAACATTGTGATAGATTCTTAGCTGACAGGTTTGTTGAAGGGACGTGTCCTCGGTGTAAATACGAAGATGCCAGAGGTGATCAGTGTGATGGCTGTGGACATCTTGTTAATGCTACAGAATTGATTAATCCAAGGTGTAAAGTATGTAGTACAAAACCAATAATCAAAGCTTCTACTCAGTTCTTTTTAGACTTACCAAAGGTATGTAATAAATTATTTAAATGAAATTTCATGTTATTTTATTCTTTATTTAATTTTTTTAATATTTATTTTTCTATAGGTTCAAAGCACGTTAAAAGAGTGGGTAACAAAAGAAGAAAATGGTTGGTCACCAGTTGCAAGAGCAGTAACTAAGCCTTGGTTAAGAGATGGATTAAAACCACGTTGTATTACAAGAGATTTGAAGTGGGGAATACCAGTACCATTAGATGGCTATCGAGATAAAGTATTTTACGTTTGGTTTGATGCTCCTCTCGGTTATCTCAGTATTACAAAAAAATATACAAAGGATTATGAGAAATGGTGGAAACCTAACGGGGTTGATATAAGTCTATATCAGTTTATGGCTAAAGATAATGTTCCCTTTCACGCTATTATGTTCCCAGCAACTCTTTTAGCAGCTAATCAAGGACACACTCTTGTTAAACATATTATGGCTACTGGTAAATAATTTTTTTTAGTTCGTAACAAAAATAAAGAAAAGAATTGTTGGTCTAAAACAGCATTGATTTTTCAGAATATCTCAATTATGAAGATACGAAATTCTCAAAATCAAGAGGAATAGGTGTCTTTGGAACAGATGCTAGAGAAACTGGAATACCTGCTGATGTGTGGCGATTTTATTTGGCCTATATTAGACCTGAAACTATGGACTCAAACTTTAATTGGGTTGATTTAGCTACCAAAAATAATAGTGAGCTTTTAAATAATTTTGGAAACTTTGTTAACAGGTATTGCATATATTAGTTTAAGTAACTAAATTATATTAGTTTTATTAACTTTTATAATTTTTCAGAGCTCTTATGTTTGCTGAAAAAAATTTTAATTCTAAAATTCCACAAATGGAATTATTAGAAGATGACTTGCAACTTCTTGCACAGGTGCAACGTGAATTAACAAGCTATATTATGTTTTTGGAACAAGCAAGACTGAGGGATGGGTTGAAACATGTTCTTGCTATTTCAAAACATGGAAATCAGTATATGCAATTTCAACAACCATGGGTTAAAATTAAAGGAAATGAAGAAGAAAAGTAAGTTTGATTATTTTTAGCATATCTATCATAATTTATTTACATTTTTTCAATAATACTCTGTCTAATAATTCTTTGCTTTGTAAAAAATGTCTTGATATGTATATAATTTTAATATTTTAAGCAAGATTATTGTACAAATATTTTTGTATGGATTTGAAGTACTTCTATGGTATTAATAACGTATTTACTTGATAGGAAAAAGGGAGCTACAGTTATTGGAGTATGTTGTAACCTTGCATGTTTATTGTCGGCATTATTAGCTCCATTCATGCCAAACACAGCACGAGAGTTGCGTGCTCAACTAGGTTTACCTAAACAAAATTATGGCTATATTCCTGAAGTAGTTTCAATTATGCTACCAGCTGGTCATAGTATTGGCAAACCTTCCCCACTTTTCACAAAAATAGAAGACAAACAAGTTGAAGAGCTAAGAAAAAAATATGCTGGAAGACAGGAACCCACTCCACCTAGAGAAACTCCACAAACTCCAGTCGATTTAGCATCTCTGGAAGCAGCAATTGCAAAACAAGTACGTTCCATATTTTAAAAATCAACATTTTTAAATGTATATTTTTGTGACTCTAAATTTATGAAATCTATAAAAACTACAATATAAAAGGATGCACTCTTATGAATTCTGATTTTAGTAATAGATCATCTGAACTATTTTCCAAAAATTTTGATGAGGCCGTGCCAATAGTTCCACTCTTTTTTTTTACGGGTTTCTAATATTAGTCTATAGAAGATCGGTATGTCAACACTAATCTTGCGCAAATTTTTTAAAAGATCAACAATTTAATCGAGCTTCATCCGGTTTTACTTCAGTCTCCCCTATTCAACTAATTTAATAGTACCAAAAGGAAAAAATGAACTATTACTAAAACGAGTGCTGAAAATAAATCACCCGAATAAACAGTGTAACGCGGGAACTCTTCTTCCCGCGTTACACTGTTTATTTCCACAAGAGGCATGAAAGGACCTTTTTATATGCATAAAACTTGGATACGTAATCGTATAGTTCATAGTTGCACAACGTGCACGACACAGTTAAAATGATTATATTGTTAATATTTTATTTCAAACAAACATACTCTTTTTATATCAATTATATATCTAAATTATAAATATTCATTAATTAATAATTTAAATTTATATGTTCTCAATATCCCTTTAAATAAGCCAAAAAGCTTAAAAGCGCATGAATTTGATCTTATAGTGAACGAATCCATAAAATTTCTACGCTTTGATACAATTTAGTGGAGGGAAATTTTTTTTCCCCGCTAAACCATGAAAAAAAAATTTTTTATAATACGATATGATCTAAATTCGTACTTAAGTCACACCTATTCGGGACTTAAGTATAGTCTATTATTAAATGTATTTTTCATTCTTGTTCAAATCACACTCGAAATGCGCGATTTTCTGCACAGTTAATACCAGACAGGAAGAAAGGCTCGTTCCATGCATATTTTAATCTATATTATATCGAAAAGGTGAATATTCACTTTGTATTTATAGCAAAATATGGAATAACATTATTTACTCAGTTTTTTAACGAATGCATGTAATTAAAATGTTCGAGTAGTCGACTGTTCATAAAAAATAAAGAAAATATGATCGTCATAGTTTGCATTCGAATCATTATTTTCTCAAATTTTCCTAACTCTAAAGTAAATCGTTCATGAAGACGAAAAATAGTAGCAGTTTAGTCTAAATACTCACTGTTTTTCGCACTTGTGAACTTTCTATTTTATGGTTGGAAAAATTTTCATGTTTCGGAGAATAATAATGTAATAATAATAAATAATGTAATTCGGAATAAAAAATTCGATATTTTGCTACAAATGCGAAGTGAATGTTCGCCTTTTCGATATCCACCCTATTGCCCGATGGATATTAAAGATGATTTTATGCCAATAGAAAATATTTTATATATTTTACATCTCTGTTACTCTCTTCATTAAATAAAAAAGACTATTTTTTTAAGAAAAAAGTTAATTTTTAACATAATAAATTATTCCTGTTTCAGGGTCTACTAGTCAGAGATTTAAAAGCAAAACAAGATAAAAGTATTTGGCAACCACAAGTACAAATTCTTTTAGATTTAAAGAAAAAATTAGCAGATCTACAAAGTAAAAGTAATCAATCAGCACCTGCTCAGCAAAATGGCGATATTTCTGTAAATATTGCCGAGTTAGAAGCAGCAGTATTAAAACAGGTATATTTTAAATAATTAAAAAAACAATATCTAACATATTCGACTATGTTATTTTTTTATTAATGCGTGTAAAATGTATTTTTATTAGGGCACGTTGGTACGAGAGCTGAAGGCTAAAGGAGATAAAAGTGTTTGGCAACCACAAGTGGATATTCTTTTGCAATTAAAGCAAAAACTGACCGCATTAACTGGTGCGCCTGCCTCCACAGGTGGAGATAAAAAATCTAAAAAGAAAAAATGAAATTAATAAATGGCAGATGAAGTGGTGGAATAATGAAAAATATTGCGAAAGAGATAATCGAATGCGTTCCTAGAACAAAACGCTGAAATCGATATTTTTAATTCAACACTTTATTATAAAGTTTGACTTCTATTTTTATGAGTAAAAAATCCTCATATGCAATTAAAGAATTTAGCAACTGAAATTTTATTGTTAAAAAATTCTGATTGCTACTATTACAGTAATAATGAATTTCCAGTAGATTACCAGCTTTTTTATTATATGGTAATGGTATTAAAATTATGGCAATAGTTTTTTATATTTCTTGGGATATGTATTTTTCATGAATGAATGACTGATTAGGTTATTTATATGTTATAGATCGACATTAATAACATTGCTACTTTTTGTTTAATAGTAATGTGCAGTAATAAAATGAAAGATAAAAGTTACTTGATATTAAAAAACACTGCTTTATTTTATAAATCATATTTTTGATTATTAATCATATATAGAAATTTTTATCGATTTCAGTTTAAAACCATCTCTCACATTCTAAGTTATTATCATTGTTTAAATAATTAATAATTATTTAAATTTTTATAAACTTTTATGAATAAATAAATACAAATCATTTATTGAATGTACTCTTTTAATATACCTGTGATATTAATAAAAAAATTCCGAATATTCATACAAAGTATAATTATTATATGACTCATACCTACCTTGAAATTATTATTTTCAAAAGGAAAAATATGCTGATTGATAATATTCTGTATATTTCTAACGATAAGGTCATGTTTTCTTTAATTATGACATGATTATGTTATTATTTTTTACATTCAATGCATTCAATATCTTTAAATACTCATATGCACTTTATTTATTTATAAATTTAGAAACAGTTATATTCAACAAAAATGTTTGGATAATTGTATTAAAACTAATTTTATAAATAAACTAAAGCTATATAATATCTTTAAAATTATTTTATTTATGTTGATAAAAAACACTATATAAATTATTTAAAAAAAAAAATATTTATACTACAATTATTTTAAAACTAATAGCAAATTATTGAAAGCTTCAAAGTTTTATCATTAATACAAGATTAAATTGTATACAAAGAGTAAGAATCCAAAATATCTTTTAGTATTAGACGAATTGGTTGCAAAACTAGGTCATATGTAGCGGGTAAACATAACCTCAATAAATTCGTGATTAATGTAATAATTCTAACATCTCAATTAACTTCGTGAATTCGACTACGTTAGTTATACTATAATCAACGCAAATGAATCGATTCTTATTAAATTGAATAGTAATAGTTGTATTTTTATTATTTAAATAGTGACATAAATTTTCTCTTGATCCGAGTAATCAAGTACTTATACCTATACTTAAGTACTTTGCTTTACCAAAAATTTAACTTTACGCGGTCGAGGGCGTCAATACATATGTATAGAGGGGAGGGAGGCGGCACGACGATTCACGACCTTGGCGCCTCCAGCTAACGTCGACTTAGCCGCGCCTCCTCGGCAATATGGAGTCCCAACGTACACGCCCCAATATCAAGCGCCTTCTGCTTGTGCTATATATATATATATGTATACACATACAAATTACAATTAAGTCGGGACAGCCTGCAATCGCTACTTATAGGTATAGTGTTAGCTGCAACAAGCAAGATCTCTTCGCTTTTCCGAAAGTTTTTCAAAAAATACTTACATTAATGCTTGCTAGAATTTTCCATATATATATATATAGTTTTTGCTATGGTAGAGCAGTTTCAACTACTTGACATGATGTTTGGAAAAGTGAGACTGTTCGCTTGAAAAACGTTTTCGATTAAGATAATCGCGCCTAGAATATATTGATAGAGCAAGTAGGTAGTAAGAGGGGAAAAAATTGTTTCGCGTTCGTTAGGAAAGCGAGAGTCTTAGAGTAACTTTTCAGGAAATACCATAGGCAGCTTTTTAATAACAAATAGCTTGCGTATATATTATAGGTGAATTTTGGTTTTTGGTATAGAAGTACAGTCAACTATAGGAAGTATGTATTTTTTGTGCGAAATTTTATGCATAAAGTAAAAAATTAAGGAGTAAACTATGAAGCGAAAAATAAAACTTAAAAATGATGACAATTGGCAAGTCCTTTGTCGGTATGTGTGTGCAAGCGGATATGTGTATGCATGCACACGTACGAATGTATATTAAAAAAAGTTTCCATCAAAGTTGTTTTACATGTATTTTTATTACATGAATATACAAATATAACAATAAGGTGGAAAATACATAATCAATATAGCTTATAATGATAAATAGACTTATGGACTATGTTATAATTCTTATTACAAAAATGATCCAAGAAAAAATTTGCATTTATCTTCAAATAGTTATAGATAATAGTACTCTCGCTACAAAATTATCAGTGAGATTTCGACGAGACTTAATATGTACTTATATACTTGTTAGTCTAAAAGATAATCAAAGAAAATTCGTATGACAGCTCAGGTGAGAGGAAAAACATTAACAGCATGAGCTTTTATGGGATGTCACCCATTTTGTAGTTTCAAATAATTATTTTGTAAGAACTACTGATTTCAAAGGTGTTCCCTGAGTAATATTTTATTTTTCAAATTATGATCAAATGTTAACTATGTAATTGACTATCAATTAGTTTAACTTATTCGATTATTTGATATTTCAGAAGCAAAACTAGTAAATCTTTTTATATAATTTTAATTTCAATTATTTATTTATTTTCCAATACTACTATAATTCGAAAGTTGAATTCCAAATTCATCATCATTTTTTTTTTAAAGTGAATTGCGGTTCAGTTTTTGTCAAGAATTTTCGTAGGAAAACTATATTTAAAGAATATTTAACATTTTCAAAAGTTATGATTAATTGAAAACAAAAAAAATTACATTTAACCTGAAAAACTATGTCGAATCAGCTTCTGCATGGAACTTTTTAGTAACAATTGACACGAATAGATTATTTAATGCAAACTCATAATAATTATTTGGTGTATACTTATCTATGCAAATTCTTCGACAAATTATATCCCGTGAGTTATATAAGAACGTATAGCGATAGTACTACCTTAATTTCATTGTTGTATTTCTCGTCATATTTTTATAAAGATTATGCTTTTAATAGATATTTCTTCATGGGAACATGATTTTATGAAAATTTGGACTTAAAATATTGGCGAAGGCACGAAAAGGTGCCACAGATTCGGAGCAGCCATCCCAAAACGGATAGCGCGCTTCAGGAAGTCCAGGCGGCTCGCGGAGAAAGTTAAGAGATCCCAATAGCCATTGAGTTGAGTTCAGGCCAATTGGACTGAACACAGAGATTTCATAATCGTCATATTTCAATCCATTTCTGTATAATGTATCAAAGTCAGGAGCAGAGGGAATGAATACTGAGCGTTCCGTTGCGACAGCGCAGAATGGCATACCTGCACCGCTGTCAAGGTTTGGAAGCGGGCTAAGCCATTTTATGTACTTTTCGTATTTCGAAAAATAAGCATTTACTTTTCGTACATCGCATCTTAGACAGCTGTCATCATCACCTTCAGCCGGCATTATGTCATCGGGATTTTCAAGGATGTAATCTGCTGAGAATTTTGCTCCGGGGATGCTGTTCTCGTTGACGAAACGTTTACGCACTTCCAACGGTGTTCTGTCATTGCTCAGACTGCATACGATGGAGCGAAGATTACTGTAATAAACGCTGCCTGCGTCGGGTAGCAGTAAACCGTTGTCGTCAAGACGATTACGCGCCATAACCGGTACGAATTTTATATTATTGCGAGTGAACGATCCTAGTGTGTCCACGATTGCGGAAATCATTTTAGGCATGCGCCATAAACTTAAAACTGGAAAGTACTGTCTGAAGTGGTAGTCTTTAAAAGAATAATTATTGACCAATGACATCTTTGTCTCGAGGAGAGCCAATGATACGCGATAGAGTTCAAAAACTGGCATTTCTTGATGTGGCAAATAAGAAGTGGGTTTGTAATAAGAAATATATGCTTTTAATGTCATTACTACGCTAAAGCCAATGCCTCGAGTACTACATTGTAGCGGCACATTTTGCGTTCCCATCGGGAAATTATCGTCATCGATGTTGCTGATACTGTGTTTTTCATAAAATTTAGAAGTCATCGTAATTTATCGCTGTATAATAAATAGTGACAATATAATCTAGAAAAGAAAAAAAAAATATGTTATCAACATCTTTGAAAATGAAGTTCAACTGACAACTTATACCTATATATATCTTCGAACTGTCACTAATACTTTTATATTCTCAATATTTATATAAATTTTATACATTTCTGTTTCAGAGGCACTGGGATAATTTTAAATAGAATTTGAATGGTTCAACGTGAAATTCATTTTATATCTATACTTCAATTATTTATCCCTAATTATAGTTTTATTACCGTAATAATGAATTGTAAATTCTTCTTCGTCTTAAAAGTTCTTTTTATACAATTCTACTCTCCTTGAGTAACATTATGCGATAGACATATTTAACGGTGATTCAAAAGTAAAATATTAAAAATATATAAGTATAAAAATTTATATTAAATTTCTACTTTATAACCCTGGTAGGAACGTTCACCAACTATTGGTCAACGGTTGATCAATTTCAATAAGTTGACCAACGATTTCATTATCAGCCGTTGGCCAACAAACCTACTAATTTCGTCACGTTTTTGACGATCCATATGTCAACGATTGACCAAAAGAAATATTTACAAGGTTAAAATTTGGAGGTTACACAATACATCAAATAAATTACCCATGCAGTTAAATAAAAAACTATAAATTGTAAATTTTAATTATATTTTATTAATATTATAGTAAATTAATATTGCAAATATCACAATTAAGTTTAAGTTTAATACAGATTAATAAATTTTAATTTAAATAAAGAAAATAATTAAGTTGATTAATTTTTCTTTTTCCATCTTTTGGCGTTGGATAAAATATTACCTATAAGTATTATTATTACTCTATAGAGTATAGTTACGGATATCAGATCCGTAGGATCCGAATACTTTAAGTATACTATAAGTATACGGATAGTCGGCATTACTAGTTTAAATACAGAATATAAAACAATATTGCACATATCTCTTCAAGATATATCTCAGGAAGAAAATTATTAATTTTAGTATTGATTAAAGATATGTATATCTATGTAGAAAATGCTCAACTGCGATTCCTCAAAAATTAGTAACCAAATGTTGATGAACTAATATGTATAAAAATTAATAGACAATTTTACGGTACACATTTGTCACGTATGCTCCGAACGAATTATTAAATAGAAATAAAGAGCTTTGCGCGAAAAAAATGTGCATCGAACACATGGAATTGTGGTTAAAAAACCAGTGCTCTCACCACGGAGTTAAAGTTACAATGCACTTAGGAGCGCATCCTGAGTTAAACATCCTTCTACTGAAGCTGAATGTGCATACTCATCTTAGGCGTGTATGAAACACGCAGACGGAGGCTCGTCCACACACGCACGTTATATCCTAATATAACAAAAGAGGGTGCTAGCTAATCCAAATTTTTTACCAGAAAAAAGTTATTATATATTCTTTTTGATATAGTTTAAATTAATTAATTTTATTAATGAACGTAAAATGAGAAAGCATAAACAAAATAAAAAGAGGTTTTATTGAATTTTAAGAGACAACAATCAAACGATGAGCATTATATTTTAACACTTCGAATAAATCAAAAGACATTTTCCATATACTTTTAACAAAATTTAAATTCTTACTATTACAAAGGTGTTTTTCGAAGAAAATATATCCAAGTCAATCGTGAAGCCTTTTTAACATTCGTATATTATTGAGAATATGAACCAATACACATGAAGAAAAAGCGCCTTTTAAAGAAGCGCGACCTGTTAAAACTTAACTTCAGAGACAAAATGGCAAAATAAATGTAGACTTATTTTTGTTCGTAAAAGTGTATTTGAGGTAAGGTTCAAAGGATCTGTTGTAGCCGAGTGTTCGAGACTGGCTCTTTATCTCCTGCGGTGTTACTCGACGACGAAGATTCGTGGTGTATTATAGTAAACAAAGCACATATGTAAAACCGTGGTACTTGTATCAATCGGTGAAGATCAGGAACTCAAACCTCGCTTGATGAGTAATTAATCCTAGTCTTACCGATCCAACTTTATAAGTTGGACAAATCTCTCGAGGGAAACCAGCAGTGAAATCGGCCTTTCGGTACTCATATCATTCGGTATTCATATTCTCAGTGCAAGAATTAGAAAAACAAAATTGCAGGTGACGATAAAATGCGACGTTGGTTTGATTAAATATAATAATAATCTTAAATTAGGTTTTCCATATCCAAACGAAAGGTATAGCCGTATAAGATTTAAATTACGAGTTTTTCTTAGAGTTCTTGCTGGAATTAATTTATTTTAGTATGATATTTTCATTTTATAAGATTGATAAATACATGCATAAGGATAAACGTGAGAACTATGGGGTACTACAGATACGGAGCAGCCATTCCAAAAGGGGTAGCGGTCATCGAGATGCCCAGGAGGCTCGCGAAGAAAATTAGCGGCACCTAGTAGCCACTCGTATGACTTCAGTTTAATTGGACTGTACACAGTAGTGCTCTTAACATTTTGCAATCCCTTGCTCTGTAATGTAGCAAAGTCAGGAGCGGAGGGAATGAATACTGAGCGTTCTGTTGCGACAGCGCAGAATGGCATACCTGCAGCGCTGTCAAGGTCTGGAGGCAAGCCGAGCCACTTAATGCGATTTGCGTATTTTCCAAAGAATTCCTTTACATTTTTTACGTCGCGAATTAACTGACTGTCATTATCACCTTCAGCCGGCATTATGTCATCGGGATTTTCAAGGATGTAATCTGCAGAGAATTTTGCTCCGGGGATGCTGTTCTCGTTGACGAAACGTTTGCGCACTACCAACGGTGTTCTGTCATTGCTCAGACTGCATACGATGGCGCGAAGATCCCGGTAATAAACGCTGCCGGCATCGGGTAGCAGTAAACCGTTGTCAAAACGATTACGCGCCATAACCGGTACGAATTTAATATTATTGCGAGTGAACGATCCTAGTGAGTCCACGATTACGGAAATCATTTTGGGCATTTGCCATATACCATATTGTAAAACACGCAAGTCTGAAATCTCATAATTCCTATAATATAAATCTTCGTAAACTCTACTCTCTCTAAATATGGTAAACATCTTGTGTTCGAGTAATGCCAAAGATACGCGATAAAGTTGAAATACTGGCACTTCTTGAGGTAGTATTGACGGAAAGAATTCTTGAAGAGAAACTAATGTCGAAACTACGCCAAATCCAATACCGCGAGTACTGCATGGTAATACTATTTCTTTTTTTATTGGCACGATCTCTTCATTTACATCGTTCACACCATATTTCGTATAAAAATGAGGATCACTCATTATGTAACAATTGTTATATCTTTGTATTTCACTTCTTTCTTGGTGTACAAAAAAATGATGGAATTTGAATCTAGAAAAGAAGAAAATATTCTTAACAAGTGAAATTTATGTCTTTAAACTATATGTTTAATTATATGAAGAGTTTTTCCTAAATTTGGAGGAATTTTCACGAATTCTTAAGATTTTCATTGTTTTTCGTCATTTTTTACAATTTTCAAACGCATGTATCTTTGCACAGAATTATCCGATTTTAACCATCTTTAGCTTATATTAAAGTTCTATTCTTGTACTTTAATAACTGTCTTGTAAAAACTTCATTGGCATTTTTGGAATTTTAATATTAGTTTATGATTGGTGATTATTTGTTGTCAATTTTTTCCATATTAGATTCCCATAAAAAAAATTGATTTGACGATAAAAAAGTGTCACAAGGCCATTTTCTTTGGTTCAAAATTTTTTTATCTCTTCTATGATCTATAGAACAAGAAAGTAATTAGTTATCAGAGGCATACCTCCAAATTTATTTTTCGTCGTTTTTTACGAACACTATACGTGAAAATTTCCGTAGAATTACATATATACTGTCGATTCGATCTTGGTACTCACACTTACAAATAAAATATTTTTTCTGAGGCACTGGGATAACCATAAACAAAATTTTTACAATTCAAATCACGAAGAAAAATCTTGTATATTATATCTTGAAGACATTACGCTTTGCCAGTTATAAAGCACTAATTTATTTTATTGCATTTTCGAAAATATATTGATATAAAAGGTTGATATAAATAATTAAGATTCTTTTCTAATTATAAATGAAGCAATTATTCATGCTCCAGCCCGTTAATGTACATATTTTTCACGTTGTAATCGGAGGCAAAAGGAGGCGATCTGTCGCCAAATCGTAACATCAATGAATTTTGACGACTGTTAAAAAAAAATGCGAAACTGTATAAGAATTACATCCTCAAAAATGGTGATTTCGCAGATAAATTGAAATGAATTTCATATCAAGACTATAACTTAGGCCCTACATAATCACATATCGATATAAAAAAGACGATTATAGAGATTAAATGAAGATTTGTTATCCGAGTAGTGTTTTAAAAACGAGATATAAAATAAAGTGGGAGTGAAATTCTGGTACAAGATATATACATATGTATATATACAGGGTGAATCATTATAATCGACGCACGCGGTTTTTCTCAATTGATAAGCCACATACAGAAAAATGGTTCGAATTCAAACTGTTCAAGACAGAGGGGGTCACCTTTTGGTACTTATGGATTTGAGATGAATTTTCAAGGTCATTTGAAGCTTTTTTTCTGTATCTGCTTACCAACCAAGAAATTCGAGTACATCGATTAAAATGCCTCATTCTGTATGTACAATTATAAGATACCACACATACCTAATGTGATGAGCGAAGCATGAGTCTTACTCTATAGTGGATTTTTTGCCTCGACTATTAATAATTCAGCTTTAAAACATGGAAGTATATTTCATAATTTCTATAAAATATAAAACGGGCAGATTGTTCCAGGAATGCACTACATTTATCAAGAGGGACATGTAAAAACATGTAAAATCTTGAACCAACATGTTTTGGCTATATCTGCGCATTTCTTGTGTAATATTATGAATGAATGCATTAAGTGTTTTCTGCGACGTCTGTATGTTTATACGTCCGTATGTAATAAAATTACCTGATTATTTCAATGAATTTCCGATTCATTTCATCAGAATTGGGGGTAAATATTCCTCCAATTATACCTAATCTGCGGTTTTGTTATGAGAAAGATCGATAACAAAATTTAGGAATACGAAAGCAAAGAAAAATGTCAAAAGATCGATTTGTATAAGCATAACGACAAAAAAAAAATAATTAACAAGTTAGCTTTTACCAAAGCGCAAAGTTTTCAGTTTGCTCGGGACGCGAGGAGAACGTCCATTATGCGTTTTTTCAATGCCTGAGGGTAAGGAAGCTATACTCACTCGCCTCACAGAACGGCTGGAACAACAGGGTAACTTCGCTTGTCACCTCCATCGTCGAGAAGCTAAAATCTATTATCAGAAGAGCAGAAGAGAAAATGTAAATAAGCAGCAGTAGAAGCCAGTAAAATAAAGACTGTCATTCGCGAATTGTAATACTTTAAGGGGAACAACCGTCGAGGGGAGAACTCAGCTATTTGATATTAGCAGAGGTTTTTAGTGGGTATTCCCAGGGGAAAATATCGTAAGAGATTGCGCCCCATGGCCCTTACTCCGCTCGCCAACTCTCATGTGTAAAAATACATGTTAACAATACAGTACGAAGAATGATTTTTTACCGAAATTCTTCTTAATCATACTTGACTTCCTATAAAGACATTGAAAATGCCCTTTTAAAATTGGAATCAGATACAAATTTCTAGAAGTTGATATTATAATTTGGGATGAAGCATCAATAATCCAGTGATGATGTTATAATAATATTCCATTTATAAGTGATAAATTTATAGTACTGTGGGATGATTTTAGGAAAATTCTACCAATCTTAAAACATAGTTATACAAACGGTATTGTAGAAGAAACAATCAAATTTTCTCATTTATGGCCTCTCTTCAAAGTTTCAAAATCAACTCAAAACATCCGCTCAACAAATAAACGCTTTGCTTGATTTTTTTCAAAGTTAAGTGAAGGTAAAATTCATCCATTTATAATTCAAAATGATTGGAAGACCAAAAAAATATGTAACAATATTTATGATGATATCAATCTTGAAATTCCATAGATCGTATACAAAAATAAGATGCTCGGAGGAAAGGGAAACGGACATAAAATAATTCAGTTCTTTATATCTTTTAAATGAAATAAATATTTTACATGAAATTTTCTGATTTATGTAGAGTATTTAAATGGCTCTCGATTAAGCTTAAATTTGAATAAGTTTAAACGTAAAATAAAGGTAAAATAAGCAGATTAAAATCTCGCACTCCATTTCAATATGTAATATAGCACGGGTCGCTCCTTCAGGTTCGTCTATAACTTGCCTTCGGAGCGCTCCTTGATATCGGCTCTAAATAATAACGATACTAAACATATAAAGTATTTAATTTATTATACAAACAAGCATTCACACATATTATAGCTTTGATTGTACAATACACAGGGGAGTTGATCAAATGGAGAAAAATATTCAATTAAATTATTCAGTAGATATACCTATGCTAAAAAATATTAAAAATTACGAGCTTATTTAATCATAATGTTAAAAAGTGCTGGGTGCGGTTACTACTTACATAAGCACCACGGGAATCAGTAATCGTTTCGCTGATTTTTGGCTCTTAACAAAGTGTGGATTAGGTGATTTAAATATGTTTTTGATTTTTAAGAATTAAGTCTACGAAATGTGACATTTAAATATGATGAAGCGAATGCAGCAAACACAGTTTCTCATATATGAAACATAAAAGTATGGATTTCGAAAGCAACTATGGAAAAAAGTGTAGGGATCTTGTTGGGCCAAATATGCTACAGAGGAATAAACCACAAATATATTTCCATATACTAAATTATTTATATCTCTCATAATTTAGCTTTTTGAAACTATTAGCTTTTCGGCTCACTCGCCCAATTAGTCCGCACTTGGATTTATTCAATTAGGAAAAATAAGCGCGAAAAATCCAAGTCATTATATAAAAAAAGTTTTATTTATTAAAAGTCACCCAATGATAGATCCTGGATTAGTGTGGAATTTCATTATTATTTGGACAACGCATCACTGTCTCTCAGTCACTATACGACCTTCGGCACATACGTCCGTGAGTGTATAACTTTTGTACACTCATTACTTCGCAACAACTTATCAATAGTCCCACTTTTTCAGCCCTAGGTATATACTGTGGACTCACTCCTTCGCAATGTCGCCTGGTAACTAAGAGGCTCTAAATTTGGGACAACTCGCTATAGACGCTTTTCGTGCTCGATCTTTTTTTTGCCAGACTGAGCCGCTTTAATTAAACCTCCTTACCCTCGCAACGCTCCATGTCACGAGATCTGCACTGCCGCCAACCTATTTCTTTTAAATTTTATATCTACCTCAAGTCGTCTTTATAAATCCTTATATTTTGGGTGCAATGGACCCGGTCTTAGCAGATAGCAGATAAAAAATTTGAATTTGGAAAACTCAGCACAGAGGTGCTAGTCAAGTGCCGAGACTATATAGGTATTAAACACAGTAATGCTTGGATAAACAGACATTCCGCGTTAAAAATCTGAGGCCTTACACGACTGAGCTACTGTATATCTCATAGGCTACCGCCAACTTCACTAATAAAACTAGGTTTCTTCTTTCAGAGTAGGATCATAACATTTAAAATACGTAGAATATAATAGTATTAACTAGAAAATATGAATGTGTATTAAATATGCTTTATCTTTGGTGGTAACGATTACAGTTCTTTGGGCAACGAACTCGGTTCAAAGTTATTCAAAAACTATCTCTCTGAGCCAAATTTTAGAACGGTACTTGATGTCTAGACTATTGTTATTATAGGACAACAAAAATACACGTTTTTTTAAAAGAATTCGTTATTTATGTACAATCCTAGCGAAAATAGTAGGTGTAAAAAATTGTAAAAAACGTAAAGAAACTATAAAAAATCACTGTTAGTAAGTTGTTAGGGTTATAGCATTGTAGGTTATGATACACCTCGTGTTCTGCGTTCCATGTGCGTTCATAGCTCGAGACTGCCCATGAACGCTACACATTGTTGTATATGCATATATATCCTAAAAATTACTATACAAAAATTATTAGAAATCTAATAAATAGATTAATTTTACAAGTTAGTAGATTGCGTGTACAGTATAGTAATTTTTACTAAATAGAGAAAATAGTCTTATATTATTTTCTCAAAACTTTTTCTCAATGTACGCATACTGTATCATACAAGATTTGAGGTTCTACGAAAATTCCTAATATTCACGCCGGTCAAATACCGAAAGATATCCGAGTGCCTCCGACTACATCAATAAACTATCTCTTTCTTTATTTATTGCAAAGTATTTGGCTGAGTCTCTATCAAATCGAGAGGACAAAAAATAGATAACGTAAGAATTCTTCTTTTTTGAGCTAATAATTTATCCAAATCCTAAGTTTAAAGACGAAATTCGTCTCCTAATTTTTCGTAGTATTTAATTATATTTTTTCTAGATCTGTATAACACTTTTTTTTAAATCAACTGAATCGATTTTTTTAGATCCAAAAACGATAACTAATCATTTTAAGACTCATACGAACACTTTTGGACAATAAAAAGATATCTCCATGAATTTTTTAGTAGAGAAAGTCCTGATCGGACTTTTAATTTTCTAAATTTATATCTTTTACTTGCATATATGTAAGTGAAAGCATATACATACATACGGATTGAAAACAATTCGTATTGAAACATTGAGAATATTTTACAAAAAAAAAAGTATTTTTATGTTTATCGAGAAAAATGCTTCTCTGAGAAGTTATAAATTGATCACAATCGGCAAAGAATTCAAAAAATCTTCAAAATTGAGATTTTGATCTCTGATATATTCAAAAATATTAGTAAAAAAATCTGAAAAAATTCAAAGCTATCCGGAATAAGTAGTAAAACATTTTTTGGCCTCTCGATTTGACAGAGACTCGGCCATATATATGTATACTTTCGTTGCTTTTGCATATTTTCTTTCTTTATCTTTCATTGTTTGTAGTTTCTATAAATAGACACCGATATGCCGTAATGCAGATTTGATGTTACTTTTGCATCGAAGTCCATTAACGTGCATAGATATATGTTTACAAAACGTTGCTACTTATTTGACAAAAAATAAAAGAAAATAAGTTTCTACTTCTTGATTTATACTTACTTGGAAATAAGAAAATCTGCGATTCCGAACGATTTTGGAAGATCTTCACTATGACAATCAGAAACCAGTACTGTCAATCAAGTCGTAAAACTGGAACCGGGAAAATATAGATATATTAGATGCACATCTGCACTTCACATTCAGATCGGTGAGTCGCTTACCATATTGGGATAGCCACTGGGCCAGTGGATACAACGATAAGTCTCAACTTCAGCCTCCAGTGGCGCTGTGTTCTTCGTCGTTATTCTAATATTTGATGTGCAATTCTGTAGTACGTGTGTGTAGTTTGCCTGTCTGTGTATTAACTTCGCATTCGCCGGTTCGCGTGAAGTGAACAGAATTAGGTATATATAGAGTCAACATGTCAGTGCCTTTTTTATGATAATGTTGTTTTAAGCATTAAAAAATAAGGATTAATTGATTAGATTACAATCCAATGAAATAGGTATTTACCCAAAAGAATTCTTTAGATATGTAACAACTAACAATATATTTTTTAAAATTTTTTAATTGATGAAAATTAAAAGCTAAGAAATATAAAAAAAATGTAGTTGGAATGATAGGATTTGCGTTTATTATCGTTCGAAAACTGTACGTATACTACACAGTTATCACACCAGTCTTTTTTTTTATAAGATATTTTCATGAATCCGGTACATAAATTAATTTTTTCTTAATCACATCATTATTACGCTATCGAAACTTCTGCTGCCATATCGCGTCAATATTAATCAACTTACTTAAAATCGCGACACACATTGTGGTTGAATAACTATCTTTTGTATAAACGCACATAACACACGTGCTATATCGTAGAAATTCTTACAATAAATGTTCGTTTTCAATACAAGTTAGCTTTTTGTCGTTGCTACTGTTCTTCAATAACTTCTTTTGTTTTACAAAAATGCGTACGTTGTTTTTGCAGTGCCAAATGCTGTAATAGGCCGAGCTTTCTTCGTGCACAAGAACAAAAAATTTTTTATGCATAATTAATAAAATATCAAATTCATATATCAAATTTTTTACAATTTCTATTTAGATGTTTTTGTACATAACTGTATTTTTGTTTTAGTTTGCGAATAAATCAACGTAAATCAACATTGGAAAACTATACGAATAAATTTCTAAATAAATTATTGACTGCAACTAAATTTTTTTATATAAAAGTTAATTAATTCATTTGGTGTCTATTTTAATAAAACATAGAAAATTTTAAATAACAATACAGTACAACGTGAAAAGGATGAGAACAAAGGAAAATAAAAATAAAATATCATTCACTTGCGATGTCTACATGTAAAATGTTTTATTCCTTAAATTTTTACAAGTGGCAGCATTCATTAAGCCAACAAATATGCCTCTCATCATATTTGATAGCAATCATTAACAATCTACAAAATGCTTTACTTTACTCTATGAAATGAGCGAAAAAATGAAAAATTAAAATTAAATGATATCAGTCTCATTACGCGAACTGAGTAAATGAACAACAATTAAATGCGACGTGACTCGGCGGGTGTTATCAACGATTCATAATAAAAAATCGCTTAATGATTCTTTATATATGTCACCCCGTCGCGAAGTAACTAAACTTATATATAATAAACTTAAAACTTAAGCGAAAATTGTTAGAATAAAAATGCTGTTACCATTCGCTTTGTCTTTGATTCTTTTACTTAAGTAAAGATATTCATGGCGATAATTTCAACAAAATTTGTACATATTATTCATCATATGTGTTTTCTAATTTTTACGATCTTTAAAACTTTATGCAGACAACTTATATCATTAAACATTACATTATTAAAAATAATATTTTTTGAAACACTATATTTTTTTTGATACTCTATAACAGTAAACTAAAGTTGAATAAATCTTTTTGATTATTAAACAAGAGAAACACTTTATTTTATTTGATTAAGCATTGGAAATAACCATTTTTGGTTACAGCACGTCATATCGTTCAATAAATTCGTGGCAATAAAAGAAAGACATTGCGATAATTTAAAAGTTGTGGAGAACGGTTGCATATTTAAATGCTAATTTTTATAATCATTCCCTACCTTTTTAATAGCATCTTTTATTGCGTAATCAAGAATTTTTGCAAAAGAATTAAAGAGAACAAAGCTAGAGATATTTAATAATAGTATACAGATTGTATAATAGATATGAAGCTGACTTTAATTCAAAAGTGGGCGATATCAATTATTTCAAAAAGCAACATATTTGTCTCAATTTTATGACCACGATCACTGTTACAGATTAAACAAACATAAAATTGTAATAAATAACTTCTTAAAAACCATACTGGTAAAGTGAGTAATACAAATTACAACGTATACAATCAGTACGATATTAAAAGGTACAACAATATTTGTATTTTGTTATTTAAAAGAAAGGATTAACTACAATGTTTAGTAATTTAATATTCAAGAGAGGAAATTTATTGTAGATGTTTAGTATACATTTATGAAGGTGCATACTAATAAAGTAGTATATGCACACATAAATCAGTAATGTTTCAAAATAATTAATTATGCCCAAAATAATTATTTTCATAAATTTTTTTTTAATTTGAAATTTTTCGCTCTTGTCTCGTCAAAAATTTCGGCTTCTCACACAGACACTGAGAAAAAGTTATGTATCTCAATTAGAAATGAGAGAATCAATGTCTTTTTAATCAAACTCAATCGCCACAATTCATTTATCTTTATTTAGTATTTTGCCCCATTGATGTTTATTTCGATTATATACAAAAGTTCTATCGCACGAACTAAATTATGGGTGCGATTGTACACAATAATTCTCATCTAATCACTAATCATTCAATCATTCATTTACAGACGCTCATGTATTTAAACAACATTCAAATATACGTTGACGAATGATTAAAGACTTTAGTTTTCAATCAGGCAAAATATAAAAGATCTTGAAATCATAGAATATAAGCTTTAAAGGAGTTATCTAATAAATTAATAAATCTATTATATTACTTGTAGCATCATAGTAAACAATTTCGGGAAAGTTTTTTTCGTAGTACATCGCAGACAAATTTCAATTTTGATAAATATTTACCAAATTGGTTTGAACTAAATTTCCTAGTTTCAGAATTTTGTTACAACAGAAAACAAAAATCTTAAACAGCACACAATTGGTGTACTGTAAACTTGCGCAACTATAATGTTCAAATAAGAAAAGAAAAACAATAGTTTTACCATTTATCTCTCGATCAATTCCAACATCAGAACTTATAAACTATGTACCCATTCATTTCTATTATAATTATCACATGCATTCGTACAAACTCGAAACGTCATACAAACGGTAGCGTATATGTATAACTTATGTATACCTGGCTACATGTTTTAATCTTACATATAAAAATGAATCTATATTTACATTCGATACTGGCAGTAATTATTCATCTAATTTCCCGTGCACATTTTCATTAACTTTTTTCGCATCGAGTTCGAGCGTTTCGCAACATTTCTTCGAAAATTCAGTCGAACTTTTTGGATTAGATAGTGAATCGACTTGATAATAAGTCGCACTGTACTTAAAAGTACACTTTTATTTTTGCAACAAAGTATAAAATCGTTCGCAGAAAGAAGATAAACATTGTTTGTTAATTCGAGGCAGAAACTTAATATACCTTGTTGCAACACGATTATTTTGCTAAATTAACGACGTAAACCGCTCTCGAAAGCCTTTGGATTCCATCTTTTTTATTGTGCTACTTAACAATTAAGGCCTAAAGTTTTATCATATAAGTCTTTGTATTTATAATTTTTAATTTAAATCATGTGTGGCTAATATAATTCATTACAAATACATTATAACCACTGAAAGCTAGACTGAGAAAAAATCATCAAAAACTGTTTCATTCTTTTTAGTTTTTTAGAAAGAATATTTGAATACACATTGATGGCGACGTTACGAAAATTATATTTATTCTCTGTTACAATATGACTTTTTATATTATACTTTATTATAAAAGGATTCAAAACATTATACAACAAATTATAAATGAAACACAAGCTAACGTTTTTAAATCTAATTGAATTACATATAAGTATAAATATGCAGAATATTTTCAACAATTTTTTCTCAGTAAAAATGTTTTTTTTTGTTTTTTTTTTTTAATTTCGAATTTCTTTGTATTTTAAATACAAGCCACTAAAATTTATATCTCTTAAAAACCATCGTATTATATTTTAATTAGGATTCAATATACGAGTAGAACATTCAAAGTGTTATTGTAACAATGTTGAATTTCTGCTACTCTACTGCCGCAAAAGACAGTTTGCCAATTTTAGCTTACAAATACAACTTCTTAATCAGATCAGATTCACTTTGGTCAATATATTCGTACGACAAACGTTGTGCAAAAACGCCACAAAAAGCTGTCAAAGGTCTTTCAAGTTGGTTTACTTCTATTCTCAGTTCTATTTTCTCGTAAGTAAAATGTGCTAAGCTCAGCCCTCCTAGGTATAAGCTTACCTGATGAGAAAATCAAGTTTTAAACAACAATCAAGACTAATACAAAAATTATAAAATAAAGATAATGAGAGGAAAAAATCGCTCCACAGTGCGTTCGACTTTTCTCGCTCTCCTTATTTAATTGTAAGATTGTAGTTTGGCAGTGTCCACTTTTGTCGTGTTCTCCCTTCTCGTGCCGCGGCATTGCTCTTTCCACTCGGATATTGAATATACACATAAGCATTTTTTCGCTCCCATTAATGGAATCAAGTAATTGTAACGTTTCACTTGCTTACTTAGTTGCATGGCCAGAGCTGTGCCACATTTTGTACCTCGCTGTAACCAGAAAGCATTTCCGGCTATGTATATGCATCACAACGAAGGAAAAAAGAGTAGCATAGATGCTGTTATCTTGTTAGGCGAATACTTCACATGAATTCGGTTTCTCGAATATTCGCGGAGGACGACCGACTACCTTAAGATATCTACGGCAGTTGAAGCAGACTTTTTGTGTTACATTTAAACAATTGAAATTAAGCATTTCGGGAAGGGCAGTTTTTTAATCAAAAACTATTGATCTGATTTAGCAAATGTTTCATAAACAGAATAAATTTGTTTAAATTTTTATATTGAAACTGTTTTCGAATATCTTTACTGCTTTTACCAGTAAATTTTACTGATAACGTTTAAAAATACAACAATTTATTAACTGTATTGATGTATAAGTTACTATTTAATAATTTATTAGAGAAGACTTTGGAATTACCCAGAAAATATCAGTGACCGCTGTTCAAAATCGTTTTTTGACGACACGATTTCACCTATAATCAATTGTCAGTCCATTTGAAGTCGGAAAATTATGTATATTAATGAAAAAATGTAAATTGTTCGATAAAAAAAAAATCGTCAAAATGATAAAAAATTTTACTTAATAAGCTTATTTGTATAAGATTGCAAAGCACTCGTCGATTTGTTTGATTTCTTAAGTATACATGTGAGATTAAAAAATTATGTGAGGTATAAATTCCGTTTGTACAAAGGGGGGTAGTCATTTGGTTAAATATTCATAAGAATAAATACAGCATTTGTACAAGAGTTTGAATTATGGTTTGGTTCTACACAATGATTGTGTATATTGGAAAACATTCAATTGTATTAATTCGGTACGAATTGGATTGAATGTAAATAGCTATAATCTGTAATATAATAGTTATTGACACCAAAAGACTACCTCTACAGTTGTATCGAAAAATAATCTTCTCAGATTTAATTCGATTCTACTCTCGCTCGTTACTTACATATTTGTTAAGTTTCACAGGAACAACCGACTTTTTTCTTATTGATTTTTTTTTATGATATATGACTTTCATTGTAAAAATCGCGGAAATTGCATGAACGCCTTGTGATACAGCAGTTACACCGAATCGTTAGGTCACTTTTACGTTAAACGTATTTACCAAGTACAGAACAAGTGAGAAAATTTTCACTTTACATTTCTTTGTTGACAAACGTTTTTGAGTGTTATTGCGAAATTTTTATTATGTTATACACTAAATCTTTAAAACTTCCATATCTAACTGTGGACGGAACAAATACACTGAAATAAAAAGGATAATTAATTTCACTTGCAATAAGTACTACGAAATCTATCAAAAATTACATTAGAATATTTTCAAAGATAGATTTCAACAAAACTTTTTTACTTCAGCGACCTGCGATAAATTTTTAAGACAACCTATTGTAAAGTCATAGAAAATAAGGGCTTCTTTCGCGCCTATATGTTTTTACATGCATTTAAGATAAATATAAATTGATTGCTCAAAAATAGTTTTTCAAATAATCTATAAAATTTCCCATCTATTTAAATTACATAAAACTTATGGAGAATTTACTTTTATAAACGTTTGATTTTAAAAAAATTATTAGTTAAATTTGATACAAAATCGCCTCTTATTTGTAGGAAATAAAAATGTACCAAATGGTAAACTATGAATAAAGTTTAAGTTGGTAATGACATACGCAACAATACTCAAAAACGGATGTTCTTTAAAATAACAAAATAAGACGTTTCAAGGAAACATAAATAATAAAAAATCTTATCGAACGTCATGTTTCTTATGTATACTTTCTAAAGTCAGCCTATAACTTTCAACATTGATATAAAAGCGTGTCGTTGAAACGAATTTCTAGTGTCTTTTCTCAATATTTAAAACGATTACATTTTTAAATGTTGAATAACTATGATTGAACTGAATTATAGGACTTTTAAAGAGTTTCATCGAAGTCAAAATTAAAAAAAAAAAACAATAAGTAAATAAAAGAATATTTCTAAAAATTGCCGAATTTTGTATTCTTTTACGTGTACGAAAAAAAGACACTAAAATGGCGACTGGAAAGTAATCAATGAACGGAAAGGGAAAGGCTAAAAATCTACTCGACGGAGTGGAAAGCATGTGTGTATTACGCGAAAAAGGCGAGTCTGTGTGTGTATGTACTTCTCTCTTAAAATCGTTAGGTAGTCGGACCCTCCCATTCAATGAGATACTGCGTGCGCCCGTTGGGCCCGTTGCGTCTAGCCCTCACAATGAACTTTTCACCTGAGGCTATGCGATTAGCCGCACCAAAGTACATATTCACCGAGGACTTGAGGTCGTCCATCGAGATCTCAGGAGCGTTTTGCTTGACTGGCGAACACTTGGTCGGTGAGCTTGGCAGACTGGCACCGCTGCAGTTGCCACAGCTGCTACTCGTCGGGACTGGACTCACTTGTTGTTGCTGCTGTTGCTGCTGCTGTTGCACCTTCTTGCTACTCGGTGGTGTGAATTCGGAGAATGTTGGTGGCGGTAACAGTTTATCGGCACTGGGCACGCGTTGCCGTAAACGCCTGCCGTTCAGAGCATAGTCAACATAGTTGCCCACCTGCTGTTGGTTCACGCTCGCGTTAAACGAACTGCGCAGATTGCGTGCATACTCGTTGCTTTTCACTTCATTATTGCGCGCCGGGATGATCGTCGCCGTCTTGCTCGCTGTATGCTGGTAACCCTAAAATTCCGATATATGGATTATGTATTGATGGAGCTAAACTTTTTAATAAATTACTTACGTAATTCCGTAAGATAAATAAAAATTGAAAATTATTCTAAAAATAAAATAAAAAGTTAATACATTGTAGACTAGAATCAAATAATAACAGGTGTGTGAATTAATCTATGATAATCATAGGCAGAAGGTCAACAGATAGAGAAATAACAAAAACATTACAGATTACAGAGTCAAATAACGAATTTCAACAATAGTATCATGTCTCTGCAGTATACTTTAACTTCAATAAATATATATTTCTACTAAATACAAATAAAATGACTGAATGATATAATGTTTCAATGCAAAAAATAATCCTATAGGGTTAAAAGTTAGAAAAAAAGTCACACTAACCAATAGCTGTTGCTGTTGCTGCTGCTGAGGCGGTCGTCCACGTCTGTGCTGCCTTCTCCTCTTCACCTGTCCGTTGCGATCTATGATGATATCCTTTTCAGAAAGCTGCCGCTTGGTTGGGCGCACGATGGGTGGCTGCGAGATCACGGGCGTCAAAGGTAGCGGCAGTGTTATCGGGCATTGATTATACGCGGGCGGCACGATTTGCTGTTGCTGCTGCTGCTGCTGTTGCTGACAGACGGTCGAGGGTGCGACGACACCAAGGAGCTCGCTAAGATTTCGAAAAGGATTGTTCTTGCCCTCAAAGTCCTTAGGTGGTGGAATGAAGGAGTCGAGGGTACCGCGTGAGCTCGTCTCGTCGCCGCTTGTGTCCGCCGGTGTCGAGGGTGTCGCCGATACTGACGCCGCCAGCTGCTGCAGCGGGTGCATCAGATCTATGGAGCTGGGTACCGAGAGCTCCGATATACCCAAGGAGGCAGTTGCAGGGGGAGTTGGTGGACCTGATACCGAGGTGGGCGGCGTCGGCGGTAGCAGCTCCGTCGCTTCCGCGTTTCGAGATTTGCTCTAAAGCAGAGAAGAAGGGTGAATTTTTGCAATAAGTCAGTACAATTGTTATTTGCAGTTTTTTTATAATACTAAAAATTTATTAATTTATACGCTTTTGAATAAAATTTATAAGCTAAAGCAAAATTTTCGAATTTACTTCGTAATAACAAATTAAACTCTTTTTTGAGCATTGCTATGAAATTTGTTATCTTGTCTATATTCATTTATTATTGATAAATAACAACATTTATTACTAGATTTGATAATTTCAGACATCTATAATCACTATTGTCGTAAATTGTAAAAAAATTTTATATTTGAAAAGTATAATACTAAATGAAAAGATTAGAAATCGTTTTAAAATTTTCCAATCTCTGTAAACACGTCTCTTCTTCATTGAGGACGAATGACATCATTTCGCTTTATTAGTGCTTACTCATGATTTAAATTTCTCAGCATTGCATTACATTAACCGAATGCATGCGCTAAAAAGCTACTTCAAAAACCATCCAAGTCAAAAGTGACAGGAGCACTTCGACTAAATCCGAGAGAACATAGCCAAAGGTAATCGAAATAGGTCAATTTACCTTGGCAATAGCATTCTTGAGGAGCTTCCTGGCTTTGCGATACCTGGCCTCTCGTATACCCTGTGACTTGGTCGAGCCCTCGGCGCCGGGTTTATCGGTGCGCTTTTTATGCTTGCGTAGCATGCGCTCCCGCGAGCTACCGAGTGCCATCAATCGCCGTCGCCTCTGCAGGCTCAGCTTGGGGAAGGGGAAGGACTTCTTGACGAAGCCACCCCCGCTGTATCTGCAAGTAGTTCTACGGTTACCACCACTCGGCTGCGCATCAACAGCGCTACAACACCGAGCCACAGAAAAGGAAGAACATACAGATTAATATACACATTGTTGGGATTTTGTTTTCTTTGGGATTGGAATGAGCAAGCGTGAACCCATGCGTACGATGATCGAAAGTATCAAATAGACGGCATTGGGCAAGATTTATTTTCATTGTATTGTGCGCGCGTGTGTGCATGCGTGTGGACACGCGCACGAGTTTGTATAAAGAAGAAGGTTTGTTTTGGAAAAATGTGGTTTGTTTGGAAATGAAGTGAAAGTACTGAAAATTTTATGGTTTATATACTTCCTACAAATCTACAAGCACAAGTATTTTATTTTTTCCCTATGGTACATGCGTAATGGAATGCGCGAATGATTAGGAGGCGAAAAAATAGATCATTGCGACAATATATACCTTTCTCGCAGAGTCTGAGATAATTGATTTGTAGGACTAGGACCAAAACTCTGGTCCGCCTCTGAATTTTGATAGATTGTACCACGCATCACTACATCTGATGGATTAACAGGTATCTCTAGGCTCTCTGCCAAGCTCTGTTTCAATGTATGCAATTGCTTTGTACTTTCTGACAAAGGCCTAAAAACATACACGTTTACTTAAATAAATTTTATTTTATTTACTAAGATGAAACATAAATTTTTATTTATATCAAAAGAATACAAAAATGAAGTGATTTTTTTTTTTTTTAAATCCAGAAATCAATTAATTCTTTCAGTTTCTTTCTCGTTTTTTACCCACCCAGAGGTCGGAGATAGGAATTGCAGTCTTTTGGTTTCGCCCCAACAATCACGCAACACGGAATCGTCAATGACACCAGTATCGGGAAGATTCACCACCGGACAGGGCGGAGGTAATCTTACTCTCAAGCCCCAAATTGTCGTGCGTTTCTTGATTTCTCTACCACATTTAAATCTATTTCTATTGTTTGTTAGTATCGCAAGTATAGATTCCCTACGAACCTTTTCACTGACATCACGAATCTGTAAGAAAACAGTTTATTTAATAGTTATTTTTTATTATTTATTAACTTAATAACTATTATTACTTACGGATATTAATTTTTAAAAATTAAACATTAAAGCATTTACTTACTCTAGGGGGTAACTGTAATGTATTCCAGTTATCAATTGCATAGGGTACAATCACAGTATCTAAGTCGTAGTATTTCTTTGCATTGTAAACCGTAAGATTGTACAACATCAAGTGGACAAGGTCTACCCATTTTAATTCTAATCGCCGTACAAATTCCTTGCCATAATTGCACATTGAACAAACAAATACATAAAATCTGTAAAAGAAACACGTGTTAAATGAATCGAACCTAGCTGGCAAGTAGCCATAGCATAAATGAAAAAAACTACATGTACAAACCTGTCTCCACTGTAAAGAGGGTATGACAAACAGCTAATACACTTTTCATGGAACCATTGTTTACATCGAGCACACTGCAACATTTGAGTATACCATTCGCCATTCAAACCACAATAACAGTATATTTGTTCGGCATTAACTCTGTGATGAGAATCCCAATTCAACATTTCAGGCTACAGTCAGAAAAAAGTTATTTTGTTGTTAAATAATATTTAAAATAATTTCAGTTTGTAAAATTAAAAATAAGAATTTAATTTCCTTTTGAGGTAAAGTTGGACTAATTTGCTTTACAATTGGATTAATATAGAAATTTTAAAATTGATATAAAATTAAAACTAAAAATAATAATTAGATAACATACATCATACGGTAACTTTGTTTTGTCATCTGGTGGAGGAAGTGGTTGATCTCTACCACTGCAAACTTTCCTGATGCTTGGCTTCACCATAGATTTCTTGATCTCTTTCTGAGGCTTAGGTTCACAATCATAACATTTTTTACACTTCCAGTGCGCCTCTGGAAGTGTATCTTCTTTTCTGATTTGTGGCTGTAAATTAGTAAATAAGATATAAATTACAAATAATTATTTAAAATAGAATTAAAACTTAATAACATTTTGTATATCTAAACTTTTAAAAGAAATTACTTTTTTTTTATTATGTTTGTGCTGTATTGAGTCCCTTTTTGTTCTTATTATGTATAACAGCCAATAATTATTTATTTAAAATGAGATATAAAATAAACTTACTTGATGACAGTACTGGTGATACCCACGACCACATTTATCACAAGTAACAATTTCATTGTCAGCCCTGCATTGAGACTTCTTACACAGAACACATGTAACATCGGATTCTGATGCTAATTTTGTCAGTTCTTTAACTGTAGACCACGAAGATGTGTTGTCCAAAAACTTGATAAGACATCTTTCTCCTGCCAGGTCCACCTAGAAATATGTCAAAGTGACAGAAATTATTATTCACTTTTTATGCAGAAAGTCATAAGACATATTAGTATTGCAAACTAATTGATTTAGAGTTAACAATTTAGGTATTATTTGATGAATAAATAAAACTGATAAAACATTTACATTCAAATAATTACTTTTAGAATCACTGGTATTTTTAGGTTGAAAATATTTAAAACATTAAAAAGAAATATTTCAGCTGAATGAGCATGTTTACTTAACCTCTTTTACTGTTTGAATGATTAGATTTTTTTCAATGATTTTAGTTAAATACTATATTTCTTTTATAAATTTGAATATTTTAATATCTATATACATTTTTGTATATATAATCTTTAAATCTTTTGTAACTAAGTTTATACTTGTTTTAAATTGTCATAATTGACCTGACCAAATTTCTTATAAAATACCTATCATACATAGTAAGATAATCTTTTTTCCATACCTCCACAATCGTTCCAAGATAGTATTTGCCATCATTGTGTTGAAGTAGAACATCTTCACCAGGAACAAAGCCAAGACGTTCCCTCGTTGTACTATCTGGCGATGCTGAATTATCCTCAGACTCTGCCATTTTTTTTATCTATCTATTGGAAAACAAAGAGAATTAAATTGTAAACAAAAAAAAGTGAAATGCATTAGATATATGTAAAATATTTAGTGAGGATAAAATTTTTATTATAATTTTGGATATAATTTAATATTTATTGATATTTGTTTATTTTTTTTACACAATCATTCCATTTTGTAAAGATGTTTCTAAAATGTAATTGTAATTTTTCATAATATTAACTATTTCATTTGTTATAATAACTATGAGTTGAATTAAAATAGTATCTATTGCATGATTTTATTTTTGATATACTGAAACAAATTTTAATAATTTTAATCTGTTACTAAGAAATAAAAGAAACATAACTGAAGATTTTTTTATTAACATAATTTATTTTAATAAATGAATGTCTAACCAATCAATAATCAGTATGTATAATGTCATTTTATGCAATAAAATAAATTATAAAAATCTATAACATTTTTATACTACCATGGTTTAGAATTCTTCAAAGAACTCAATAAAGAATTTGATTGATAAAACATAAATATCTTAAATTTTGTTTTAAACTTTATCCTTTATTTTTCTTTATTTTATTATGTTATCAAGCAATGTAATATATGTCTGTGATTTAATCAAGTTATATGAACCATTCTTTTAACAAACTTTTTATTTTTATGGTTTATAAATTTTTTTTACGGAGCTGGACCAATGTGTAAACAACCTGTTTAAGTAATTTTATATAAGAACATTTTAAGATTGTATGTATTACATATAATATATTCAATCTATATCAATTTGCTAAATATTTTTTTTCAGGTAAGGTATGTTATTTAAATATCAATGAAATAACTACTCGATATGTATCAAATCATATAAATTCAAAACTTTTATCATAAAAATGAATTATATAGTTTATTATTCAACAATAATATATGTAAAATTTCAATTCAAAATTATATAACTATATATAATATTTCAATAAATTAAAATTTAGCCATAGATAATTAATTTGAGATATATCAAAACACACAATCTTACTGCTAAAGATTAATATTCTTTACTGACAATCTGTTATTAGAAAAATATATACCCAAAGAAATAAAATTAATAAGTTACAATTAAGTTGACATTCTGAAAAAACTGCTCAGAGATAATTCACTTGAGATTTAAAACAATTGTAGTTTAAACTTTAAACCCAATAATTCAATTAACTTTGAGCATGCGTTCATCAAATACACATTATAAACATTGAATAGATTTCTCTCAAATTTACATTTTATACTTATCATTACTTCTCAATGTTTATAAATTTCCTCTGTATTGACACAATAAACAAATTAATCATAGTAGATAACAAAATTTATTAGAAAGCTATAATAGATAATCAGTAAATGTAGTCGGACAATAGCTCAAGCAAATCTGTACCCACCACTCGAACTATTCAAACCAATAATACAGCTACACAAGTGTACTATACTTTTTGGTGCCAATCATCTTAACTTGAGACCATTTTGTTTTCTGTGTTACCAGCAAAACTCAATCTCTTTTGCATCACCCAAACAGTCGAGCAACCACTATATAAACCCTGCGAGCCCAGCATCCTGAGTAGCCCTAGTTGTAAACACCTAATCCAGTCTAGGTAACCCCATTGCCCAGAAACTGTAACAAGCCCACACCCAACGGTTCTCGTACCTCGCAGCTCTGCAGTGGCGATCAGACGCGGTCCGGGTGTCTTCTCCTCATGCTTCCCCTCTCTCTCGTACCGTCGCTCTCGCTCTCCAGGTGTAGACCCAACGGTCCTCTTCAATCAGCCATTCGACTCCAGCAAATCCCTCGCGTTCGTCACCTCGTGATCACGGGGCACGCGAAGCTAAGACGGCCGAGTCCACGAATCTTTACTACTCCAGGGGATGAGCCACCGAGTCCCCGGTGTACACACGGATAAGCACACGCACGAGCTGGCGCGCACTGGAGGGTAGTATAGGCTTGCGTATATATAAGCGCGCGCGTGAGCGAGCGAGGGCACACACACACACGTCGTCGGAGCAGGTACCCTTGTACTCCGGCAACGGCGTCTGCAGCGGCGGCAGCAGCAACGCGGTCCTCGACTCTAAGCTTGAGGTATTGTGTCGTGAAGGCAGAGGCTCAGTAGAGGCGACGAAGGGGCGAGGGCCCGGCGACGAAGCTTCCCCGAGTAGCCGCCGCCAGCACGTCCGCCATCTTCGAGGGGCACACACAACACACACGCACTCGCTCTCTCTCTCTCTCTCTATCTCTCTCGCTCACTAGTGTCGTCGTCGGCCGACTCTCTCGCGCTCGCTGGCTGGAACGAGCGTGTGTATGCAGCAGCGCAGCACCAGGCAGCAGCGCTTTGCTTTAGGCCGACTTCGCAACGGCGCCCGGTATACGCGCGCGCGACGCAAAGATGGCGGGCGGCGCCCCTGCGCTATATAGTATATATGTCTGTGTATACGTATATATATATATGTATATATGAGCTATCTCTCGCTCGCTCGTTCGTTCCTCTCCTCCTCTCTCCCCCTTTTTTGCGCGCGCCTCCGCGCTGTCGAGAGAGAGAGAGAGAGAGAGGGCGATCAGCTGGCGGGTAGGTGTGTGTATGGGTAGCTGCGGTTGGGGATCGACGGGTGGAGAGAGAGAGCATTTCGGGGATCCAAGGTCAGCCCGGGCGTGCGCGCGCGGCGCGAGCTCTGGAGCGAAGAGGAGTTCTCTCTCTCTCTCTCTCTCTCTCTCTCTCTCTTTCTAGCGCGATGGAGTGGGAGCGAACGTGCACTATTACGGGATCGACGGTAATTGGAGTAATTATCGCCCGGCATTGTTCCGAGAACGTTAAAGCGGTGGAAAGAGAGGAGAGGCATTTCGGAGCTATATAGAAGTGCGTTCGGGCAATGATGATAATGATGATGACGGGATGCAGAGGGTTTTCGGGGGCATTGGCTATTTCGGTGTATGGTAATTCGTGTGCGGGTGCATCGAGACGGCGGCCTGAGGTTGTATAGTTGTGTGATTTAAAAGCCGTTTTGCCTATATATAGTTATATGTACACACACACACACATACACACACACAGAGTTTTGCGGATTGTTTCAGGCATATTGTTATTATCGATGATATTGGTCGATGAGCCAAGATAGATATGGTTAAATCTTTTTGTATAACAATGGGTATATACACACATCGTTATAATGATATTTTGCTTGTTATCGTACAATATTGTATTACTTTATTTATGCAACAATACTCTTATAAATTTTCGATAGTTTATATAGAATGTCATTTTTAAGTTATATTTAAAGAAATGCCGAACTCAATTAATCTTAAGTTATATGTGTATAGGCGGCGTAGAGAGCGTAATCCGTTGGATTAATAAAACTATAAGGTTTTATCCAAACTTAAGAATTGTTCGTGCTTCGTATACGAATAATGAATTAGTTTTTGAAATTTTAACTTTATCAGCCCATTATTTACTGAAAAAAGATTGAAAACCCAATTCAGCTTTGGAGTCGCGGTAAATAGTTATATCGAATTTTTCGGATGTTACATATTGTCGTAGACGATTTGATTGAGTTGATCGGTTTTTATATTGGTAGATGAACGTTTTAACGTTATAGAAGTTAATAATATCTTACCGAATTTTTCTCGCATATTGATGTAAATCATGCTGCAATGTAAAGAAAGTGCAAAAATCGATTTCTGCTTGATATTAAACTATCGGCCGAATAAAACCGAAAGCTAACAATTGACAATTAGTTTTTATTTTAAAAAGACAAATCGCAGATATAATCAGAGAAATATTTAAAAAGTGCGCACTCTGAAAATATCTTTCGCAACTAAAATAAATGAAAATCTCTCCAGGAAAACCGCGCAACTCTGTTCGAGAAGTACATTCCCGTAATGTATGCGCGTACGTAGGTAAACTATATAGTTTACCGCTCGCTTGTTTATATTACTGGAAATTTGATTTTCCAAATAAATCGACGATTCTCATGCGCGAATGAAAATTGAAAATCGTTTTCAGATTACGCTTACATAAAGAAAAACTACAGTTCCGCTATACAAAGCGCGAGCAGCACGCGTATACGAGAAATAACCGCGAACGTCTCCGCCTCTATTTATATATTAGGATATACACCATAAACGCACTTACATTTACATATTATATATATATCCCATGCTTTTACAAAAAATAATGATAATAATAATCCCTCAAAAAACTTTCATTTCCGACCCAACAAGCTCGAAAAGCCGCGCGTCATCTTCTTTCGCGCGCACGAATCATCGTCGGCAATTAACTATATCTCTAATCAACGCTCACGTCCGCCAGTCTTCCCCAACCTTTCGCTCGATCTTACATATATATATATATCGATCCAGACGATCTTTAGCTACCCTTCGATCCCCAAATTCTCTCGATTCATCCATAACTCCATATGTATACATATATACACGCGTACGCGCTTGCCTATATAAGAATCTACCTGGCAGTGTGCGTCGACCGCGGCGGTCGCTCTACTCGGCGTAAGCACGAGCGTAAAAATGGTTCATCGGGCGTATTCGTCGGCCGTTGCAGCCGGGGCTTAAAACGGCGCGCGCAAAAAGCGACGCGCGATCGTTCCAACTCGCTCTCTTTCTCTCTCTCTCTCTCTTGTGTATATATACATATATCTATAGGTATATACGTGTGTCTATATATATATATATAGATGTATACATGCGTGCGTTTATCTCGAGTGTATGTATATGTATATATATATATATATATGTATACATACACAAGGCAATCGCCCGCAAGAACGTTGTCGTGGCGACCTCTGTGGTCGGAATACGTAAAAGTATACGGGATATAATGATAAGTGCGAGGATTATTATTGCTTTCAGATATAAAAGGACGAGATAGATAATTTTTCGTACACTTGGCCTGTGATTTTTTCCTCGCGGCGCTGTGTGGTGATAAACTCACGCTTTTCTCGTATGTTTTCGCGAGGAATCTTATCATCTGTCCTTCTTATATATATATATGTTTAAAAATATCTCGGTACGTATATGTGATGAAAGAACTCCACTCGCGGTCACGTAAAGTTCCGAGTTTTTCACGCTTACACACGGAATATGCAAAACGAAAAAAGCTTCGTTCTTTTCTCACCTATCTCTATATATGCTAATCCATTTACCGAAAAACTTTCCGCAAACTTATCTAGCCTACCGATCGTTTCCTCTATCCTCGATACATATATAACGTCAGTACACGCGCAGCTGATTTCTTTCGGAAAAGCGATCGTCGATAATATACGGGCCGCACCTTGTATATATATATATATATATATATACGTTTACCTTACAACCACATGTGTAGACCATCCTTTCGAGTTTCTTTCTTCTTACTCTCTACCCCACGTACATGTATATACGTGTATATACCCAAGTATTATCCACGAGGCCCGAAAATATAATGCAATTCTCGTTCTCTCTTTCACATATCTATACGTATAAACGTACGTATACATATATATATGCGTGCACGCAGCTCCCCGTAAATCGCACAAGCGTGCGCGTCGAACGTCGACGGATTTATGGCTTTATTTCCTAGCTTGAATATTGGATGCGAACACGAAGCGAGGCATTGTTTTATATATACGTGCAGTGAGAGAGAGAGAGAGAGCCTCGAGGTCGTGGTTTATGCGTGCTCGCGGGAGAGGTGACGATAGCTTGGATTTCGCCGATGCGTCGCGATGGGTTTTCCGAAAGCAAGTGATGGGTTTACAGGGGATTTGGAGTGGTTTACTATTATGGTTTTCGCGTGTATGCACGCGCGCGCGTAGGGTTGATGCGAAAGTGGTTTTTGTTGGATTGGATTTTGTATAAACGTAGATTTTCAATGAGTGTAAATTATTATTAAGGATTCGGTGATATCTTTTGGAACTGTATATACGTTTGCTCTCGGTACATAATGTCCACAGTGAAAGATGTTTAAAAAATGTTACTTTTTGGATGAGGGGGATAGACCAGTCTGGAAAGTTAATTAGCATCTGAAATAAGAAATGTCATTGAAACTGTAGTGAAATGTCTAACAATCATTTTGTTTAACTAAAGGAGTGTAATAACATTTATCATTTTTTTAAAATGCGCTAGAAATATCCAGAATTTTACTAATGAATACAAATTTCATAAAGCGGAGCGTTCGTACCTCGGGCTTTTTTTTAGGAAACAATATTTTTATAACTCATTGGAACTATTTTTAATGTATAATATTTACTTATATATCTTGACAGACATTAAAATTGATTAAATTTTTTTTAAATAAATATTCTGTAATAAATATAAGATAGTAAAACAATTTCCAAAGACTGTTTCGCAAATAATGTATGTAACAAATTTTAAATAAATTATGGTAACTCTGATCAATTCGGTCATATAGGTATACACAAAAAAAGAAGTTTTTGTATTATAGGAATGTCATTAACTATTGACGAATCGACATTTAGGTATGGACAAACCAATATTTTTTAATAGTTAAAGAAATTTATTAACAAGTAAGAAAGCATTCGTTTAAGATTGTTTCTTATACTAAAGTCATGGTTCCTTAATTACCAAGACACATTTTTTGATCTACGAAATGGAAGGACAAAATCATATTCATAAACTATTGAACGTATTCCATAACTATTAAGACATATGAATTTGAAATAAGGAAACGGGTTATTTCTATTAACAGCACAAGACTTAAATATGATAAATTATTTTTTAATAATAATTGAATTTGCGTTCATCACAAATACTAATCGCGTAAAAAAAAGGGTACCACCTTAGAATCCGCTTGAAGAAGCACCTCAGAATTCGTTTGGAGAAGGTACCACCTCAGAATTCACGTGAAGAAGGTACCACTTCAAAATCCACTTCAAGAAAGTACCAACTCAGAATCCGATCCAAGAAGGTGCCAGCTCAGGAGGAGATTTTTTTTATTGATATTTAAGTTAGCATGAGAGTAAATTCATTTACTTATACATTGTATTACGAAATGCATTTTTCATTAATAATGCAAAATAATTAATGATATTTTAAATTTTAAGTAGGAGCAAATTTTGTATGCGTGCCTCTAAATTTGAAAAAAAATTCCAAAATGTGAAATTCGTGAAAAACCGTAACTAAATTTTTGCAAGCAATTCTTTTATGGGAAATTTCACTTTACACCATAATTTAAAGTATTACTTTTTTTGAAAAACAAATTTTATAACTATCTTTACTTCAATTTTCTTTACATATTTTACTATAAAATATAGCTGTACTCAAATAAAATCATATTTTACAGGACTTTAATGGTAATACTGTACCTTTTTCTCAGTGAAATAAATACATGGTTACATATTTTCATCTTCATCATATCATGCATAATTATTGTAAAATTCCGCAAACTTAACTGATATTAACTACGTAATTATAAATGGATTTCAAATTTACAATTAGAATGCACGAGAATCTACGGTTTTTCATGAAATTTTATTTGAAATTTTCTTTCAAATTTAGAGACATACATATAAAATTTACTCCTACTTAAGATTTAAAATAGCATTAATTATTTTGCATTTTTAATGAAAAATTCATTTCGTAATAAAGTAAATGAATTTACTCTCATGCCAACTTAAATTTCAATAAAAAAAATCTCTTTAGTTGTTACCTTGAATCGGATTTCGAGTTGGTACTTTCTTGAAGTGGATTTTGAAGTGGTACCTTCTTCAAGCGGATTCTGAGGTGGTACCTTCTTTTACTAAGCCGACGAAATGCAACAAAGTTTTTTTTTCTGTGTGTATTTATTTCATTAAAATATCAATTTTCTAGGTTTTACGTTATAGGATAACTTAATTAAATCTGTATACGTATAATTTAAAAAATGTCTAAAATTTTAAAAGAAACTATATTACGTATACATATTAAGACTACTACAGTTACCCAATTTACGAGACTAATGAATATTTTCAGTGTTAGAACATTTTTATTCTCTGAATAACCATTCCTTTGTACCTTAATAGCTCAATTTTTAATTAGATTATACTACGTACGTTCATAATAATTTATTATTATGCGACAATTTATGCAGATTTATTAAAAAATATAATATATGGAATAGCGATATCATAGTACGTGGATTTTTTAGAAATATAAAATAAATGAACAAACAATTGCAGGATCAAAAATGTATATTTAAATACTTTTACAACTATATAAATTCATTATATATAATATATCGACATATAAATATCGGAACCGTTATACGTATGTATGTGGTGATTGTTGGTAACGTTTATTGTAGTATTTTATGTACAATATATTTTAACAGGTATATATACATAAAAATCGATGCAATTCGATTTTCAAGGGAAAAAGAATTTAAATAAATATAAAGTATAGGCTGTCGGTATGATAAGAGTTAATATCAAACTTGGGATGTATTGTAAAACAGCTTGAAAACACGTGCACTTGTAAAGTTGTACTATATATGCATTCCGTATAAGTATATACATAAAAAAACAATTCAGTTTTTAATATCGATATATATATACTTTCAACTTTTCTCACATTATACTCAGTCACATTTATTATAATAACAGAAAAGTCATAGAGTCTCAAATTTTTTGGTAATATTTTTATACTTTGTCAATATTAATAAACTTGCAGCACAAAAATACATTGCTTCAGTAGTTTAATACTACAATTTAAAAAGTCTAAATAAATAATACTCTAGTAAGAAGCATCATAATAGAAAGTGAAAAGTTCATTAAAATTGATTGCGTTTAACACTAAATAAGTGTTGCTGAAAAAAGTGTTCTAAATCAAAGCCAAATTATGGAAGGTAAAGTATTTAATCAATCGTCGTAGTATAACAAATCTTCACTTCATCCGTTGGGAGAAGATCGATCGTTCGAGCGCAATAAAATAAACAATACCTTATTATGCAATCGACAGTCTCGAATGAACACACTGCACTCAGCGCTCGACTCATTCTGTTCACGCTCCTCGTCGCTATTGCGCGTTACTTACATCCCGCAGTCACACATCACTGCTCATTTCTCACCATCGATGTCTGGAGATCGTCCAGATAAAGCTAAAAATACCGAACCGAAACACATTGTTATATAGAGTCGCACGACATTTATTATTCCCTTCGATCGAACGATCGATCGGTACTGTCTGCAAAAATGTCACCCAACAAGGGACACAAAAATAAAACAAAGATGAAAAAAAAATGATAAGCCGTGGTCCTATTAGAACATTTTTTTCTTGACAGCGGTATAACGTTCCATGTATTTCTCGTAACCTTCGAGGTCAGGTACGAGCTTCATCTCAAAAAGATTACCCTCAAGCGCGAGCACCGAGATATTCGACTCCTCGAGGATACGTCGGTGAATTTGAGTGATGGGTAGACAGTTTTCCTCGAGTCGGAGAGTCTTAAGCCGCGGACAGTCGGCTATTTTTTCGGAAAGCTCTTTTAGCTGGTTTTGGTTGAGGTTGAGCTCGATCACGTGGAGCTGGCCTACTTCATCCGGTACTCGGGATAGGTGATTGCGCGATAGATCCAGGACGTCGAGGTGCTTTAGTCCGCAGAGCATCACCGGGAATTCTGTCAGCTCGTTTTTCGATAGGTACACCTGTGGGCGTAATCAAGGTTAACGATTTTTGGTAGATTGTCGGCACAAATTTTTTACGTGTGATAAATAATTAGATGAAAAGTTTTTCCAATATTTTTTCCAACAAGTGCTTAAAACCGACCTCGTTTCATATCTGAAATCCATGTAGATGATGATTTGAGGGGGCGGAAAAAAACTTTTTTTTCAAATGAACAGTAAAAGTACAATAATTTGTAACTGACTAGGAGAGGTCACGGACCAGATCATGGATTTTGCTCAAACTTTGAGATATGTTTTTAGATGCTAAAATATGAAGAATGCTAGAATATTAGACCCTAACGCTTTGATAAACTTGAGTTATCGACAGGTTTAGCTGTATTTGAAAAAAATACTGAAAAAATTCTCTGTTTTATTTGTTTATTGGTTAAGCTAGAAAATCTTTATATATAATTGTAAAATAAAACAAGAGATTACAAGTTTTACGTTGCTTTTTTGAGAATAAAAATATTAATTATATCAAAAGTTATGAGTTTAAAGTTAAGCAACGCTAATGCATCAAAATATGTATAAAGTTAAAGCCTGTCAATTTATCAATTTTTGATGCTTAACTTAAAATTTTTGATATAATTAATATTTTTTAATTCTGAAAAAAAACAACGTAAAACTTATAATCTCTAGTTTTATTTTCTTTTTTTACTATTATATATAAGGGTTTTCTGGCTTAATCAATAAACAAATAAAACAGAGCATTTTTTTCAGTATTTCTTTTAAATACAGCTAAACCTGTCGATAACTCAAGTTTATCAAAGCGTTAGGGGTCTAATATTCTAGCATTGTTCATATTTTAGCATCCAAAAACATACCTCAAAGTTTGAGCAAAATCCGTGATTCGGAGTTCGTGATCTCTCCTAGTGAGTGGTGCACGCTTATCTACACTACTTTCATATACGCAACGAAACACTTTTTTGCATTCGTTTAAAAAAAACACGGTGTATAACACGAGAAGAAGAACTATTTCAGGCTCGGGTGAAGTGTTTCCAGCACTTCTTTCCTTATTTAACTCGTGCTGTATACTCACTCGCACTTGAAATAATTCATTTTCACTCTTTATTGCACAGTGTACTATTTGTTATTAAAATACTAAATTAATTTATAAATGAGCCTTACACGGAGACGTTACAACTTTTGGAAAACGGATTTCAACGAAACATTCAGAATTGACTCATGTAAAGATAAAGCTTAGTACTCAATGTTTTGTTCAATGGGTTCTTGCTTCGGAGATATAAGATGTTAAATTTTAAATAGTCGCGTTATTATGTTGAAATTGATGTCCCTTCCAAAGGTAGTAACTTTGTAAATATTTATACGACAGAAATAGCAGAGAAACAAACTAAAATTAGACGAAAACTGCTTAAATAATATTAATTTTTTGCAATTTAATGAGTAATTCAAGATATATCGTAAACAAGCTTATTAATATCATAACAAAATTTTTCTCAGCTATCTTTTATTGATTACAATTTCCTAAAGAATTAATATTTTTAAACCCAGGATAGCTGAAAGTAAAATAATTTTCATGTAGGTTTACTTTGTTTATCTCCGATTTGTATAGTACCAATATTTGTAAAATGGTGACCAATGGAAAATACATCAATAATTTCTAACGTAATAACACGAATTTGAAATTTGATAATTTTTATTTTGAAAGAAAGAATCCATTAGATTAAACTAGGAGTATTGAGCTTCATGTTTAGATGCCATAAATGAATTCTGAAAAAATCCTTGTAAACAGAAATTTGCAAAAGCCACAAAGTCAATTCTGTTGTGTAATACATTTTACCGTGTAACATAGCAATTTCACGATAGAGCCCAACGTAATTTTTTTATGTTACTTAGATCAGACCTGTGTAGATTCTATTTGTCTGTCAACTAGAATAAAATTTGAATTCTGTTCACAGTAGTTTATAAATGTATATTATATCAGACAACAATACTTGTAAATTTAAGGAAATTATTGAACTTTAGAATTTTTAGAATGTTGCGGCTTTAGGCCAGTTTTAGATTCTTGTTATTATGTATACAACAAAATTTGATTTGATAGATCGAATATCCTGGAATATAAATTTGTACAAGACTGTAATTAAAATCACGATAAAAGTTCAATGCCTCCTTAAAATATATAGTCAATGTTTAAATTTTAAATCATTAATATTTAATCGATAAATGTTATTTTAATCCTAAACAGTATTCTTGTGGTATCAACTCGATACAAAAATAGCAAATAAATAAAGGTATCATAAAATTTAAACTACATAAAAAAATAATTCTATTATCTATCATTCTCTTTTTGATTATATATTAATTCCTCTTTTAAGTTCTGTAAAAAAAAAATAGTACTCACCTGTTTCAAGTGCGTGAGCTGCGACAGCGACGCCGGCAACCTGCTTATCTGATTCATGTGTGCATTTAGAGTGTCGAGTTTGACCAAATTACCAATGACGTCGGGCAGTTCCGTCAACTTGTTGCCGCTGATATTGAGCTGCTTCAGCAGCGTGAACTTGCCAATCTCAAGGGGTAGCTTGGCGAACTTGTTATCCGAGAGGTCGAGGGTGCGCAGAAAGGTGACGAGGGTCGTGAGGTGCTCTGGAAATTTATCGAGCTTGCGTTGCGATAGGTTCAGCGTGCCCGTCTTCTTCGCCACATCGTAGTGCTGCTTCAAGCCCGAGTTTCCCATTTCTTATTATCTTCTCTTAGCACGTGGTAAAAATGTACGAATTTGTTGTTCTTTTTTTTTAGTGATACCAAGTAGATTGATTTCGGAAACTGTATAGAGCCGTGTATGTCATCTGCGGTTCATTCTCCTGAATGATCTCGTTATGAGTGTGTATCGGAGCATGTATAGAGGCACTTATAAATCTGAAAGCTCACTGTTTACTATTTCGAAATTGCCGCCGTACGTGGAAGCAGTGTTACCAGTGTAACGGTTAGACGACTTCTGCCCAACCCCAGACATAACCTCGAAACACGTCGATTGAAGTGAGCATTAATCGATGGGAACTTTGTCCTTTTTTCCACGTTTACTCACGGTATTTTATTGATGGCAACGATCACAGGATCACAAGAAACACTAGCAGTACTCGATAAGAATTTTCTACGGCAGAGAAAATATTGTTTATCACTCTTGTTCGCGGAACTGTCAAGCGCTCGATATCAACACGTCAGCCATTGTTTTTGTTGTCAACAATGCTGCTCCGAAATGATCGGACACCTGCTTCAGCGCCAAATTTAAAGCTTGTCGAACTGTTGGGAGGTTGTTTAATATATATTGAAATGGACATTTTACATACTTATTTTAAAAGCATCTGAACATTTTCTTTGTTATCCTATTACCAAAAAAAGGAATTCATTTTCATTTTTGCAATTATAAGCGAGTATTTTATATATTTTAATTCACATGAAGAATTATTATTTCTATTGCAAATATGTTTCAATTAAAAGATTACTATATGTCATAGACTAAACTTTATTTTTTACTATGAATCAAACTTGAAGTAAGAATGTTTTTAATATTAGAGACTTAAAAATCAATGAAAAAATGAATTAATTATATAATAAATATTTACTTATTGCATAGTCAAATTTGTACGACTTTACACTTAGTAGTTTTTAGGCAGAAGATTATTCCAATATATATCAATGCTATCTCTTACAAATATATAATTTATCTTATGTCGGCTACAATTACCTATCGAATTAATTGCCATAAATATTCATACAATTCCAATTTCCACAGATATCTTTTTCGACCGACACCTTATACATACACAATTGTCCTCATTCTTTCACCGTCACATTCGCAGAAATCCCCGATCCCTACATCTACGAACCAGCAACACCCGCACCCCATGCGTATACCATATCAGTACGTATATATGTATATATATATATATATATATATATATATATATATCAGCATATACACTGCACTACTGTGCTCTGCTCTCCTTCCCTCGGGCTGCGGCCAGCAGATGCCGTTGGCATCGTTACCCTTAGCGCCCGATAGCAGAGACTCTTGCGAACGCGAAATGCACGTCGTCGGCCGTGTGTCGGCAGCTCGAGTCGGGTCGGCCGCTGCTGCAGCCCGTACACACGTATATACATATATATATATCCACATACATACATACACATTCGCCACACACATCTGCTCCCCCATCATCATCACCACTATAGAGAGCAGTATACTTATATATATATATTCCGCGCGTATATGTACACATACACATACGCGTGCGCGCGCTCGTTCTCTTTCTCCTTCTCTCGCGCACGCGAGCGAGAGAGAGTATAAACTCAGTCGCGCAGAACGCGCCCCTCCGCGCGCTCCGTTCTACAGCGAGAGACACGACGACGACGACGACGATCACGACGTCCTGGCATTATATATACACACACAACACATACACGCGTGTTATACGAGAGCGTGTATTTGCGTGTGATGTGAGAAGAGAGTGAGTAGACAAGACAGAGAGAGAGATAATAAAGAAGTGCGGTATATATATATATATATATATACAAGGAGATGATGTGCGGAAACCGAGGTATCACGAAAAGACGCGTTGCCGTCGTCGTCGACGTACAGCCGCCGGTGTGAGGAGAGCTGCCTGCGAGTCTGTAGTGAGCAGTTCCAAGCGCCCGGGCGATATGTAACTACGAGGGGGAGAAAGAGAGAGAGAGAGCGAACGGAGCAAGTCTGCAGTGTATATATATCAATATATATATGTGTGTGTGGTAACGCGATGCGCGCCGTTGTCACCGGCGCGCTCGAAGATGATGACGGTGCCCTAGGAGTCGCTGTTGAACGAGGAGCAACAGAGGAGATAGAGTAAGGACGACGACGTGAGTGTGAGAGTGAAAGAGAGAGAGAGAGAGCCAAGAGAATGGCCTCGACGCCCAAGCCGGACAAGTGCACGGGTAAGTAGTAGTAATAGTAGTAGTAGTAGTGGCTCTCGAGCCCGCCGTCTTAATTCGCCCCCTTCAGGCCGCCGAGTGTCTCGTACACGGCACATACATACATAGTGGTACGCGAGAGAACCTTGCCTGTGTGTGTATAATTCGGAAACGACTTTGTTGTTTACGCCATTCATGCTATATACACATTTACGCGCACTCATACTATATGCATGCATGCGCGCGAATCACGCGTGCACATCTTATCGCTGCGCTCTTTCTCTACAATCTCGCGCGGTTTCTCTCTCTCTCTTTCCACTACGCGTATATATATACACTTACGTATACATATACGTATCTACGTATATCTGTATGTATATCCAGACGCGCACGCGTGTATATATATATATACACACATCTATACTATATCTGTACGGATACGTATATAGACAGCACACATCGGGTTTATCGAGCAGTGGAGCGAGGGAGACGGCTGCGCGCGGCACACATATACATCTATATACCCTATACCTATACCTACATACAATATATACAGATAGACAGACGGACACATATACGTATATATATATATATATATGTGTGTACAAAGGGGGAGGGGGGGGGAGACGGTCGTACGTCTGTCCGTCGTCGTCGTTGGGGGGGATGGAAAGGAGGAGGAGGCTAGACCGCGCGGCAGCGTGCACCACGGCTGTCAAAGGCGCGCGCGCGCGTGGGGTGTATATATACACGGTATATACTATATACCACTCGAAGCGTGTCTCGCAGCTTTTATATATATTTTTCTCTCTCTCTCTCTCTCTCTCTTTTGCTTTTTTGTCACTGCTAGAACGGCGTGAAATGGCTTGGATTGTCGCGCGAACGCGTGTGGGGAGGGCACGTCAGGGTGGGTATTACGTGTAGGGTGGAGTCCGAAAGGAGGGTGAATGCACCGCGCGTTGCGCGCGCGCGCTTGGGTTGCCAGGACGATTGCTGTGCGTCGGATGTGTGTGTGTATGTGTGTACGCGGTATTGTCATGGAAAGGGTAGTATGTATATGTATAGCAGATGGTACGTGGTGTGGACAGAAATTAATGGCTTTGATTGTTGTGCAGGGTGTGTGTGTGTGTGTGTGTGTGTGGATGTATATAAACGGCGACAAGGATAAGTATGGATATAATTTTTTGAAAATAGAGGTTGATCGAGAGAGAGAGAGGGAGAGAGAGAGGAATTTCGAAAGGACGTCGCGAGAATGTGTCATACCGTGTTGCTGCTCCAAAATATTTTTCGGAGCTTTCATTACGGAGAGTAGTGTAAGTAGTGGTGTATGGAAAGTCGAAGTCCAAACCTTTCACTTTATCAACTGGGGGAAATATGCTTCATTGAAGTAAAAACTGTTCCATATTTTTGGATATACGCTGTATATATGTGTACCTCGTAAAAAGCACGCGCAAATTTATCGAAAGTATAATAATATTCTTGACTTATTATTTTATTATGCTGGGTGAAAATTCTTTTAGGAATTTATATTTCTATAGCAAACTTTGCAAGTAAAGACATGCAAGTGATAAATTTTAAATGTTTTATACACAGATATTTTATTAGAAAGTTCGAGAATGTCTTTTTTTTTAAACTATTTGTATTATTCAATTGCTATAACCACGTGCATTAGAATATATTGAAATTCTCAGAGGTTATTGAAATAATCTGAATAAAATATTCTACTTTCATATTCGATTTACTCAACGACAGCTAAAAATTACTATAACATAATAAATCACCTTTACATACACTCTGTGTATATCTATATCGGTTTATTTTTCTGGGTCGCGCTCGCGTAAATAAACAACATGTATTTATCTGTCTGCGATCTTTTCAACCTCCGACAATTCTACGAAAATGGTATATTTCGTTTTTATTGCGCGTTTATATAATCGCTATAGTACAGCAAGTTGATCCGCATATGTAACAACAACTATTTAATATACTCTTTTTCTTATATCTTCCCAAACATCGTTACGAACATTTATATATATTTTCAAAATAAACTATAATATACCTCTCCCTTATTTATCTTAGCAAGCATTCTCTCTCTCTGCGAAAACCCAAATTTCCGCACCACCATACATATTTCTCAAAAAGCCTCCGCTATTCTTCATCCCGCCAAAAAAATACACACAGAATTCTCGATCTTATACAATACGCATACCCTTGCACATATACCATGCAACCTACGTCCCTGTAAATCATTAGCGCCACCTTTATATCACAACCGTACCGCACACGTTCACGGATGCTTTGCTATATTACCCATCGAGATACAGATATACACACACACACATACGCGCGCGTAGCCTTTTTCAGACACTATATAAACGAGCTATGGCAAAGGAGAGGGCAAAGTATAAGGCGCATGCGAGCGAAGCGATTTTCGGGCGTATAACACGTGTTATATTTATAGAATATTATTTCTGCCTGGCAGTCGCGTGGCCGTGTTTAGGTACAGGAACCTATATTACAACGGTTGTATACCGATACCACCGCCACGGGCGTCTTCACGCTTCCTCGCGGTCGCGTCTATGTGTATACATCGGGGTGAGAAATCGATTATAAGTAGAGGGAGAAAGAGAGAGAGAGGAGGACACCTTTAAGCTCGCGCTCGACTGCCCCGACACGAAGAGAGCCGCTTTGTCTCTTCGTCGTCGCCTGGATTTTTCGAAGGGCAGGGGGGGAGGGTGTCGAGGTGTGACGTCCGCAGACTTTCGAGGATGTACCTATATAATTTACGTCTCGATCGGAAGATTTTGGTCATTTGTCAAAGTGAGAGGAGAGGGAAGTGCTGATTGTTGGGCGCGGAGGGTATAACTGATGATGGAAATGGGTTTTTTTTTCTGATGGGGATAGGGTGAGGACGGTTCAGCTGCAGATGAGAGATGACGGTTGGGAAGTGTGAATACTTGCGTTTCATTGCGAATTAATGAAAGATAGGCGGAAATGTGTTTGATGTGGCGTTGAAGTTGTATAGGAAGCACCGATTTAGAATCTTTTGGTGTTCGCATAAATATATGATGGTTGGTCGGATTTATTAAGATTCAATTCACATATTTTTAGCTTACATTGCTGAAACCAATTTTTTTGCACAAAATTTGTTTCCATTATACACGTATTTAGGAATGAGTCACCCTTATTTAAAAAGAATTATTTATTTATTTTAATTGTGTCACAAAGATCACCTAATACCAATACTTGACATAATCAGAAATACATTGAAAATCATATTATATACCAGAAGAATATAATAATAATTATCCATATGACATTTATTATACACTACGTTACACTATATCAATGGTAAAAATGCACTTTACCATCTATACAATTTCACTTCAACCGACCCAAACATTTCCGCACCACTTCTCTCTCAACCGGTCAATCGTCATCCTACCCATTGTCACAGCCTCAAAAAGTCCGAGCTTCACGCGCTCGCGCAAAAAACCAGCCGCCTGTCATCCTTCTCTCCTTCCCTCCACTCTTTCCGTATAAAATAACACTGAACTCGGGCGAAAATCGCCGAGAAAAAGACACAGATATATAATGTCCCGCGGTGAGTCATATCTCTTACGAGAACCATAAGACGAAGAACCGAAACAGACGAGGAGAGATACAAACGACGACGACGACGGGGCCCTCCGTGCACGCCTTTTTCGGAGACCCACTTTCGCTCGACCGTGTGACACGCGAAACTTTTACCATTTATATATATATTATGTGTGTGTGTGTGTGCATGTGTATGTATACGTGTATTTTTCGGCGAATTGAACTCTCGCGAGACGTAAATCAAAGAGAGGGGAAACTATTTTCAGACACACGTGTGTATAGGTACTGAGACGCGTAATAAGGTCTTTATATTTGGAAAGTCGGAGGGGCGATTGATCTTGCGCTTTGCTGGAGTTTTCTGCTGTAATATACACGCTTTACTGTGTACGTTAGTGCGGAAATAAATGTATATATATATATATATATATATATATATATATATGTATAATGTGTGAGCTGGAATGTCTTGCGGATTATTGTTTCGAGTTTTATGTTGAGAGATAAGATAGAAAGTTTATCGGTGTAGTGCTAATTATATATATACGTATATGTAGGTACGTTGATAAAATATCGGGAATCAGAACTTATAAATAACACATTCATGTAATTAAAATAGAATTTTTAAAATTCGGAGAAAAGTTGAATTTTAAATAAACAAATGTAATGCTTCATAATAATTACCAAACTGGTCTTACATATATATAAAATAAAATAATATACCTTTAATTTTTACATACCATATCTGGTTATACTACAAACGATATTAAAAAGATAATATTAAACACTTTTTAAACTCTTGCCAGTCAATAAATTAATAATTAACCCCACCGCATTCACCGCCTCTTTTACAATTCAAAGACCCGCAGCTTATACTGCATTACTCTCCAATAAAACTCGTCTCTTATCAATCTATATACAACACTATAATGTAAATACCCTGCTTGTCGTCGTCGTCGCTCGTAAAACTCGCGCGCTTGCGTCATTAACATACAATAAAATAACGACCATTCCTCATAAACTACACCACCACCACTACCACACCACGCTTGCAAAAACCACATCGAGTCAACGTTCCAATAAAATCGAACCCACGCTCTTGCTCTTTGGCAAACAAAGAAGTATGCCCGCATGTAATTGATGAAAAAATGCGCTCGACACTTTTCATTCATCCGCGAAAAAACAGTACGGCGTTATATATACACGCACACATGCATGTATAATACGCGGGGTTATTTTTACGGGAGAAGAGCAGTAGCAGCAGCAGCAGCAGTGTATATATATAGTATATAGCGGGGGGGCTTGAATGAGTTCGCGCGCGCGTGTGTTGACTCGACGCCCACGCGCGTAGTAGCAGTATATAGGTGTATATATAGTATAGCCGGCGGTAATAATAAAGATGCGACGCGCTGCCTGCTACTACTGCGGCTTTCATTGCCGCCTCGGGAAAATCATTGTTGACAAGCGCGCTTGCCTGACCCCTTCGAGCACAATGCCGTGTGCGTGCGTATGTATACATATATATATATTTATAAATGTGGTATATATACAATCGTTTATTGGATTCACCCCCGATACAATTATTGAGGAGAAGTTTTATGGTGCGTGTTGCTTGCTCTTTCAAGAATATCGAATTCAGTGTCGCTTGTTGCTTTTTAATTTTGATTAATTTGTCGAGTAGCATAGTCGAATGGGCAGCTACTTTGTTTGTGACAATTTTTCTTGCGGGAATGTGGAGTATGTGTATATAGAAGCTTTGAGCTCACGCGACGATAGCTTTGAATAATGGTGCAGTAGCTGCGCTGCGTTGTTTGAATATGGTATAAATAGATTAGATTTGAGATTGAATTTTTTAGCAGCATAATCATTCAATTTTTCCGATTTTCAAAGTACAGAAGTTATTCGCGCGTGAATTCCTTAATTCTTCGTTTTGTATATGAAGGATTTTAATTTTGATACAAAATGCTGAATAAAAGCAGCTCGGTGCCGTTTTTTGTTCAATTCCTATACGCGCACGTACAACTTCACGTTTTACAATTCTTTCTCTCTTTTTGCAATCGGAAAATTACAATTTTAAAAATTAATATTCAATCGCCACCTTCATTTTAACATTTTATACACACAGCAGCATTTTCGATTCGCTCCCTCGTTCGGCTCAATTAATAAAAGATTTAATCGAATGTCCTCGTGACAGAACGAAAAAGTGTATGAGAATTTTCCACTGACAATAACGTATCGAACACGCGTGTATGAACACCTTTTCAACGAAATATAACCCATTGAAAAAAAAGTGTATAGTTACTATACTCTGCGCAAGAAGCAAGCGCACATCTCGACTGCAGCGCTAATTAGAGCACATCGATTGTTCCCTCCATTTGTCGCTTTTCGACAATACTCCATACCTTTTCTATTTCATTCTGAACCAATTTGAACCCCACAATCTATACGAACGTTTTATAATGTACACATCCCACATCGTATGCGTGCTCGTTTTGTTCTTTAACGAAAGAATATACGTCTTCTATTTTATAAATGTTACACATTTTTATATCAATACCATTATGGTAGTTTTACCGATTTGATATATAGTATACGATATTATTACGCTAAAAATTCTTTTGCATGCTTATGTACACTCGTTCGTAATCGGCACAAAGACGAGTTCTAATGACAATTACTTCTCACCCTGATCCAGATACAACGAAAATTTCCGAGAAAAAAACACTCGTTCAATTACCGTCTATAACCGCGCTGCCAGTTAGACTCTAGCAGCTCTCCCTACTTTCTTCCTCTGACTGTTCCCGTGACAACTTTAATTGCGTTCAATTCGAGTTGATTCGTCGGCGACTGAAATCATGGCGATAGGTTACTGAGCGCGCGTGTGCGTTAAAAATAGGAAAAAGCTCTCGAGAATTAGCTTAATGCACTTCTTAATTATCCGACGCACTATGGGGAAAAACATGCATACACATATATATATATATATAAAACTATCGAAGTTTCTTAAAAGTGATTAGTTTTGCAAATTGGAGTAGTTTTTGTTATAGAGAAAATGCTGTGTGAGTGTATGGTCTGATGCGGTTTGTGTTTGTTTCTCATTCGGTGAATGTTTTTAAGATAATGTTGTTTAATCATCTTCTTTGTGAAATATGTTTTTGTAAAAGATAATTGTTTCAGTTCAGTAATTTTAATTTTTATCCTAGAAGCGATATACAAATAACGTTTTTAACAGAAAAAAATAATCATTTAACAATATACATTATTTTCTTTGCAATTTGTCAAATATAATACAAACTTTCTCTTTGTTCATTAACAAACGCATGAGACACACTTTTAACGATTCTACACGAGCAACATAAACTCCTCGTAATTTATTTACAGCTCGGAATTTACGACATTAATTAAAACACCTCCGCACAAATAAAATTTCACCTTAATTAATCAAGAGGGCGGAATATCCGTCGGCTTTTCGCCTTTAAGGAAAAAAAAACAGAAGAAGGAAACGACCCTGTTACTTAAAATCGCACAAACCCATTTTTCCGCCTACTCGTCTCATTCATTAACTCACTAGCCCACATCGTTCAACCGCGTAAATCCTTACCTCTTCGTCAACACGCTTGGGTTAAAGAAATTCTTCCCCCCCCCCCCCTACACACACTTTTTGCTCGCTGCAGCACGCGCCCCGTTTTACTTTTTTCCCTTCTCTCGGTCCCCCATTTTTTTTTCACCGGCTACTGCACTCTCGGGTGTTTTTTTTGCTCGAACGCGTAATTAAAATGCGGATGAATTTCGTTAGAGGGTTCGTGCTCGTTTTTTCTAGTTTCTTAATAAAATTCATAAAATCCCTGGTAGAAATTTTACCTAACGGATAGCGAACGTCAATTTTCAAATAAAAAACATAAGATTATGATTATGTTGCTGTATTGTCTTGAATAAGAATGTCTTCATTTGTAACCAATAATGTTAGTTTATTTTTTACCGGGGGTTTATTCTATATTAATTTTTTTATGAATTCTGTAAAAAGCAATAACGAATTGTCGATAAAATGATAATAACATAGAATCCCTATTATTGTAATGACATACATATTAAACAGGCAATGGCACACGTACCTGAAAGCCGGACATGAATTTAATAAGATCATTTAACAGTGACCCCATTGAATATATTGCGTTAACACTGCTGTTATTTCAGCCACATACAAAATACAATTTCCTTTCGAAGCGCTGACTAAAATACAGTTTGTATTCTCATTAGTACCACATTTATTATAGAAATTACTTATGCCACTTCACGTTATTCTATTAAATTATTAGCAAAATATTGCATATATATTATCTGCATGCGTCTTTGCACAAAGAGAAAGATAAATTGCACATTAATTAATTATGTATAAACATAGAATAAAATAGCTTTGGTATATTTCTGTTTCTATTCAATTAAGAGTTTATGTGTAGTTTTATTTAGAATTCCGATATACTACTATAATAATCTAATTCTCAACTAGTGTTAATTTTGACGAGATGCAAAACAAAATTTTAATTTTACAATTATAATTCACTTTCATTTCAACATTTTTCGTACGTAATAATTATTCTTTGAATTAATGAAATATATCTTTTTTTTTTAAATTAAACAGATTCATCAAATTACAACCTATATTATTCCTCGGGAACAATGTAGTATTTAATCAACCCGTAATTCTCTTTCCATTCTGAATCGTTTTTCTCTTTTTATTTAAAAAAAAAAGCCTTACGCAGTGTAGCATAAATCAATGCCTCACACCCTCGCCCGCACGTATAAAACTGTGGGGCACGGGCAATCGGCACACCGATGAAACTAATTAATCAGTCAATCCACCGCTCATTTTTATTCCTCCCTTTCGATCATCTACCATTCCTCACCCCCTTTCGCGTTAATTCCTTCTCTCTCTCTCTCTCTTTTCACTACACCGTCATCCCCCCATATAACAACTCTCCCGCGCGATTTTTCCCCTCCTTTGTGTCCTCTCCCTTGTACGCTCCGCCACCCTCTGTCAAAGAAAGCTCTCTCTCTCTCCCTCTCTCTCTTTCTCTTGCACGCTCCACGCGGCAGAAATCAAAGAAACCTCGTTATAAACTCTAGCCCTGCAAAGCGCACGCGCACGAGTGCCTCTCTCTCCCTCTCTCTCTCTTTCTCTTTTTAGAGTATAGGGTATATCACGCGCGAATTCGCGCGCGATAATTTTGCGGGAATCTACGCACGTGCGCCATCTAGCGTCGGTATTATCGTCGTTAGCGTCTGCGCGGCACACGGCGCTTTCGCGTTTTTCTTCTTCTTCTTCTTCTTCTTCGTCTCTCCGCGAGCGCGTATCATACATACTTACATATATATATATGTGTGTATGCAGGGATGTACGCGAAGAGAGAACGACGAGACCTTTGAAAAGCAAACTCATTAAAGTCTCGGCTATAGGCGTCGTCGACGGCGTAGTTCATTGAAATGACATGTTCTATACGGAGAAGGGAGAGAAGGGTCTCTCTCTCTCTCTCTCGCTCTGACTACTATGCGCATATCGTTGTAGAACGCGAAAGGTCGTGCGTAGGAGGAGAGAGAGAGAGAGGAAAGGGGCTGAAAGAAGGGTATATAACGAGAGGATTGAAACACAAAGAGTGGGAGGAGGGGGAGGCGGAAGACGTGCGCTGCTGGGGATTTTCATCGTGGTAAACTGGTAATTTGTTATTAAAATTAATGATCGCGGTTGCTGCTACTGCTGCTGCTATACTGCTGTGATTGAAGGAATCGACGGATCGTTGTAATGAGGTTGGACGAGGGAATGTCGGAGCAAAGAGATGAGGGAAATAGAAGTTTCACGTGATATGTATGCTAACGATGGCTGCGAGGTACAATGGCACTGGAATAACTATAGATTTTTTATATGAAAAGTTCATGATAATTATCATGCGTTTTTTACGAGATTATATAATGGAATTATTTTTTTGTTATCCTTGTAATAAGTCGTATTAGTTTTGTACAAGAATCAAGTCCATCTATTCATTCTCGACTAATTGTTACGTTCTTAATTATAAAACTTATCAAAGGCACCATACTTTTCATCAGAATAAACAAGACCCACATACATAGAGCTATAGACACAAAAGCTGTATGGGAAACACACAAAGTCTCTATTAATAAGAACAAATCCTCGTGAAGAGACTCGTTCTCTTATCACGAAAAAAAGAAAGAATATCTACAAAGGGTCAGAGAGTAGGCGCATACAGTTCGAGTTCGCTTTTCAGAAGGAATCGAATCTGTGTAACTATACGAAACCCCGCGTGCGCGTCCGGCTATATCACATATATATATAGATATAACCATTGTCCCCTCGACATTGTTCATCTCTCTCTTTCCCTCTCTCTCTCTCTCTTCGTCCGGATTTTCATTCGGTTTTCAGTTTCGCCCTCTATACAGACGAGATTAAAAGTCGCGCGCGTGCGGTCGCGAGGGAAAATGACGAATCGCGCTTATAATGGGCTGCCGACGTGCGTTGACACAAAAGCCACGTTATTAGAGAAAGAGAGAGAGAGAGAGAGAGAGAGAGAGAGAGAGAGAGAGAGATCGCGTGATTATTTTGGTGGTTGCGTGTGGGTGGGGTATAATGCGGCAGGAAAGTGGAACGGGGATTATGAATTTTCTGGATTCGAGTTGTTGAAGAGATTCCAGAGAGAGAGAGAGAGAGAGGGAGGGAGGGGGCGAGGGTAGTATAAAGTTTTGCTCGATGCATACAAGGTATGTAATTTGAAGGTTGCACGACTGGCATGGTCGCGTGGTTGTGGATATATATCGTTTAAGTTTTACGCTCACTCGGCACAAATGTCGTTTTAGTAAATTACTTGCCGTTTTTTTTTTTAGAACGAGATACAAAATTTTATATCTGCAAACAGTTTTTCTTTTGTTAGTCACAATTCTTCCAAAATAAATTGCTTTTTATTCATATATACGTGTCAGTAAATTATAGTATAAATGTGAAAGGGGAAATCATATTATATCCGATTATCCTCACGGCAATGACGTTTCACTGTTTAATGAAATGAAAAATACGATAGGATTCGTTGAGTCAACAGCGGTTGAATAAATTAGCGTTGTCGAAGAATTAAATGACTTTATATAAATGATCGTGGAAATTTTCCATTTTACCGGAACGCAAACCCTTCGTATAAAGGTCGCGAGATCTGGCGAGCAATATAATATAAATGGCAATTTCCAGAGCCAATATCGCTACCAGTGCGTGAAATTCACGCTAAGATTTCGAATTTAATCGTATATATATATATGATGTTCAGTTAATTGCCAATGAATATGTAACGGAATAAGTGATGAATTTCATCGTAAATCTGTGTTATGGCTTTTTAGTGTTTCTTTCATATACTCTCTAAAGTTGAATTAGTGAAAAATCGACTAAATATTAGTTAAAATTGCTCCACCGAAACATTAGTGAATATTCACTAATGAAATAGTAAATATTCATTAATTCTCAGTGGACATATCCACTATTCAAAATAGGAAAACTCCTCTTTTTAAATTAGTGAATAGTTCTATGTATTTCTACTAAGAATTAGTGAATATTTACTATATCATAAGTGAATATTCACTAATGTGACGGTGGAGCAATTTTAACTAATCTTTACTGGATTTTTCACTAATTCAACTTTAGAGAGTAGGGTTAATAAACTGTACTCGATTTCCCTAAAGGAATTATATACATCATAAAGTTAAATGAATGCATCTTTTTTTAAGTTTTATGACACTTTATAACATGAATTTTACAGAGAAAGGGTATAAATAATAACGCTGTTTTTAAATTCTAGTATCTAACGTCAGTTATCTTTTGTTATAAACAGTAATAATCCACCCCAGAAAATGTTCTTTCTACTTCTGCACCGAACAAGCGAAACTTCCAAAACTTGAAATTTCCAACTCTCTATTCACGCGTTCATCCTCCACCCTTACACTCAGTGGTACGCTATAAGATCTTTCGCTCTTCCTTTCCCTCTCTCACTGCAGCTCATAAATCACATCGTACTCACTGCAGAAGCTTGCGCGTCGCACTTTATCCGTCTCTCAGCCCTAATCAGCATCTCTCCGAAAAGTCGCGAGAGAAACTCTCCTCTCGCAATGTGCTCACACATATACACATCACTACAGCATGTATATATAATACGTCCAAATGTTCGTGGCAACTCTCCGGACTAGCATATACGACACGCGGAAACAGAGAGTAGAGTAAACGTGCGAGTGGCTAGTTCCCTTTTTGCCCTGGGACACGTGTCGCTCGTAATCCGCGTTAACTTCCGCGTCTCTCTCTCTCTTTCTCTCTCTCCGGCTTGGCTTTGCGTACTCTCTTTTTCTCTCTTTTTCTGTGTCTCTAAACTACAGGCCGCGCAATATACATGCAAATCTGAAGTAGTCCGCGTACTCTGCCGCTGCGGCTTTACCCTTGCCTTCCTCCCCTGTAAAGCTCAATTTTGCATGCGGTTATCTGGCTCTCCGAGAGAGAAAGAGAGAGAAAGAAAAAGAGAGAAAGAGAGAGAGCAACTTTTTCGGCCGCGTCTTTTCTCGTTTGTTTGTCGAGCTTTGCTCTACTTTTTCTTTCTCTCTCTCTCTCTCTCTCTCTCGCACGCGCTCGCTCTGTGTCTTGGAGCTTTGTTTCGACCTCTCACGCGGTTTTGTTTGCATAACAAAGCTGTTTTGTTATTTTAATGTCGTACACACCGCATAGTGCGTTACGTCGTTTTGCGCGGGTATAACAAATTCGAGCGTCTTGTTATATCGCTGGAAATATTGTTTTATGTATAACTGGGCGAATGATTACACGGGTCGTTATGCGGTAAATAGGAATGATAAAATGTTTATTAAAGCTGTACCTGCGTTGTATATAAATACTAAACGTTTTCCCTCGTTTTTGTTGTTTCGAGCGTTAATTAAACAAGTATTTCATTTAACACAAAAACTATGTAGTAGGTCTTTAGATCTTTTATCCTTTTTTAGTAAAAACTTGAATCAGATATCTGATTTCCAGATTAAAGTACTTTTTAATCTTTATATACATTTATAAATGTTATTAAAAAGTCATTGTACATATACCAATAAAATTATTTTTTATTTTCTTCTCTTCGATATAACTATAAGTAATCGGATCGCATATAATAGACGATAAGAAAACTTGTTGCTCCAAAAAAAGGGCGGGGGGTAGGGGGTGGGGGTGGTAAAAGACCAATTCTTCATTTAATACATCAAAAAAATCTTGCAACAACCATCGACATTGCACGTATAACTATACTGACTATACTTCGAACCAGAGCACATACCTCCTCTCTATACAGTGCTCTCGTAAATCACGCCGAGATAGCGCACGCCCGAAAAATTAACTCGCACCCGAAATAAATATATATTTCACGCAGTCAGGCGGAATAGCAGTGTGAATTCTACTACCCCCCCCCTCGCACTTAACTTTGGCATCTCGGCAATGCACGTTAAAATTCTTGTTGTTCAGACTATACACCCGTTTGTGTTCCCTCGTCTACCGTATAATAAGCGCAGGCGTTGCGATGCAGATACATATATATATATATATATAAAACTATCCGTGCAAAGTTCGAAATCTGCATCGCTGCGCGCGCAAGAGCGCGTCGGACTCATTAGCGGTCGACTCGGTTTCCGCCGGCTGGTCATCTGGGCTTTTAACAGCGTTCGGAAATGCCGTAAAACAATGCACACGCGATTACGTGGACTATAGAGTCTGCTTGCTGCTATAATATAGCCACAGGTCCAGGGATTCTTCGCGTTAGTGGTTGGAAAAAAAGGTCGTTGAATTATGTTTATGGCGAGAGAGGGAGGAAGGGAAGCTGCGAGAGAGAGACTATAGGAGTTAATAGGTAACCTTGTGGATTTTATGACGTCGTAAAATGTACAAGCAGTGAGTTGGTTAATCTTTTTCATAGCGTTAATCAGCCTGATTTGTTCATGTCGTGTAGGGATTTTCTTTTGTGCAGTTAATCTGCGAATTCTCGAATATAAGCCTCATGCGATATCGTGGTAAAGTTTTTCTATTTATACGTATATAGATGTTAACGTTATATTATTTTCTTCACATTGATTTATTTTAACTTTTCCTAACGCCAAGTGATCTGATGTAAATAATAATACACGTGTTTCTGTTTCTCTACCATAATTATAGAAAGCGAATGGTATGGAAGGTAATATATAGCTGCAAGCTAGGCTTCATTAAACGTTTCTTATAATCATCCGCACTGCAACTAGCGCGATCGAAACTACCTCTGTTTTAACAACCATGCGCCACTTTCGAAAGTAATGTTCACCGTGTAACGCCGCGTGTAAGCCTGTAAAACACCTGGTGAATAGTACACGCGTTAAACTACCACAAGCAACTACTATCAACCGCTTCTTGCGGCAACGACCTACTTCGATCTTTTTTTTTAATACCATCACTACGATCAGCGTCGTTACATTATCGTCATTCAACCATCCCCTCACGTTACACACACCCCATAACACACGCATATAACAACCCGCTTATATACAACCGCCTATCTTTTTCACTAACCTCTCTTACCACCGCGTTGCATATACATCCCGATTACACGCGACCGTGGCGTGCCAGAAACACGCGTGTATATATATCCGTAGTGGCGAGTTCGACGACGACGCGAGAGCCGCGCGTTTCATGAATATTCGCACACGCGCGTGTGTAGAGTAGGTAGTAGCCGTCGTCCACAGTAGCAGCAGCCGCAATGCTGGGGAGGGGGGTGCAGGATGTGGACAGGCGAACTTCTGCGTCGGAGGTCGGTGAGGGAAGGATGAAGGAGGAAAGGGCTTTTTAGGAAGAGGGTAGGGGTGAGTGGTTTGGTGTGCAATTGATTTTGCGAGGGTTCACTGGAGATGCCCGGTAGTTTGGACGGAAGTGGTGTTCGGAGGATTCGGGTGATTATGTTGTGCCCGGCATGGATGGTCGAATTGAAAGTTTGGGTAATAGAAGTGATTACTAAATGTTGACGTATGCTGTGTGTAGTTGCGGTTGTTGTTTTTTTTTCTTTTTTTTTTTTTTTTTTTGAAAAAGTATAGTAATGTGTTTGTAGAAGGTATCAGTGTAGATAGTAACAATCCCTTTTTTCAATATTCGCAGCAGGGTTTTCAGAAAGAAATTTATTTTCTTTATAAACTTTTTATCAACATAATATACAATCAGAAAAATTCGCTACTTCTTTGCACAATTCACGCCAAATTTACTTGAAGTTTTGTCGTTGCTCGTATATATATATATATTGTTCACTTCTTAAACCGCTCTGTACAACTATACACACATAAAAACCTCTATATAAACAACGATTGCAGTACACTTTTCGCACTCGGTGCCATGTATATATTACGCGCTAATAAAACAGCACGTTACCACGTCTAGAAATTGGCGCCACAGCCTCCACTAATTATGCTTATCACGCGAGAGAGTGGACAACACGTGCATATATAAAGCTCGACACAGTATAGGTATATGTATAAAACGTTGGAAATATAAACGGCGAAATGCAAATTGCGAAAAGAAAATATTTGAAATTCATTATGTAGATACTTTCATCCTATTTTACTTTCTTTCTCCTTCGCTCTTTCACTGTCTTGCATGCGTGTACGCGCAGGAAGCCAGGCCATTACTTTTTATATATACCTACGCAGCATGGAGCAGCCTACTTTAGAGCGCGCCATATATTGTTATTTCGGTCTCTATGCCGACTGCACCGTCGCTGCTGCTGCTGTTGATATATACTACTGCTGCATTTCTCCTGTTTGCACTTTCTTGGAAGATAAGCTTCCGTAAAGTAGGGGAGATGCGCTTTTTTTCTTCTTTTTTTTTTCATTTTATTTGCCGCCATGGGGTTCTTGTCGCGCGTCGTTTTACAGTTTGTGTATATTCGTAAAGAGAGGAATTATTCAATGGCAATACTTTTTTTGTTGTCCCATGAAAATGGTTGTACTATCGATTACACAGCTGATCGATTATTCTGCTATAAGTTCCAAATCAAATATTACAGCGAATAAAAACCTTTCAAAGCTATCGGACCGAACAATACACTGATGAGTTAATAGCTGATATTACAGCAATAAAGCTGTTATCGTTTCATCCACTACTTCCATTTCCGAAACTTCATCAATGTTTTCCAATTACACTCTATACCCTGCCATCTCCATCCCGCAGTTCAATACCCTCATTCACTCGCGCGTACTATACTCCTCTCTCGAGACTATACTCGCAGACCAGTAAAACCTTTTCGCGTTTCCCGTAAACCTGGCGTTAATAAAAAAAAAAAAGGAAAAAAATGCCACATCACGTGGCTGCCGAAGTCGCGTCGTCGAGTCGCCGTAAAAGCAGAAAAATTCCGCACGCTCGTGTACTAAAAAACTTTATTCTTCTTCTGTGACCTATATATATATATACTACCACAGGGTACAGTCAGACATGGTCATCGAGTATATATATGTATACGCAAATACTTCTTTCTCTGTGCACGTGTACGCACACACACCCTCACGTATGTTTCTCGATTTTGCTATATATATGTGTGTGCTACTATTCCCTACCCTGAGAAGGCACTAAAAGCGCCGCGGATTTTCTCCATTATCGTTTCGCTGTTTCTTTCTCTACCTCGTGCTCGGTCTTTTTTCCTCTCTCTCTCTCTCTCTCTCTCTCTCTCTCTCTCTCTCTTCCTGTGGTACAGTAGTAGTAGTAGTAGTAGTAGTGGGTGTAAAAAGTTTGAGGTGAGAGAGGGGAGGATCGGGTTTTAAGTTTTGCTCGAGGTGCCGCCGCTAATGCTTTTGTCGTGGATCTAGGACGGCCCCGCGCGCTATGTTTTCAGCATGCGGTCATGGAGAAAAATTCGTTTTTACTCCCTTTCTTTCTCTCTCTCTCTCTCTCTCTTCTGTTAACGGCTGGAGAAATATTAAGGAAACTTTACAATCTATTGTCGCTACGTTGATTAGAATTTTGCTACTGAAAAAGTATATGTATATAGTTTTGTATATTAGCAGAAAAACTCGCGAAAGTGAATCTAGTGCAGGAAGAAGTTTGGAAAAGATTTTGTGAAAATAATTAGAGTGTACAAAGTTAGTTATTTTATTAATTCGTTTCTGTCCAACTTATAAGTTTACCGCGATTACAAAAAAAGCACGAGCAACAGTCATCTGTGGATGTATTAGAGTTTAATCCGATTAAGCCAGCGTGCTTTTTCAACAACTATACAAGACCAAAATACACGTTTTTAGAAAATCCGAGAAGTAAGATGCGGACGCACGCTTTGCCCAGGTAATACGGTGTAATCGCGTCAAGGTGTTAGCTCTTTTAATGTAATCGTATTTACTCATTTGCATCGCTCTCTTACAAGGCATAATCGGATTAAGAATTAAGACAAAATGTAGCCGTGGTTTCGAAATACGTTTTATAGGTTTTTTTATTATACATATATAACGAAAATTGAGCTTTAATCTTTATTATATGATATAGTTTTCATTTATTCCAAAGATATATTAAACGATAAATGTCAATCGAAAAACAATCATGAATAAATATTTGAAGCATTTAAAGTGGATTTATAAAGAGATACATTTATTTTAAAAATAGAATGTGATGGAGATGAAATGATATCTTTCAATGATCAATTTATTATGAAACATTATCTGTTTGTAGTGTCTTTATGGACGAAATTATAATTGCGCAAAATATAGCGATTGGACAGTTGGTATTATAATTTGAATAAACATAACTAAATTTACTAAAGTCACTATATATTAAACGAAAAACTTTATCAATCAACAGCAAGTTCAGAATTATTAATGCCGACGGGAAATTCGTTAGCAAACCTATAGCTGTTGCTGACACATTTTTGTATATATATTTGTTTGAAAGCAACGAGCGACTAACGTCCTTACGAGACAGAATTGAACGATGAAAGTTGGAAAAGCAATTATTGCAAAGTAGCTTGAACCGCCATGAGTAGATACAGGCCGAGTTCGGTATATAAGCCCTGGATATACGAAACTTATAATCCATATACATAACGCTATCAATATACCGCGACGAGTTTAATCCCCAACCGCTACATTCATCTCCAACCTCTTCCATTTTTAATATCTCTATCCCACAATACCACCCACTCACCTCAACCCCTTACATCTCTCTCCTCTCCTTGACCATACACTCTCACTCTCGTTCTCCCCCCCCCCTGTATACACACACGTACCACCGTACACACGCCTACACTCTTATACATATCCCGTGTCCCCTAACGCACGCGTATCTTCCCCTCCCACCCCTGCGCGTGTCATCCTCGTTAAAATAGACGCGCATGGCTATGTGTGTGTGTGTGAGAGAGAGAGAAAGAGAGAGAGAGAAGCCGCAGGTAAAATTACACGGCCCCCGCTCTCGCGCGTTCACGCTGTGGCTTTCAGCGCGCGCGAGAGAGAGCGGACGGTGCGCGCGCTTAGCACGGTGTAGGGAGAGAGAAGGCTTAGTAGTTCGCCGGTGAGATTCGCGCGCGCGCGAGTGAGCGACCGACAGCTCGTGCGTCTCCTCAGCTGTCAAGCAGCGCGAGTGTTACAGTGTTGTTGTTGTTGTCATCGTTGTTGTTCGTAGTGGTTGTATAGTGATAGAAGAGGTGTGATGTATATATATATGGAAGAGATCGGTGCCTGTGATTTTGGAAGGTTACTGGGGTGAAGAGGGGTAAAGAGTAGAGTTAGGGTGGCGAAGTGTGTAGAAGAGAAGTGGTGGTGTTTTTTTTTGTTTCGAGGAAAAGAGAGGTTGGTTTTTTTGCGTGGATGTATATGTAAGAGGTGAGAGGTTCAAGCATGGACCTGTTGCCTCTGTGGTGATGATGGTAATTTATGCGGTATCTAAAAAATAAAGCATTTACAACGGTGTATTCTAAAATGGACTAACGTGGGGTTTCAACTTTGTAAGGCGCGCGAGGTTTGGTCGTTTTAAAATAGAAAACAAAACGCGTCGTAAATTAAACTTTAACTTTCGCAGACATTTATATATTTAAAAGCTGACGTTTATTTTAAAAGATCACTTATAAAATTAAGAAAGTCACGTATAAAATAAAACAGTAATAGAAACTAATTCAGTACAACTGCCAAACAAGTTTTATCGTCGCTCTCTTATGACTTCGTAAACCTAAATTATGAACGTTACATATAGATGCGCTCGATTTTTGAAACCGCAGATAAATTGCTCTGCGAAATATAGCAGCGACTGCAGCAGTAGCAGCAGCAGCAACATCACTCTAATAATACGTCCCGAACCGCGCGAGCAACATTGAATTTCAAATAAAAATAGACGCTGACGTTTATTCGAAACGCTGAAATAACAGCTTCTTCTTCCTACACATCATATTGTTTTGCATATATTTTGGTGACAATCGTGCATATATACTATACTAATACTATACGCCTGCACGCGTGTGTGTGTCTCTAAGACAATCGACACACCTCGGGATTTACGTTTTGAAAACACATTATCAATATTCCTACACCTTTGATCAATTCATCTGCAATTGTAATGTAAAAAATCTCAATTGGAATTTGCCATTGACGAAACAAACTATATATATATAACGTCGATTCGATATCCTCGTCCGGTATATA
>JAWWEQ010000010.1:29966353-29982226 GCA_035583055.1 Torymus tubicola | reverse complement strand
TGTGTGTATATATATATATATATATATACACACACACACCGGGAGTGAATAAAATGAGAAAAAAAAATATTGTCAACCGCGTGGAAGATCGTTTTAAACGTTTGTGCGCGCGAGTCGGATTTTTCCAGTATGTCGCAGATGCAGCTGGGAATGCTTTTATATTGGGCAGAATAATTCACGCGGAGATTTCAAGATAGAATTTCGTTCGTGTGAAAACTGTTGATATACTCATGAGATAAGTGCGGTGACAGGGTGGATAAAAATACGTATACTCGGGCGTTTAAAATGTATATATTTTTGTCTAATTTAAATAACTGGATTTCTATGAATAACTTGAAAAAGATACCTAAACAATATTATATCTTCTAAAAATCAATATAATATAATAATTGTAAACTATAAATAAATATCTAAAATCAATGTAATAACTGTAAACAATTATTTTGTAACTTATCACGTAGTTTTACATGTAAACCAAACTACAACAAAAGATAGTTTTCAATAATATTTTGTCTTCGTCTACGACTATTTATAGATCACCACAACTTTAAAATTAAACTAAAAAGCTCATCGCCGTGAGAAACCACCACCTTCTTCCTCAAAACAATGAACAAAGAATCGTATAAAGTGCAATCTATCGATAACCATACTATAAACCTCGAATTCAGTGACAATGGGTTCATTTACCCTTCAACAAAACTATCAGCATCGAAAGTGCTAAACATTTGTCATTAATTTAGTGTCAACCAAAAACAAGATTAAAAAAAAAGAAAAAAAAAAAGAAAAAAAGAAAGGTACCGAGATAACGCAAAGATGCCACAGTACGACGAGTCGTTCCTGGACTCGCCGCTGTTCCGGCGTAGGGCGCGCAGTTACTGCGTGCAAAAGCAATCGGTGCGCAAGTCCCGCTCATCCTTTCAGCTCTCGGCCTCGCCGCTCCTTCTGGCCGTGACCAGTCCAACCCGCAGGATAAAGGCCTCCGCTTCCATATGCGATCTTCAAGGTATATAAACGATATTTTCTCTTCTACGTGCGTGTGTATATATATATATATATATACACATAGGGTTAAGTGTAAATAGGTGACCCTATATAAAAATATGATTGTAGATATGTGAGGGTAAGTGGGGACGGAAGTAGATGATGGCAGGACGTAGTCAGACGTGTACGCAGACCTCGGTATATGCTTTCTGCAATACCGATAAATTTCTTTGATTTTTTATCATTTTTTTAATAATTGATTATATTGTATTTATGTATTATATATGATATTAAACGTAAGTTTAATTTATTCGACGTAAATAGATAAATTAATGTTTTTTATTTTTTTTTCTGTTGCAGGTAAGCTAATTTTAAATATATATGGAGTGACACTTTTTCCATTCACAAGCTGAAGAAAGGTCAGATTTTCTAGACTTTTTATAGAATTGTACATAATATTTTGAAATAGTCAACTATAATCTACGTTGAAAATTTCCTTCCGTATATAAGTTTTATTTTGAGACAAAAGTTGTTTAATTAGTGACTAGTTTTGCAACTCAATTATGCCAGCGAATTGTCAAGCTAAGTTTAAATTGAGTCCCTTGTGTGCCAAAGGACGCGCTGCGTCGTTAAGTATTAATTTAGGACAGAGGCAACTTGAACAACAAAAAGTGAAAAATTAAATAATAGTCACCCAGATAATGGTACTCACTTGCAGTGCGCCACTTTTGATGTAAAAATTCACCTAATACTTTAACAATGTAAAGATAGCGTTGATTTAACCTTAAAATACCATTTGATTTTCATTTACACAAAAACAATGATGCAATAAATGTTTCCTATACAAAATCTAACAAAACCTTGGTGAATAATTAAATAACTTTTAAAAATAGATAATCAAAAAGATAAGAATTCATAATTACAACTCGGACGTAAAGCGCCACCTCGCATTTGATGTTCAATTTACGACAGCGAAATCTCAAACGTCTATACGCACCAATATATATATATATCCCCACCGCAATTTAATTACCATCAAACGACTCATCTTCATTTCCTCCCACGTCACTGAACCCCGTCGCGTCGCTCGATAAAAACTCTCTTTCTACCTCTCTTGCTCCTCTCTCGCATCCCCGTTACGTCTCTTCCTCCTCTCCTCTTTTTCTCCACTTCTATTCGCAAATGAAGCAGCTCTGCGCGTTCGCCGTCTCTTTCTCTCTCTCTCTCTCTTCTTCTGACCCCCCGTACACGTGGAAAATGAGACGTGCCGACGCGTTGAGCAACTCGCGCTGAGATTCCGAGAGACAGTGAAAGAGAGAGAGAGAGAGAGGAGAGAACGTGACTGCGCGTTACGCGAATTTTCACCTCGAGGGCGTGCTTTTCTTCTTCACGCTACAGCCCTTTTGCCGCTGTCTATGTGTATGTGTGTATGTGTGTGCGTCTGACGAGAGATATACTATAGAGATGATGACACGCGCGTGTGTGTATATACGAGTGAGTGAAAGAGAGGAAGTTTGTGGGCATTGTGTGTTGGCGGGGGTTTGCTGGCTTTTTCTTTGTGAACGCGCGCGCGCGCTGCTCTCGCGCGGGTTAGATTGTTTTGTCGGCGTCTATATGGGCGTCGCGCTTGTACATTGCCGCGGTGTTGTAATTGAGGGTGTGAGACATCGATGGCTTTTGTTCTTCTCTTATTTTTCTCTCTTTTCCTTTTACTTCCATTGATTTCATCGATTGAGGTATTAATAGCAGTTTAGCGCCGATTGTGTTACGTCGACGTCTGCGTCGTTATATATACAAATTATCCTATTTTGTCAATATACTGGAAGGTATGTGTTTAAATTAGATTTATGTAAATTACCAACCTTAATACAAATATAATTTGAAAATATCTGCGTTGATTAATTAAAATAACGAATAACAGTCAACATTTTCTAGAATTATATGATAAAAAGATAATCGTATACTACAATTTGTAATAAGAATACAATGATTCACTAATATTACACAAAATCTCTAGTCTTGCATAATACCCTGAATAATTTTCCTCTATCGATCTACTCATCAGCACGGCTACATTTTGCGAGCTACACCCACAATTGTGTAAAAAAAAGGGCCACTGACACATTTCATCGCCGTTTCACCGACACATACACATTGTACACCGCACCACATCAGCAGCGCTAAAATCACTAATTACACGCGCGCCTCGTTGCGCATTTCATCCCTTTATATATATATATACACCTATACGTGTATTCAGCCCTTTTGCTCATTTGCTTGTATATGTGCGCGCGCGCTAATAATTACAGAGCCAAGCATCTGTGTATCCACCTGTACCTCTACGTATATATATGTATATATACATCTACCATGTGCAGTGTCAATCATATCGAGCGTTGCGCGAGACGGTAAAGGCGCGTCTAAAGCGAGGTAGAGTGAATTAATGCGAGAGAAGCGAATCCCCCTGGTAGGTAGAGAGACGAGTAGTAGTAGTAGTAGTAGTCCGCGTGTGTGCATAAATTTTGCGACGTGGCGGAAGGTCCATCAGGATGTAATTGAATCGGCGATGTCCGACGACCAGCGAGAGCAGCTATATAGAGCTCGATAGAAGGAATCGTATAGGAGAGTGGGAGAGGAGAGTAGGTGGGAATTGGAGGCGATGGTTAATGGGTAGCGGATTAGGGAGATTGCCGTTTAGGAGATGGGATTAGAAAAGTTGAAGGGGAGGGAGTTTGATGGGTTGAATGAAGGTTCGTGTGATATAAGTGTTTATCGAATTGTTGCGATGAATGTTCATATTTCTGTTCAGTTTTATACCTATACACACGTTTCTAGAAAATAGGAAACAATGTGGATATAAGAATATCATTAATAAAATAATTTCAAAATGGATTTTTATCAAATTTACTATATATATGAATCAAAAGATTAAAATATATAGCTTTATAAAATGTGGACTGATTTTGATGAATGAATTACGTATATTATCAAGTTATATGCAAATCATGAACTATTAAGTGTAATGCACACCTAATACACGTAATTTTAATGAGCATAATGTATGATGATGGATTGAATTTCGCAGTGATTAGTATCCCATAAACATAGCTGAAACTATAAATCTATTTTAATGTACGTCATTCTGTATTCAGAGGAGTAAAGATCGTTTTACCGTTAATTCACAGTACTTCGTTACGCGGACAAATTATTACGTAATTACACAAACGAGATGTAAAATGAAGAGGAGTGGCTTCGAAATAACATTTCTTGGAAATACTCGGCTATATTTCAATTTCCTTTCATTTAAATATTGTTCGTATCGGTTTATTCAACATACAATCAATATTAAAATTTTAAATTTTTCGTTAACTGAATTGTAACAATATCTCTTTAATGTTTAGAGATAATACACAATTGATGTATAATCTATATATATATATATATCCAAACCTTTGTCACTTTTCATGGAAACAATTTCCATGAGAAATATCAAATCGAAAAGCTCCTTAAAACCGCGTTACCATAAATATAACCCAACCCCAAAACCTCTCTTACTCGCGGTAAGTACCATTAAATCCGCGACGACGTTTTATCACCCGAATCAAGGAGCTTATCCTGAAACCACTGCATGTAAAAATACTCATGCGCAGCGGTGCAGCCATAGAGAAACGCGCGCTCAGCCCAAAGGGAAATTACCGAGGCGTTTGTATGTGCGTATATATGTACAGCACGTACACGCGCGTGTATGTGTATTTGTACCACTGGCACGAGAGAGAAGGGTAACGCCCAGGGATTTCGCCGTAATGGCCGTAACGAGATAAACAGGTGAGTGAGAGAGAGAGAGAGTGAGAGAGATGCGCACAAGAGGAGCGAGCTTTGTCCGCTGTGTCCGCGGATTTTCGTGGGATTAACTTTTCGCATAAGTGATGATTTTGCGGGTTTATATGGAGATGGTCGAATTTCGTGAGTAATTCGATGTTTAGTCAGCGAATGAAGAGTGCGATGAATATTTAGAGACGTGCGGAGAAGTGGACGCAGGCTTTAATTAGCTAATACTTTGTATGTGATGAAATGATTTGATTTGCTATAAGTATTAGGACATATTGTTAAAATACTTCTGATAAAAGTTTTAACGAGTTTTCTTTTGGACTATACATGAGTACTACAAATTATATGCACTTTTAATATTTCTTGATAATAAGAAAGCTATTAAATTAAATTTTTTTTTAGAAAATTTATACTATTTTTAATGATGCACAAGGAAACGTGATTTAATTGAATGTTCTGTTTTGATTAGTCTATACCACCATTAGTCTATTAATTTCATAGACATTACAATGAAGTTTATCGTATAATGCAGTTACGGACAGTGATGCAATGCAGGCATTGATAGCCGAAGCGCTTCATGCACTGATTGTGATGACAAGCAACGTAGCGCGAACTGATAGTAGTAACAAGCGCATTTAGCTCGTAACTGATTGATTGAAGATAAACATGTAAAATATTTATGCTTCAGTTATTGCCAATTATTTAAGATTAATTATTAAAAATAAAATTTTCTTAATGTTTTGTGTAATACAATTTTCTTTTTATTATATTTAAGTTTAAAATAGATAATAAATAATGATTTATGTCAAAAGTATTGGTGAATGTTTTTCAAGATTTGTAAATATCCAGAAATTGCGATCTATAGAATATGACTAAAAATATGACTTTTTGTCAATATATTATTGAATAATATTAAATTATAAATATTTACAAATATTGCAAGTTCCTGGTATAGCCCAAAAATGGAAACATGTGATTTTTTAGAGCACGCTTATCAAATTAGGTTTTTTCTATTCCTTAGAGCATTACAAATGAAAAGGAAAAGGGTGCCAAGTCGTAACCATGAGCCAACAGTAAGTTACGGGCTAATTACTGATAATGAAAAAATGATTAAAAATAGCTCTAGTTTGATCCAAAATAATTTCATAAATAACAACTTAATATAAAATTCGGAAAAAGAACAAGAAACTAGAGAACGAGAGCTTTTCAAATCTTTTTTTAGAATTAGAAAATGTTGATTCCTTCAAAAGTTACATGGGTTTGAAGTTGAACTTGAAACTGACAAAAATGATAGCAAATTCACGAAATGGTTTAATCATGTATACGAATTATACTATATAATTTTTGTCAGTTTCAAGCCCAACTTCAAACTCACGTAACTTTTGAAGAAATCAACATTTTCTAATTCTGAAAAAAGATTTCTAGTTTCTTGTTCTCTTTTCCAAATTTTATATTAAGTTGTTATTTATGAAATTATTTTGGATCAAACTAGAGCTATTTTTAATCATTTTTTCGTTATTAGTAATTAGCCCGTAACTTACTGTTGGCACATGGTTCCGACTTGGCACCCTTTTCCTTTTCATTTGTAATGCTCTAAGGAATAGAAAAAACCTAATTTGATAAGCATGCTCTCAAAAATCACATGTTTCCATTTTTGGGCTAAGAAGTGTCCGATTTTCTGTAGAATGGCTCATATGTACATTTTCATATTCATATCATATTTTTAAAAAAGTAAATAATTCAAAATGTTATATTCGAATTTATGCAAAAGTCTTATCAAAATTTTTTTCAAAGTTAAAGTATTAGAGAAAATTCTATCTTATATGCAATCAATTCAAAGTTAGTCGGGAATATTTCGATCGCCATTGTCTGCTTTTGTTTTATGAAGTTTCCACAATGACCTTCTGAACTGAACTTTACAGAGTAAAAAGAACATTGGCATTGATACCTTCTACCCAACGAGTGGCTCTTTGATGAATGACATCTCAATCGAGTTTACTCTTACTCTTATCAGCATAATAACTGTGCTTAATTTAACCACGGTTCGTTTTCAATCGTCACGGTTTCTTTTTACAAGCGCACTTATGGTGTATGATCGGAGTATTCGGGGTTTTGAACATCAGATTGTAATTCAAGCATGAAATGTGCGGCTCTGTAGACAAAGGTCTTTCCCTGTCGCATCGATTTGCATACTCAAATATGTAGATCCTCGAAACAAACATGTTTTCCCGGCAGATAGATTGGTATAACGTAATAGTATCGCAGATGCTATTTGTAGTAACGCTGTTGGTATAATATTAATTCATCGTCTTACCTGATTGGATCCTATCGTATCTTATCGTAAAGATTTTATGTCATTTTTTGTACATTACAATATACTGCTATTTGTAATTTTAAAGAAAAACTTTGCATCACTCATTTAAAATTTTTTACTTTCCGAGATTTAGATTTATAAATATTCAAATCTCACGTATAGTTCTTTATTTGTTTCAAAATGAACACTAATATATCTCGGAGCAAAGAAACCATAGATGAAAGATGAAAAATTGATGGCAAAGAACATAAACAAGATATAAAGGAAATATTCTAATTTATGTATTTGTAAATTTTATTCAAAGTGATAAAATCACATATTATTATACTACAGCTATGAACAGTACCTATTTAAACCTAACTAAACACATCTAACCAATACTTCTACCTTAAATCCTATATTCCACAATCCTAAGCAACCGAAGCATCAACATTCCTCGTCCCATGGTTTTCCCAGCAGTAGCCCTCTGCAGTCACACGAACGCACGATTTACGAATACTGACAGCCACTTCCATTACACGCTCTGTACACCGCCGAAAAAAAAGCGACACGAGCGAAAAACCCACGGATTACGAGCTCGTACATCTCTCACCCTCTCTCTCTCTCTCACTCTCTGCAAACACACACGTATACGTATATGCGCGGGCGTGTGAAATAACAAAGCTTAAAAGCCCTTACACTCTATATATATATACGCTATAGCTCCTCTGAGACCAGCTCGATAAGGCGCGTACAGGCGCGTGCCTCTACGACAGGAAAATCCGATCCAACCAGCCGGCAGCCCGTCAAAGGACGTCTTTCGTGGGATCGATTTTCGCGAGAAAGAGGGAACGAGGTACGCTGCCTCTTTGTCGCCTTGCGCGTCCACTTTGCTTTTCTTCTTCTTCTTCTTCTTCACCTCCCTCTCTTTTTCTTTCTCAAAGCGCATCCGAAAAACGTGGTGTACAAAGCTTGTGGCGACTGGATTGCCGTGCGCGCGCGTGCGCGCTTGGTTTTTAGGTCTTTGCGATGCGATCGTTCGTATATATATATATATATATATATATATGTGTATATGTATATTTTGTGGTATGTATACTTGTGTAAATGGCGCTTCTTTGCATCTGACGTGCAGATGCCGGACTTAATGGATCGAAGTGAAGCTTTTTCGCGTGCAGTGGAGTGAGGTGCGACGTGATGATTTAATAGGGATGAAGGTATTGTGTAAACGTGAATAGTGTTTTTTTATCTTTTTGCGGATCGGATGAATAAATGGAACGAATTTGCAATTTATATATATACCATATATAGAATCTATTTTCGAGCTTGGATGTAGCTGTGATACATTGTAAAAATAATAAGCTGTAGATATTATTCTTTATTCTTTGAATTAACAATTTTTAAAAAATTAATATTTTACTAATAAGTGTAGAGAAAATGTTTGAGCTGTGGAAAGTAATTTTTAATAAAACCGTATATTTTTTCAAGCACCACTACCTTTTGTTCTTTTTTTTTATGATGGTACTGCGACAATTTGATTTTAGTATATAGAATATTGGATTTTCCTAGAAGCCTTCATATCTGTAATGGAAATCAAACAGCAAACAATTTTACTTACTCGCTACAGAGTATTGCGAAATCCTCTTACAGGCCACATATTGTGTTTTTTACCGCAACCTACAAATATTTTGTTCTTCACAATTTTCGTAACCAAAAAGATAAAAAGAGAATACTGAATATCAATTCAATATATATATCTCTATACTAATGGATAAATCCATATATATATAAATTTTTTCTACAAATCATTCTTCCTATATTATTCAAGTTTACCACAAAATCTTAAATTACCCACACAACCGTTCCCTCGCTCTCCCACTTGCTAACATCTCTCCTTTCATCCCTCTCTACATACAAAAAACTCAACGTCTGATCTCGAAATTCACACGCATACGCACACTCAGCCACGCCTGTATAATATCTAAAAAAAAGTAGCAAATCGACGGCGACGACGCGCGTAAGATTGATGAGCTGTCCGATCAAGAGTCCAGGAGGTGGAGGCGGCTACACCAATCTACTTCCCCTTTCTTGCGAGATCGATCGCGACGGGTCACGGCTGGCGCACGTATATCGCACTGTGCATTAGCCACAGCCGATCCATAATAAATAAGAGCAGACGATGAGGACTGACGGTGGAGATGGTATATATAGTGGTGGTGGTGAGTTCGCGAGGGGTCGTCGTCGCGACGTGCAGGCCAGAAGCAAGCTACAGGACTCTGTCGGGGAGATCGAGGGTTTTGTAGGTGTATATATTGTATTTTGTAAGAGTGAGCGAGGGTGAGGAGTAGTTTGCATCTGAGAAAGAGATGGGAATTTCGAAGAGTCGAGGTCTTGGTAAAACGGATAGAAAAGTATCGGTTTGTGAACATTTGGAAATATAATGTATGTATATGTAAGAATTATTCGTCCGGTTATGTAGATCAAATTATTGAAAAGACAATTGTAATTGAAATCTAATTATATAATTTACGACTTTTAATCTTTTGAGAAAATGTTTTGACTAAAGTAGAATTATTGTGGTTCTCTTTATATAATGTAACATTTTTATTGATTATATTTTAAATAAGTTTACAAATATTTTAATGACTTTAAAAAATGAATCGTCTTTGTTATATTTCAAAATTTTTTCATTACATATTCTTGGAGTACATATATACAATAACGATAGACTACGCATTGGATAAAAATAATTTATGTTATACATTTTTGTTAATCCATTAAAATTGTAAAACATAATATTTAAATACATTAGACTCATGTTACGAACATATGGTCTATGCAAACTTAATCTGTTAATCTAACTAGGCAAATGGATGGTTATAGTTTTATACAATCTACTATTAGCACAAGGAATGCAAACTGAATCCTAGACTTTTATCAGAACGATGTCAATGATATAAATATATTCTTCGAGACACTCTTAATAATCCTATCTATTCTCCATCATTCTTCATTCCAAGAAAGAAACGATATCATCTAACTTCACGTGACGCCCTATAAGTCCAACAAATCATCCCGACCAGAAGCAGAAAAAAACATGATTCTCGTCCACCCGTTTTCAGATGATCGAACCGGATGTAACGGGTAACGAGGACCAAAGATACTATATATATATATATATATATATATATATATCTTTTCTGTCTCGTTCCCTCTCGTTCTCTTCGTTCGTCAGAACGCTGCGGGATTACAACTGAGCCTGTGGCGTTTAGCAACATAAGACTTTTGTTAGCTCGCCGGGAGTTAGTTCCGTTGACTCAACGGAACTTCTAATCACGAATGAATTGTCCCTTTCCCGTCCCTCCTATAGCTCGTGTCAATAGAAGAGTTCGACGCGGGGAATCGAATGCTGTGTGTGCTTCTGTCCCGTATTATCGGGGTCGCGCCACTTAACCGATGTAAAAGTTTTGACTCTACGCAGTTTTCGCCTGTTTATATCACTTAATTCTGTAATTGGGAGGACGGCAGTTTTTTCATTCGACGATGAGAAATGAATAGTCGATTAATAATAGATTAATCAAATTAATTATACATCAAATAAATTCTAACTTTATGGCTTACAAGCGGTATAATTTAACAAAATAATTATTACTTCAGAAAAATAAGAAACAAACCAAAATTTACTCCAAACCAACCTCAACCAAAGAGAATCACATAAAATGACAAACTCTTAAAACTAACTCTCAGCAATAACGACAGTAACACCTCCCTTCATCCCTCCACAAAAAAGCTCTCATATTCCTGAAGCTCGCGACACAACGACCGCAACATCCACCACTCTCTCTCTCTCTGTCTATTTTTTCCCTCCCACCCTTTCTCAATCCTACTCGCCGTCCTGTGTTTACGCGTTCCGTCCGGCTCTCTCTTCTTCCCTCACCCTCTCTCGTTAGAGCCCTTCCGGCTTTTCGGACGAACAAGTGCTCTCTCTCTCTCTCTTCCTCTCAACATACGTACATACATATGCGGGTATAACCTGAGGGCTGCTCTCTCTCTCTCTCTCTCTCACACTGCGTCTTGATTAAGCGGCAGCGGTTTACAGGAGGGTAAAGCAAGCCTCGTGTATAGTATGTGTATATGTCGCCAGTGTGTGTGTGCATTATGTACATTTCGAGAAGGCGAAGGAGATTAACCCCGGCGCGCGGAATCTCCTCTGCCACTGCGCATTGACGCGCGCGGAGTACGTTCCATCTCTCGTGTAGAGGAATAGAGACAGAGAGGTTGGTAGATAGGGTAGTACCCGGAGGTAGAGAGAGAGTGAGAGATAGAGCATATAGTGCGTTTCCCGAGTACTACTGCCGTGGTTCTTATCATTTACGCATGTATAACGCGTAGCTTAATTCTCTCTCTCTGTGAGAGAGCGAAATTCAAGCACGTGATGGTTCTGAGTTTGTATGGAGTAGGTAGGGGATGAGGGGGATGGAAAAATATTGCGGTCGGGGTTGTGTTAGGTGTTACATATATATACACGTGTATAAGAGAGGATTTGTGCAGTGGCATATTTAGATGATGAGGTGGAAATTAAGATGGTGATGGTAGATTGAATGGGAATGTGGTGGTTGGTATAAATGTTGTACAAAAAATAACGAAGATGTTAAAGATAATATAAGATTTTGTATAATTGACTCCATGGAATTGTGTCAATTAAATTACTAATTTATTCGTTATTAAATATTTGATTTGTTTATTTTATTACAAAAAGGTTGTACCCTCATACTATACTTTTACATCTCTAAATATAAATGATTTAAAGCTACTGTATCAGTTGTGGAAAATTGTACCACGTGTATAGTCATTTATTTTTCCGATTTTTTTTTTCAATAACACTAATCAGATTTCAACGCACAACAGCATAAAATTTGTATTAATAAAAAATTCATTCAAAACATCGCATTATTAAAATCAGTATAATTAACGTTCAAAGCGACTTTATGAAAAATAAGCTTGATTCATTTAGACGCACGCGAATACCATCACGTGCATCATATATATATATATATATATATATATATATATATATATATATATAGAAGCAAGCACGACGCAAATAACGGACATGCGTGTGCGCGCGCGTATACGTGGACGTACCAGGGTTGATTCCACCAGGCAGCAGCAGTCGGGACGGCAGGATAGAACACGCGCAGGCTTGTTGTCTCGGATTTCCATAACACACGCTACATTTCGGAATTTCCTAAGTGCACGGTAGTGAGGGAGAGAGAAAGCGCACGCATACGCGCGAGGGTGGATGGAGAATCATACATATATATATACACGTACGTCTATGTGGATATAACGAGACTCCATGTGCCGTCGTTGCCTTCTGTTTGATGCTGGATTTGCGCATACGTCGTCGACGTAGACTCACGTTATGTTAATAATATATAGGTATGTATGTGGAATATTCAAATGATAGGTGGAAAATGTAATTTCACATGTTACCAGAAGTATATGTTGTGTGTTGAAATTTGGGTTCGGCATGTAAATTATGGTTTGTTTTGATGTGATTGTTGTTTATATTCAAAATTAAATAGATGCACTATATAGGGAGAATTTACTTTTCAAGACATATAGTGGATAAAAAATATCGCAATCATGTCAACATATATTTCAAGATATACCGTAAAATTTTACTCTAGATACACGACATTCCGAGATTCTTATTTACAAAAGCCGTATGTTCATATATATATGTATGCAAACATCAACTTTACGGTCTCGCAACCTATATACATCGCACCTCCCCTAATCCTCACTTTACATATTCATATGTATACGCATACATTCTTTTCCCGCAACCCACACGAGATTCCACACCCAAAAATCACCACTATACGACAAAAGAAAAAAAAACAAAGAACACATACCCTTCGGCATTCCATTCTCACCGCAATCCCGCAAGTATATCAAACTTCTCATTCCTACGCACACACACACACACATACACACACTTGGCGATACATCTCGAGAAGCGAAAAACCGTCGAAACTGCTAGAGAGTGCCCGGGGTAATTTCAGACGGTCGTCAAACATCCCGCGGTCCTTCCCTTCTCTTTCGTTTTTTTCCCTTTTTTCAGCATCTCTCTCCCGCCGGAAGCAGCAGCAGCAGCGGTAGCGTCCCCTAGGGGGAGAGTAGAGAAGAAGGAACGCTCGCTTGCACGCTCGCCTCTTATTGGATTCCGTCAAAGGGAAGAAACATTATGCAAATATTGAATATATACTCGAATGCCCTTTTGAGACTCACGCGAGAGTCGCCGTTGGTATACTACTGCTGCTGCTGCTGCTGCTGCTACTTCGGAGGAGGACGTGAGGAGCTTAAGGTCGCGTTCTCGCGCGCGCGCGCGCGCGACGATAAATTCCCTGCAGGCTATAAAGAAAGAGAAGCTTTCTCTCTCTCTCTCGCTCTCTCGCCTATGGTATATATAGTGACGCAAGTATGAGGGCATTCGTGCGAGAGCTCGGTTTCGCGTCGTGAACGGTGAGGAGGAAGAGAAGAGGAGGCGGAAGTATATAGAGAGCAAGCGGCGTGCGCAGGTGCTTCGCGTACGTGTCGCGTTTTGCGAACGAGCGAGGAGAGGTAGGGAAAGCTGTGGGGAAGAGTGTGGTTATTTTCTCTTCGATTATGTAACGTGTGGGATTTTCGTGAGGGAATTTTGGGCGGTGTACGTGCGGCTGAAAGGTGAGTTATACTGGTATACATGTATGGGGTCGCGGGTGTTAGTTTGGTAGTTTGTCGTGAAAAATGTTAATGCGAGAGCGAAAAATTATTATGAGAAGATATGAGTGTTTCGTTCTTGAATAGTACACGTTCGGTAGATTGACGTTTTTCGGAATTCAAATAAATTGTACATAGAATTTAGTTTATATATACGTTTCAAAATTACTTATATTAGTGAATCTTAGGAATTTTAAAATTTTTGGAAACTGCAAAATTTCAGTTTCAAAGGGTTATAATTCAAGTTCTTTATAAAACACAAAAGCAGACAACTGAACTGAAGCTTGAAATATTCATTCTTTAATAGAGAAATAAAGAAAAATCGATTGGAAAATCTCCAATATGACCAGTTTTTCAAAATTGATTTCTAAGTCATTTTTTTGTAAAAAAGTTTTCCTCTATACTCGTATTAAAATCGTTTTTTATTTCTCTTTTGGAAAATGAATATTATAAGCGTTAGTTCCATCACGTGGTTTGAAAGAACTTGAGTTTCTAAAAAGTTAAAAGATCCTTAGATTTCTTCTCCAGTAGATCATAATATGGTAATCATAAATTTTTGTACGGCAATCATAGACAATTATAAATTACCTACATTTTTGTCGAGTAGTATAATATCGATTTCCAATAATTAATTACTTCGATTAATAATTGACAATAATCAAATGCTTTCATTAAATCAGTTTATACTACAACAAACGTATTTAATGTTTTAACCGTAATGAACCAAAAATTAAAATATGAATGACAAATATCGCGAAAAACTATACAAACATTCGCTACACCGCAATACTACATTTAACTTCAAAAGAAAAACCACCACGCCGCTAACAAAAATCTTCACACAGTCGCACAAGTAAAGCAACCGCTCTTCTACCCATCCTCCCTAAGAAAAACGCTCTCGGAAACGAACTAATAATTTAAAAGAGACATTTTCCGCTTTGCCTTGCACGCAAGTCGTAAGAGAGAGAGTTCACGACCATGCGCGCTTTGACGTTGTCGTCGTCGCAGCAGCAGCAGCAGCGTCGAGATAAAAGAGGCGCTTTAGGAAAACGTCGTCGACGACGGTGGCGGGGATCGAGACGAAGGGCAAGCAGAGTGAAAAATAAATGAGAAAAGCTGCTGCTGCTGCTGCTGCTGTTAAGCGAGAGACGACGACGACGACGGGCGTCCATGGCTCTCTCCCTCGGCGTTTGTGCTTCGGAAAAAGAATTCGCCGTAAATACGCGAGTTTGCTTAGGACTATACGAGAGTTGCGGGGACACGAGGAGAGAGCTTGAAGGCTCTTTTTTACCAACGCTATTGCTCCCCTTAACGCTCTCTGCTCTTTCGCGATGCTGCCCGTATACGCTTGTGCTTCGAGTGCGTTCTCTTGTGTGTGTATATATATCTATACATTCGCTCGTTTAATTGCAGTTTGAATATTAGTTTCTCGAGGACGTTCGCCGTTGTCTTTGTGGCTGTGAAATTACACGAACGTTAGGGCCGATGGGTATACGCGTGGAGCTTGGCGAAGAACTATAAGCGGATAGTCTTTTAAATTTTATGGTAATGTCGTCGTGGAAATTAGTTTCGAGAATTTTCAGCAATCGAATATACCATATTGCCCCACCATATAAATTGTTATAATAATCGTAGATATAATATATATTTGATTCACTTTAACCAATTTTCCTGCCATTTTACGTATATTAATTCATGCTAATAGAAATATAGTAATTTACCAGCCAGACGAATTCGCGCTTAATATCTCACGAAAGATTTCCCAAATCCTCTCGGCGTCAACGTCAAACGAACCCACCACCAGCAGCACCACCATCCTCAAAAACAGCATAACCCTCTCACCTCCTTATCCTCCCTTCTGTCGCCACAATTACCATTCCGGATGCAAATCCGCAGCTATGCTTAGTGCTCTACCCTCTGATCCCTCGGAAGCATTGCCAACAACCGCGTATCGCCTCATCCCCATCTTGGCAAAGTCTCTCTCTCTCATATATATATATAGA
>JAWWEQ010000010.1:29928543-29966253 GCA_035583055.1 Torymus tubicola | reverse complement strand
TTATTCGAGATAGATACTCCCGCAAAGTGTGAGTTAAGTTCTTCTGGAGAAAACCCGTGAAGTTCTTCTCGAGCTCGTGCCTGTGGTAGAAGACCAAGACTTCTAAGTTCTTTCCAGATATCCTTCCCATTATCAAGTGCTCCGAATATTTTATTTTGAATGAAGGTGTCACGCGATTCTATTGTGTGCTGTTCTGCTAGAAGGAAGAAAGATTGACATTCCTTCCAAATGTCATGATTTTTTGTTCTAAGATATCTTCGACGTAAGGCGTCGCGCTTGTTATATAAACCTCGAAGTTCAGCATCAACCCACGGAGGTTGAGCTTTCCTGCGCGGGCGAAATTCCTTAACCGGAGCTACTTCATCTAAGACCTTCACTATGTTAGAATTAAGGTATTCTAATCGGCAATCAAGCTCTAAGCTCTAATTATAGCTCTAAGTGTATATAAATCATAAGAGTAATAATGATTAAAAATTATAATAATAATTTATAATTATACCAATCATGACTCCGTTATTTACATTTCTTTCACACTATTTGTTCTTCTACGAGATATACAAGAATCTCAACTTTAAAAACTTTCACCGACATCAAAATTAAAAAAAAAAAAAAATATAAATGTTTTACGTTTATACATCAACTTGTATGTCTATATACACTTTCAAAACATTATCACAAGCTTAACCCTAATTTACATTCAAAACCTGTGGTGCATGATAATTCAATCCAACCACTCTCTATCTTTCCTCCACCTCTTCCTATTTACCCCCGAAAATCCTCCATCCCACTAATACAAACTCATCGAACCGCGAAACTTTCGTCCATTTCCCTTCCTATTCGCATCATCGTTCCGTGGAAACCTACAGGTGTACGTACACACAGTCTCCCTCACTCTCCTATCAACGTTTGAATATTCAACGAACCTACGCGCTTCTGCATTGTACCTAGCTTCCTCTACTCTCTCTCTCTCTCTCTCTCTCGCTCTCTCTCGCGTGCACGCGTGCGCAAAGAGCGAGACATACGAAGTCCAGGCAAATAATTAAATAGTTGAATCCCTTTTCTCTTCTCCCTAGCAGTGTAGGCGCGCGGCGGGAGTGGCAAACAAAACCTCGTTCCCTACAGACAGAGTCCACACGCGGCCTATCGCAAGAGCCACAACCCGTTTGCCGCTCGCGCGCGCGCGCGCGTCTATTATCTAGCCGCTGCAGCAACGCGTGATGTATATATAGCCTTTCTCTCTCTCTCTCTCTCTCACGCCCATGCTATACTATACTCCCTCGAAATTAACGCTCGCGAGCATTGGCTTTCAATCCGGCCGCACTGAATGGGACTTGATTTCCCTCCGAGGGTGTCCTTTTCAGTATCCCCCGCCTCGCTCTGTCTGTCTCTCTTTCGTGGCGCGTGTGTTTGTGCGCGTGTAGTCGCGCGCGGCAAAGCGCTGATATATAGAGAAGAGGAGTAAGAGAGAAAGAGAGAGAGGTTGCTGTGTGTGTGTATCGGTGCGCGGGTTACTCGATACGTTTTATGCGAGAGCTGGATCGAGTTATGGTTGAGGGAGTGTGCGCGTGGTGTCTGTGTATATGGGTAGATGAGGGGGTGTAAGAGAAGCTGGAGAAGTGGGGAGAGGGAGACTTTGCGTTGATTTTCTATGTGACGCTGATGACGTGCTGGGATGATTGGTTGGAGATGGATGTTGGAGCTTGATGGAGAAAATAGTCGATGAAAATGTTTTTGTTTGTGCTTGAATACACTTTTGAACACGAGGTCCGTATAAAAAAGGAAGAAATTCGTAAGACACAATTCGTTTTTATGTAATTGTATACTAATGTAAAGTAAATGGAGCTATAACACAACTTTTGGGTTTTTATTTTAGATACGATTAATGTAATTATTTCTTAAATTACATAAAACGTACGATTTTCAACGGTGAATATATCTATTATAACTGTTATGTATAGTGCTGAAACCCGATGTCCGGAACAATCATGAAATGTGAAAAGTGCCATACTCTGTACTGAGAGATTATTCGGGCCATTAAATCAGTTAATTGTTTTTAAATTACCGTACTTCTATTTTTTTTGTTATTTGCAACATGAGTTTTTTTTTTGAGCTTCCTCCGATTTTTCAACCAGTTTATTGAAATATATGCAAAGTGCGTGAAAAGATGAAAAAAAAATGTTTTATAAATGGGTGATAAATGATCGAAATTTTTATGGATATAAACTATAACATACTGAAAATTCAACTTTTTAATATATATTATACCAAATTTTCCATTCGCTATACATGCTACCTGTGAAATTAATAAAAATCTCTCTATACAATACGTTTTCCACTTACCTTAAAAACTTTAACCTCCGCAACTACCTTAACTTTTTTTCTCTCCCCACTTGACCTACGTCTCCTCAATTACCCCTACCCAGTTTCGCACCAACTTGCACACCCTCGCACACTTGACTTTCTTCCCCACCGTGCCAGTGCTTCCCTACCCGCCCACATATCCCTATATCGTCGCACTTTACACACCTCGCTTTGCACATCAGAGTATATCGGATTTCGTCGCTGCACTTGCGCCATAAGCGTGGCGCAATGAAAAAGATTCGGTAATTTAATACACGTATGCGACGACGATATAATGAGGGCAAAAGTCTCTCCTTCTCTTTTTCGTCACGCTCGAATTACATCGACGGGCGTTAACGAGATTCGCGCATACGCGCGGTGTAGCAAAATGGATAGAGATTTTTTTTTTATTCGAAGAGAGAAATGAACTGGTGATTTACGACTTCGCTTTCCGGCTGGGCATGCGAAATGCGTTATTCGAGTGTATACGAACGCGAGCGCGTGTGCGTTTAATAATTGTCGTCGTTATTTTGGAGCTTTTCCGGGCGGAGTGTCAAGCTGTCGTGCGCCTCGCACCTCTCTGTCGCTTTTGTTGTTTGATTTTCTCTGTTTTTGAAATATTGGACGCGCGCGAGCGTGCGAGGTGGATTATAAGATCGAAAATGTGTATCGGCTGTGTTTTTGTGATTAATGACGATAATCATCTTTCGAGGGGTGATGTAAAATTGAACTGTTGCGGTAAATGTCGGAAATGTCATTTCTATAAGATACATCATACGGTTTTCTTTACTTTTATTATCATGAAATACTATTACATATATTGTATATTCCTCATTGCATTCGTTTCTTCGAATTTGAAATCTCATAATAATTAAACTACAAAAGCTGCAATCTTTCCTAATAAAAACACTGTAGGTATATATCTAAATAACGGTTAAGAAATAATCGTTCAAAAATCAAAAGATTTTCCTAAAAGAAAACCATCCTTTCCCAATGCCAGATTGAACCTCCGAGTAAAAAATCCACCAGAGATTAACGACCCTCGCGCAACAATCTCGCCTTTATCGTGCAATATATCCGATTTTCTCGCGCACTTTTATACGATTATGACTAATTGAAGAATACACAACCTACGTGTTCACATATACGCACGTGCAGTCGACCGGCAACCACGACTTACATATACACACACGCGAGGGCGATAAAGCGAAGTGGCTTCGGCACTTAAAGTGTCGAGCTAAAACAGCTGTGACGCCTGGATTGGGCAACCCGTCAAACCCGCGCGCTAAAGCGACACTCCATTTTCCAGGCGCTTGCAACGCCGGTAGAAAGAGAGAAGGGGCCTTCAATTTTTCACCGGTAGCGTCTGCTTACGAAGGTCGTTAGCTGAAATTGAATTTCGCCATATATATTTTTCTCCGGGCTCTGCTTCTCTTTTTGGTTGTATTATATATAACCTTTAGCTGCAGGGTTGACTGGTGACCTGTCAAATTTCATCGATTATTTCCGATAAATTTGAACTGCGACAAATTGAACGTTTCGTAAAATTTCAATTTGTTGGTTTGTAGGTAACGATATATCTTTAATAAATATAAAAAAGTATCTTTAAATACTGTTAAAATGATGTTGATAATTTTTCGATATTGACGGTTTTATATTCCATCAATATGAATTAACAAAATTTTAAAAATACAATAATGTCCAATGACAGTTTACATATTAAAAATATTAATATTCATTTTGATATTTTACATCAATATTTATTTTCTTTTTTATACTCTACAATGAAAAACATTTACTGCGACAGAGATTCCAATGTCTCTTACGTATAAATACAAAGACATTTATAGTAAATCTGTCAAGCCAATAGGAATACAATACTCACTTCAAAAAGTGATGTATACCCATATATTTCGAATAAATTCATATTTGCCAATATGCATTGAGATATTTTCCAATTCTGGTTTATGGTTCTAATACTCGAGAAAAATAATAAAACACGAGATTCAAATATCAAAGAAATAAGTAACAAAACTGTACGTGAAGTCAAGATATAATTATAGAAATTCATAAAATTACCAAGCACGTTCAACAGAATAATATTCTATATGACTAAATCTTCACTTACCAATAAAATCATACAAACTATAATGTTTACACGCAAAACTAATATCCTCCTTTTTTTTTCGTTACAGAGGTCGAGGAGCGACCGGCGGGCAAGGCGCGCGGCGGCAAGCTAGCGCGTCGCGCGCGCTCCTTCAAGGAGGACTTCCTGGAGAAGCTCTCGCAGATGCGCTCGCCCGGTGGTACCGGCGGTGGCGGCGGGGGTGGCGGTGGTAGCGGTGCTGGCACCCGAGCTGCCTCGCCTTCCTCGCCACGAGCACCGCCGCGTGACGGCACCCTCACAACTTCCGCGTCGGCTGGTACAGATCAGCCGGGCGGTGGTATGGGTGCCGATAAGAATCCGCTGCGCGACCTCCACGTGCATGTGCGTCAGGTACAATTGGCGTTGCTCCACTTTCGCGACGTCGTCTCCAAGAACAAGCTCGAGATGTTGCCTGGTAACGGGACTGTCGTCCTTGACACCGTCACGACCATACACACGCTGCTCAAGTCGTATCTGCTCTATGAAAACAGGTGGGTAACTTTTTGTAATTTGCTCTTTAATGGGATCGTCGAATAAGTCGATAGAGATTTTGAAGATGATTGGTTATCGATTATTAAGTTTTGTAAGTGCGAAGAGTTTTCATTCAATTAGAATTGGTGAAAAGGGAATTAAGATTATTGAAGCAAAAGATGGTTTTGATGTTGGGCAAAAGTGATAACGTTACAATAACTATATCCACGGCGTACTAAAAGATTTTAATATCTTTTGAAAAGAGTCTTTAAAACTTTTCTTAAAGTTGTAATGAAAATTGGTGGAACATGTGCCGCTCTATTGGATTTGCTCAAATTTAGAGAACCGATTAACCCAAAAGTTTTGAAACTTTTAAATTTCGAGTATAAAATTAAATTATTCGTACTTATTAGAAGTAGCTTTTTGAAATTTCTTAAATGTTGCCACTCAAATAAATCGAAATGACGTTAAAACTTACTAAAAGTTGAAATTATTGTAAATTTAAAATGTTTTGTACGTAACAAGATTAAAAATTTATTACGTAGCATAATTTTGTAAAGAAATTTCTCTCTCACCTTACATAGAACTGTACTACTCGCGCTTGTAAAAATAATTTATGCACTTTTTATGAGCTCTCATATTTTTTCAAGACTTCCTTCCGGCACTTACTTCCGTAGCTTGTACAAAAATTTTCTCTGAATAATAAAATTCCTCCTTGCAGCCAAGTGTACACAATCAACTCCTAAATTTTCCTTTATTGCGCTTTTATAACTACTGCACTGTCCCACATAAAATATATAGCAAAATCTATTTATATCATTTATTTATACTATTAACATGAAAACATTTTCTCATTGGATAGCGTGAAATTAATTGCTCATGTTTTCTTCCAGCTCGACTCTCGGCTCGGCGACGAACCAAGTGTACCAAGCGCTGGCCCAGTTGCTGAAACTCTGCGACGACGTGCTGCTGCATGGTGACCAGTCATCCGCCCTCGATACAGCCAACGTCACGCACGTGATCGGTCTCGTCGAGGACGCCGTGAAGAACCTCGTCGAACTCGCTCAGGAGAAGATCTCCAATAAGCAGAAACCAGCGCTCCAAACCGCTAGCAATAGGTAAATTGGACGTTGTTTTTGATGCGGAAATTCAGGGCTTTTACACTTTTGTAGTTATGTCACGGTTAAGATTTGTAAAATTCTTTAATAGTAAATAACAGTCGTTTTGTAATTTCATAATAAAATCGCTTTTTAACGTTCTCTTATATAAATCTGTGGCTTCGAGGCATAACGACATAAGTCCACTTTTTATGTTTCTGAGAAAAATGGGTTTCAATGTTCAAACTTATTCGTAAGATCGGAATAAATGAGACAGGCCGCGATACTGTACTAATTAATTAACACATTTAAAACAAATATTTACACGGTGGTATGACCAGTTTATGCATTTTCTCCTTCGTGAAAACTCAAAAACGTATGAAATTCTGTCGTTATGCCGAGAAATTGGACTTATCTAATAGTCCTGTTCTCGTTCATTTTTCAATCATTTTCCATAATTTAATTATGAATTCCGATCAAAATTAACAATTAATCAACGAATAATTATGTTAAAAATAATACAACTTGAATACAACTTAAATTCGAAATAAATTAAAAAGCATTTTTTTTATTTCGTAAAAGAACAAGTATTATGAACTTTCAAAATTCTCACATTTATGCACTTACCGTTTATAAAATTATAAATTTTATTTAGTTATTGTATATATTTTATATAAAATAATTTTTATATTCAATTTGGTTGGATAAAATAAATTAGTGCTGGACTTACGTTGTTATGCGGCGCATTAAATTTGAAAAATGGACTTATGTTGTTACGTTTTCCGTATATCGTAGCTTTAGGAGAATATTTTAGCTACTACTGACAGTCTTAAATGAAAAAGACCCGTTTAAAGATATAAAATCCAAGGTTTTCCCGATTAAAAAAAAAAAAATATACTTGTGTCGTTATGACTCAGAGCTACAGAAATATAAAATACAAAAGTATTCGGATACATGGCTATCAAAGTTTCACCAAGATAAAACCATCGTTACATCAACAAAAATTTATACTATACAAAACTTTAACCTTCTTTACATCCAACTTTCACGACAATATATATTTATAATTTTCCGGGCCCCGCCAAAAAATATTATACCTTTATCCATTACATCCGCTGTCCGAGCTAAATTCAAACTTCTCACTAAAAACTTGCAGCAACTTTGTGTACAATACAATTCAATATATACGTATATAATCTACCCTACCTTTTCTTATCTCTCCACAGGACGTCGGGCTACAGTTCGGAGCTAACGCCGCAGCGCAACTCCCTGCCGGACATACCGCTGACGCCGCGCGAGCGTCAGATCCTCGAGCAGACGGCAGCTTCGAGCGCCCTGGTGCGCAGCTCTCACAGTTCCGAGTCCATCCTCAGGGATTCAAGCCCGCCGCCTAAGCCACCGTTGCCCGACAGGTATGTGTATATAGGTATAATAGATGTGTAGGGCTTTCTTTTACATGGATAGAAACTGGTGTAAGCGCATCTGTTGCACATGTATTGACGATGCAGCCGAGATGTGTCTATAGAGTGTCGTGGGACGTGAATTTCGATCGAAGTGGGTGACAGAGTGAGGAGGAGGGGTACCGGTTACGGTGCATAGATATAGTTTGAACTTATGGAGAGTAGTTGGAGAGGATGGGTATTGAATAGTTGGGTGTTGGAGAGTGTCAAGGGGATGTTGGGACTGTAGTATTAATCGTGTACTAAAGGATAATTATAGTAGCTTTCTATTGTGGTTTCTTTACTTATAGTTTGTTATTGTTTATCGTAACCATTTTTTTAATAATATCAAATAGAACTAAAGTTATAAGTAAAAATTGAAAATTCTATTGGACTAATGAAAATTGGTATATAATGTATAGACTTTTAATGGTTCTGACGTTTCTTGAAAAGAATGAAATATCTATGATGGCAGATTAGATTCGAAAAAATTGACAATTTATGTCTAATGTAAGCTGGTTTAGAAGTATAAAGTTTTTTGACGCTATGAAAAATAAGCAACTTTCCCTATTTATATTATAAACGTCGAAGAATGTTTGATACTTTTTGCCTATAATTGAATTATGAAATCAACTATTATTAAATTTTGTATCGTTCGGTTTTCAATCTATTCAAAAAATAAATTATTATTTAGCATGAAAGAAAACATATTAAAGTCAATTTGTAAAGTTTTGATTTCATGACCAAGTACGCCGAAGATTTATTCATGAATTTGAATGGAATTATTTTACTATCTTAAAATATCGAAGAAACATCACTTGAGTTTAAAATTAGTATATCGGAAAATACGTCTTTTATTAATGCAAAGTTCTATTTATGATCGTACCAAAGTAATTATTAGTTATAAAAAGAAATACATAACACTTAATTGCACAGAAATTCGCATATGTTTGATTCAATTAGCCTTTTTAGAAATAGGTAATTACGCTATAATCGAAAATTTTGTAAGAATGATTAACATACGAATACAAATGAAAATCCATTAAAAATATACTTTAGATCAAAAATATCCTCATTAAAGTAGGAAACACCACTGCATCACCAATGACCAGTAACAAAAAAAAATCTTTGACCTTTTTAGGACCCTCTGTCGATCGGAAAACAACAACAGCTCACCAGGCGCCACACCACCGCCTCTGCCTCCGAAACGTCGTATCCGCACCCAACAGCAACTTCAACTTGACGAGCGCGACGGTGGCGGTAGCGGGCCCATCATCAACGAAACATCGGTGCTGGCTTCGAGTCTCGACCGCGTTTCGCTACGTAGTCGCTCACCCGAGGATTCATCGTCATTGTTAAGCGCTTCGGCTGGTAGCTTGGACTCGGCGCTCAATCATTCACGCGACGAGGACGAGATACGCGCAATCATGGGACCGAACGATGAGTCTTTCAGTGATAGCATGGACCTCAGCCTCATGGCAACGATTCAGGGTAATTGTCGTAGGATGGTGGTGGTTGAAGATGAACGGACGGAGGGAGGAGGGAATGGTTTATTGGAAAGGCTCACGGATTAGGATGAGAACTATTGTGATGCATTGTTTGTAATATAATGTGAAAGAAATAACGAGAGATGAAGCGGAAAGAAGATTATTTTAATGATTTGATCTAAAGTACAGGATTAGCAGTCTCTTCGCTTTGTCGCTTATTAGAAATATTTTTAGAAAATTAGAATAGCTAAAGTTAGCTGAATGCGTTTTGATACACAAAGATGATTTATCATTATGAAACATTAAAAGATGTATTCTTTGATAATATGAGTTTGATTTACACTTAAATTATGTGCAGTAATTTAGATATAAAATGAAGAAATAACAATATTACAGTTATTTTTTTGGTTTTGGATCGGTTCTCAAATTGGGTATAACATGCGGATCAAATTGATCTGACTCATTTTAAAGTTAAATATTAAAAGCTACATTAAAAAAAAAAGTCAACGTTTCTGGTATTCACTTAGTCAACCTGACTCATTAGAGACGGACGATCTGAGCCTTTTCGGTAAAGCGTTCTCTCTTCAAAAGAAGAAACGATTTAGTTTTATTGAAACTTAATTTTACACGATTACGATATAGTTTATATTTGATACCATACGTAACATCAAACAGTCGGTCGCTAACAACGAGTATCGTCTGAGTTTAATCGTAACTTTCGTTTATCTCTTACTCAAACGTCGTATAGTAATACAAAAAGGTCTTTATAAGTTATTTTTGCATCATCAGCAATTATCACTCCTTTTGTCTATTTTCTATAAAAGTTTAACGCGACATGAATACATACATCACCCGACACACGATAATATTCTCTAGAAAAGTTATTCATTATGCCGACTGACTAGAGAGATCTATCAGTCGGATAAATAAAAATATTAAAAATTCTAAAATTGTCAACGTACGCACAATCGGCTTACAAGCCGTTGAATAGCATCATCGATTAACGCAGCAACGCAACGTACTAACAAGTATCCATCTACATACTCATCGATTTGTTTCGAAATGAATAATCATTCGTCTTTATTCACAACAAGCATATATATATTCATCCTAAAAATCCAAGTTACTCATCCGTCCCAAACACAAAATTTCATGCTAAACTTAGCTCTGAGACATTATTCGCAAAGTAAAAAGCATATATACATAAAGTCAAAACAAAAACGCAAGAGAACGATCGTAAAACTCTTTCCCAAAAGGCGCTTGCGCGCGAAACCCAACGCTTCTCATATATATATATATATACGTATACACCGACTCGAATGCAAACCGGATTTCTCTCGCGACACATAGCGCGCATCCACACGACGAATCGGGACGCTCGTCCCCTGGCTGCAACCGAATCCGCGCGTGTATATATACGACTATAAGGCGATCCCGCAGGGCGCAAAGATTGCGCAAAAAGCCATCCCATATGCGCTCGCGCTCGCGTTTTACTCCATGTGCGCTAGCTAGAGCTTAGTCAGCAGCGCTATATCGCTCTCTGTCTCTGTGTGTCTGTGTGTGCGTGTATGTGTGTGCGCCTTGCTTGCCTTCACACCATCTCTCCCCCGCCGCTTCTCTCTCTCTCTCTCTCTCTCTCTCTCTCTCTCTATCTTATACTTCGTGTCCACTGCGTGCGAGCAACATGCGTGTGTATGCGTACGAGTGTTTCTAATGTCACGGAGTCTCAGGCGCGCGACTCTCCCTGAGTCCAGTCGAGACGTACTTTTGCTTCGAAACGGTCGCTTCTGGAACTAGTGCTGACCAGTCGGTTTTGTTTTCTCTTTTTCTTTTTTATATAACTGTGTTTTACTGTACCTTCTCTTTTGTTTTGTGATTGTCCTCCGCATACACCACATCTGCTGTCTTATCTTTTTTTCTTTTTGGTATTTTTTTTATTTTTTGTTTCGTTATACTGTTAAAACTTTTGATTTATATTTTGTTTCTCGATTCGATGTGTATGTCGTGATATATATATACATATTGTATCGCACATATAGAGAGGAGAGGGCTTTCTCGTTGAGAAAGGGACGCGGCGCACTGCAGGTGCGTAAGACTCGCGAGAGATGGATGGCGAGAACCCACGATTTTGGTTCTCGGAGATAACGAAGCCTTTTTACTTTAGTAGGAATGAGCGTACGTATTATTGTTTTGTTTGTTTTGCCAACATTGAAGCTTATTCTTATTTATATCATAGGATAATTTTAGCTTTAGACTAAATGTGTGTATTCAATGAGCTGCAATAATTATAAGGCATTAAGTTTCGCGCGTTATCGCGATGATATTCTATTATTTATTATGTATGTCGTGAATTAATTATATTTCATCATAACATATATTCTAAAAATGTAAAATTATCTCTCTAATACGTTTTACATTCGAAACTATTTGACAGATTTCCTTGAGAACTATATCATAATAAAGTATTCGCGCATAGATATGTAAATTTTTAGATGAATTTTATCATTTATACATATTTTATAGAATGACGTATAGCTAAACTAGTTAAAAGTGGAGGATTTTTAAAAAGTGTACTGATCGGTTGGGGAAAACGATCGTATTTAAGGTCAATGAAATCTGTACAATAATACAATTTATTTGAAAAAGTATTTGTAAAATCATAACGAACAGGAATACGATACTTGAAAAAAAAAATTGACTCAATTTTCATCCTTGAAAGCAAATAAACAAATACAACAATTTATAAAATACAAATAATTGATAGGCTATTAAAACATTTTTCAGTTATTTCCCATCTTAAACCATTAAAATTTATCATTTCCACGAAAAACGTCACCGCGATCCCATTGAACTTACACTCAACCCAGAACAAAAAAAAAACAACCCCCCGCGCGAAATGCTTATCCCGCACAATGCGCATTCAGCCGCCAACTGTATATACACTTTTAAACTACATACGACCATCGTGTCATCGTTTTTTCTGTTCTCTCCGTCAATGCAGGTATGCAGGTGAACGGGAGCGCGCACTGCGGTTGCTGGGACGGTTCGGAAACGAGTCTACCGAGTACGATGCTGCTCGGTCAGCAGACCTCTCAGGAGATGCTCGGCCAGTTCACCGGTAAGTCTTATATATCTCTTTATCTCTTTTATATAGTTTTTGCAAGTCGAGACGTTGACCCTCTCGAGCTTCTTGGCATCGTGTCGCGATGAATTCCGTTTGGTTATATATTATTTGGATCGTTGACCGTTGTGAAATGAAAACAGAGGATTTGCTATGATGAGCTACTGCATTTAGAGCGTTGATAGGCGTGAGTGAGTGTGCGTGAGTGATGCAAGCAAGGGTTGATGTGTGGTGTAGGTTAATTTTGAAATGGATTGGACATTGTAATCTGTGATAGGATTGAAATAGCGTAATGAACTACATTTATAATATATTATAGTTTAATGTATAACTGCAATGAATAGTTATAATTAATTGTTGATTTATAGTAAATTAACTGTAAAACTTTTTTGCGATATAACGTAAAATGGTAACTTGAAAGGCATTTATATCCGGCAGACAAATTCTCAGCGATATCAATCATAAATAAAGAACAAGTAAATCACATACATGTCAGAATAAATCATAGAGATAGTGGCCTAATCTAGTGATCTATGCATGATATTGATATGAGATATTACCTTGCTAATACGTCTGATTTCCTGTTAAAGAGGTTTGAAAGTTAAAACTTGTTAAAGAGAATATAGTTCACATAGTAACGTTTAATATAATATATCCCTATCATATGACTTTTATTCGGAAGTGGAATGACTCATAAAGTTTCTTGGCTTCGGAAAAAAAGTCTTCGGAGAATTTCCTGAAAAGGATCAGCTGATACATCATTTTTAGTTCATTCCTTGGAACTCAGACTCATTGTTACCTTTTATAGTCTTTGCTATTTGAATATATTAAATTCACATTCGCACTATCAGTGTAACAAAAATTCAAGTTCTCATCGAGTTATCTATGTTTTTTCTCTATCAAAATTACTATGACACGCTACAATTTTTGCATTAAACACTTTCTTGCATTTTTATAATTCTCATCTACACATACGGTTTTGAACCTCATCTCTGTCATTCGCGCGTCATTCCTTTAAGAACTCCTCTCCTATCAAGTTCTAAAAATTCGATTTCAAATCAAAACCACACTTCCTCAAAGGTTTCTTCTCATCTTCCCGCGCACCATATTCCCGTCCCTCTTCGCTGCTCAATCATCAAACGAAACCCTTCGTCTCTTCCTCCACCACTTCATCTCAGCGATCAATCGAGTTCGTCCGCGCGACGTCCATGCACTTTTCTCTCTCTCTCTCTCTTTTCCTCTTGCACATACACACACACACATACACACATCTTTCGCTCTATATTTAAAGACCCTCTCGTGCTTATGCGGACTCGTACAAAAAAGCCGGGCGCGGGAATCCCATCGCCTCTCTATATATTGCACAACGCGTGCAGAGCCGTAAATAGCGGGCCGCTGCTGTGTGTGGGCGTCTCGCCAGCAGCTGACACGAGCTCTTCGCGTATATATCGTATTATATACTCATTCATGAGTGCGCGGTTGTAGTGCGGTCGTGACTGCAGTCGAGAGAAGAGGAAGATATAGAGTGCCGTATATATGCATATGCATACAGCTGTTTTGTTGTTGTTGTTGTTTTTTTTCCGCGATATAACCGGGCGATATGGCCAAGAAGTCTGCCTCGCCCTGGGAGAACATCAAGGCTTGGCTATGTGAGCGTGAAGAAGTTGCTGCTGCTGCTGCTTCCTTGTTTATAATACGAGTGTAGTGGTTTTGTGGTCGAGAGTGTGAGAAGTGGACGAGAAGTGTGGAGTTCGTTGAAGATAGGGATAAGGGGATAGATGTCTTCTCGAGTGCATGTGGTGGTTTTCGTTTTTTTTTTTTGTTGTTGAGCGGTCAAGCGTTGATGCGGATTGATTGCGGTTTATTTTTGGTTTGAGTTTCGTGGAGGCCGGGTTAACGATGCGAGATGTGATGGAAATGAATCTTAAGTAGACCGAAAACCTATTAACAGCGTATTATAGTTTGGAGGTTTTAACTATATGGTGTCTATTATAGTGAATATGTACTTCTATATCACGTTGATATATTTTTCTTTTTTTAATGAGATGATTTGCATTTTCAATAATGAAAACCTTCAGCTCAATTTATATAGTCGGTAGTAAAAATATTGACATTGATTTCTTAATTGGCTGCGTTCTCCAATAACGAATTCATTTCTGAGCTTGCGGTGTTTATACGTCTTTTTAATTTACTGCGAGCGCTTAGGATTTTTCACACGCGTCTGTTAAAAACGTTCGGAGGAAGATTAATGACACAGCCGCGTCGCACATCTTTTAGCGAGAATACATTTTAATATTTTACGATTTTCTCGCACGGGCACGTCAGGCTTTGATGGCGCTCCAATTCTCGGTTTTTCTTGGATTTAAAGAGTTGCAATTATTTAAGCGGGTCAATGCTTGCATACTATTATCCGCAGTGTGACTTGGATCATCTTTATTTAATAAGATTCACGAAGGGGTAAAGAACTCGGTTGTTGAATGCTTGTTGTAGGTCTCTGTTTGCTATTTTTCGTTTGTCGAAATGTGATTGTCAGTATTGTTGAAAATGAGGATGATGAATGTTTTTTACTGTATATAACGGTTCATTAGATGTTAAAATATTTTTTTAGCAATTGTCGGAAGTATGTGTTCATGAAATAATAATTGATTGCTACTGGTTTGAAATTTTTAAATAAATTATGAGAGTTCAGGCAACGTTTGTAACTTATTTTATGTCACCAATGGTATATTGATTTTTATATTGACTATTTTTGTTTTATAAATTATATTTAAATTAAAAATCATATTAATAGTAAATGTAATTATTTGTTTAATTTATTAAATAATAATTTTCTATACAAGAAGAATAAAAAAGGAATAAATTCTAAAAACATCATTATATTTTTTTAAATATTTTCGAATTAAAGATACAAAGTATATCTCTTTACTTTCACAAAACTTCAACGATCCACCCAATTAAAATCATAATTCATTAGCATCCGAAACACTTAACAAGGCTTCCCCGTCCAATCTCGCGTTTCGACAATCAATCAAACTCCCATCTAATCAAGTCAACATCTCTCTTTCTCATTTCCACAGGCATCGAGGCGAAGATGGAACGGCTGTCGACACAGACACAGGAATCGGGCTTCGTGTCGATGCACTCGCAGCGATCGTCCTCGCAAAGCTACAGCGCTTCCACAACAACAACGACGAGCCTCGTCTCCAAACGCTCGTCCCAGCAAAGTAGCGTCAGCTACAATTCCCAGCAGAGTAGCGTGCAGCAATCGTTTTCGCAGCAACGATTGTCAGCTGGCGAGTCAGCGACAACGACCAGCAATGGGACGATGATGAGCCAGAAGACGACGTCGATGTCGAGCTCGAGGAGCGTACATAGCGCCACGAATATCGCTGGCGATCCGTCGTTTATGGAGAAACTGGTAAACGTGGGTGTTGCATGAGTTTTTCTTTTCTTTTTTAGTCTAGTATATCTTTTTTTGTTTAGTTACGTTTTTTTGGGAGAAGCTGGATGGTGTAATTTGAATTACGTCGGGAGGTCGTTGGATTGTGTAATGGTGGCTGTATAATAGGTCGCATTATGAAGGCCCGCAGAATAACTGGTATAGATATATTAATTTGATTTTGTATACGATAGGTATACAATAGGAGTAATTAGATTACATAAATCTCTTACGTAATATCGACGGCTATCAGAGTATAGGTATTACAATCGAGTTAACGAAATTGCGAATTGAATATAATTTTTAATTAAATAACAATTGATTGATCGTTTCTTTTTATTTAGTTATACTTCATAGTTGACGATATTTTTAAAATCAATTTCCGCTGGAAAGTTCACAATTAAGTATATAGTAATAAACGGAAACGGGACACGACACACATATCTTTTTTTTCCCGGTTTTTACCAAACATAAAACGAAATAGAATGCATTTTAAAGGGATACAGGCTCGCGTCCACTTTTGGAATAACGCCAGCCGGCTACTCGCGGCTATAAATTTATTGTACCGGTCGCACACTTAGTATATTTCACTGACGAATCATCCGACGTCTTATTTTCTTTGATACTGTCGACTTATTATGGGGTTTAAGGTATCGTTAACCCGACTGCTTTATGCCGATTCTATATTTATAAAAGTCGTGTGGATTTTAAATAGCACTACCGAGCAGAGACGAGGAGCTTAGAGAATTTTTCGAAGTTAATTAGTGCCTTGTAACAGAGTCTACTTTGAAAAATATGTCAACTATTTAAAGAAAAAAAGTAAGTTACAGAACTATACGAATTTTTGACGTAATTCACAAATTACATCGACCGCTGTTATACTATTGTCTTAATGAAATAATGTTTATTTTATTCGTTAGTAGTTATACGCAGCATGTTTGATGGAATTTATGGAAGTAAAAACAATAAAATACTGTTTTACGCATATGTTTTATATTGTTCTGTATTAACGACCAAACTGCGCATGATACCCGTGTGTGTATGTGTGTGTGTGTAAAAACTTTGATCACGATTCTTCCAATACAATGTAAGATTTAATCTGTCGTTTCCTGTCAATCAAATCTCATCCAACCTGGTTCGTCAATTATTTCAGGAAATGGAAGCGCTTGCGAACTCAGATTCGAACGGCATGCCACCAGCTCTACCGATAAAGCGTTCGAAACATCGCAAGGAACGTCTGCCATCGCAGTACGACAATGTACCGGAGAACGAACACCTATCCACGTGTAGTCTGCACACGAGCAACGGTAACAGCCCGATCGACAACAACCGGCCGCCGCCACTACCGATCAAGAAGAGGCACAGTAAGTGTCGTTGGCTAATGGAATACTCTCCCCCCCCCCCTTTTTTTATTATTATCCCGCGTTCGTGCCGTTTCTCTATCTCTCTGTCTATCTTTCTTTTTTCTATCGAAGCAACCACTGCTTTATCTCTATATTGTAATAACGAAGGGCAGTCAATGCTTCATTAACGCCAAGACGACGAAACGTTTGTGTATTTTTATTAGATTGATGTGGGTGGTTTTTGGTATCTCTAAAATACGAGCGTCGTATGGTTTGTTTATTTTTGCGCCTATAGTGATTGGCTGTTTGAGTGCCGCTGTCTTGTCAGTGCGTGATTGATTACGGGGGGAGGGGGGGGGGCTGAGTTAAGTGGTCCGCGGAGAGACCGAGAAGTTTATTTTTTGGTCGATTAGGATTGATTGGAAATAAATTCACCCTTCGTCAGTTTTGACATAAAAATGTTGTGAAGCGAGCTAAATTAAATATCGTTAAAGTCATCTGCGAAAACTGTACGTTGATATCTTATAGATGTTGGTTACTTTAAAATCCTCTTAGATTATTGTATTTATATTTTTAATTAATTCGTTTTGCTATTAAATTAAATAACTTATCGTTTGATGAAAATTATAATGTTTAATAGTATCATTGTATTGTATGTCGTGTACGCGATTTGATGTTATTATTGTTAACATAATATGGCAAAAATTAACAAACTGTCCTGTGCATAATACCAAAGATTACTCACATCTGTTATTAATACACAAATACGTTGCTTATTATAAAGTTTAACATTCTTATTCGTGATAATTAATCGTGAAGTTTCGTTTACTGATTGATACCTTTAATCGTCAATATGAAACGTGACATTCTTGAAAATCAGTAACAAACTTCACGATGTCAATACCCTGAACAAAAATATGCAAACCACAGAATATCAAAAAAGTAAATGCGTAATTTTTGTCCTGGGTATGATTTACAATTATTAAGCTCGTGACTTGATATCCGATAACTGAGAGCTTGACGAATGTGCGAACCGATAAAGCATATAACAAAAATCATATTTAACTATTTCTCCCTATTCTGTCTGCGATATGATGTTGAAACTGATGCAATGTTTTGTTGTCCTCCAGTGTTCCAATCTGTGGCATATTCCGGTAAGTGGGATTTCGCCCACACATACTCTACAAACCTCGGCAAATACCCACACGCTAAGTTGCATTCCGACGATCAATTCTACGTCAAGTTTAATCTTTCTTTTTTTTTTTAATCAAATTTTTTGTTTACGTTGCTCAAGCTTTTAATTCATGGCATGTTTGTTGTTGTTTATCACAACATTTTTCGGCATTCTCACCATCACGATGTTCACATTCATATGCGGTATTAGTAAGCTTGAATTTTCGATTAACACTCACATTATATATAGCTATTTATGACACCGCTTTATACAAAACGTTGAACGTAACGATTTTTGTTTATAGCAAGAGCTGTACATTTTCTTTTCGTGTTTTGGCTAATTCCAGCTTTTGCCAGCTTTATATTCAATATTTTTGTATATTAAACAATCGCTTATGTAAATTTTGGCCTTTTTGTATAAAATGTTGAATGCCAATTTTATGTTTCCTAAATCGTCGTTTATAATTATTGTCTAAAAATATTTACATTCACTTTTACACAATACAATTTAATCGTGTTTTAATGATGTTACATATCTTACAATTAACGCAATAACATGAAATAATCGGTTTAAAAGAAGTTTTGCGTTACGTGTGACAAGAAATTTTTCACTAAAATAACTCATTAAATAATAATCCACTTTACTGATATTTTATATTAGTTTTATTAATATTTACGGAACTACACTCGAATACATTTACTTTTTTATGACACCTGCGCCTTCCTTATCTTTTAAACTCGAAGAATATTAATTTGTTCCATTCATTTTTGAAAATTATAATAATATATTATATAAAAATCAGGCGTACTATTTATGTATAGAAGTATTCAATGCCATCTGTATCTAAACAAATCGTTCAACTACCATCTTTAACTTTTGTGAACATCAATACTCAAATCATTATATATATCAATTTTTGCACTAACATATAATACGTATATACACCTCCAGTCGTGACTCATCCTCGCGGCGCGAAAAATGGCAAAACACAAGCCTCTTATAAGCTTCTGTCGGTGCGAGCATCGAGAGCCGTAATTATCTCATCATCGAATTGACCTTTCCATCTTAGCTTCGCGGCAACAGCAACAGCCGTATAGTATAGCTCCTATACTATAGCGTGTTATACGTACATACCTTTTTTTTTCTTCTCGCCGCGCGTCGGTAGGAATGCGCGCACCGAGTTTTCCAGCCGCAATTAGTTGCCGTTTTTTCGTCGCACTCGACGTAGTATTGCTGCTGCAGCTGCTGCGCTCACTCCTGCTATATATATATACTGTTGCGCAATATATCGGTGGTAACGTGCACACGCGCGCCGTAAGACTTGCGGAAGATGCTTTTCCTCAGGCTGCACGCGCATTCCAGTGAGTCGATATAGTCTTTATTTCGGTTGGTTCGAGTGCGTACATCGATAGCGCGTTCTCGGTATATCAAATCTTTTTAATTGCGGTTTGTATAGTGTTGATAGATTGGATAGTGCATAATATAACTGTGGAGACTGTGCGGTGCGAGATATCTTTGGAAGGAATTTCAGATGAATCGTTTTTCGATTAGCAGCTCGTGTATTAAAATTACATACTTTCATACATATCTGTTTTGAAATGAAAAATTTTTTTCGTTTTCTTGAATACAATGTTCAAAGTAAATTTCCTTATATACTTTGAATTTGTGCAACGAACAAAAAAGCTTTTAGTGTTAAAGCAATTCTAGGCTTTACCGTTTTATAATTAGAAAAACAAGTTTTCAAGTGAACGTAAACAAAACATTTTCAGCATAATAAAGATACAAACGACTACAATAATATATCTTTTAATTACCTATTGCGATGTTAATACTTTTAAATAATAAAAATAATAAACATACAATGTACAAAAAAAGCGCAACTCACTGAGTAAATAACAATTCACATCATTTACTTTTGCACTTGTCAATTTTCACGCTCACTTAATGCTCGACAGTGCCGTTGACACGCGTCTCATTGTCGCACGAAACAAATGCAAATAATCCTCTTGCCTGCACCTGTCAGCAAAAAACACGCATTGAATGTTTCGCATTTTGACTCGTCGATATTTCTTTTTTAACCGCTCGCTCTATATACTTTTGTTCACCGCGAGTACGTCACACATGCGCGAATTAGTATCTCACGAAATTCGGTTTACACTGCGGTATATATACTCATGCACATACGGACCAAATCGATTAGTTACCAAAATAAATATATCAATTGCGCTTCAGAAGTCTCGTATATCAACAAGTGTCTAGATATATATATGTACACATGTGTATAACGTAATGATCAACAAACACTCTACACTATATCGCGGGAAAATTTGTTGCTAAAATACGAGCTGCGCGCGTTGGTGTGTAGAGCAGTATCTAATCGATTTCTCCAAAAATCCCAGAAGTCACGAACATTAAGATTTTTATTTTTCACTCGATATCGATGTATACTCACAAAACACTCGTCATCTAAACGAAAAAGAAAAATACCAACCTCTGTATACAGAAAAAAAATATCCATCATCGTTCATATAATAATATTATCAAACAATCAGCCACCATTTATATTATATGTATACCACTGTTATATAGCATTTAGTATTATTATCAGTTTAATTTCGATATATACAGCTTGCTTCTAAATATTCACTGTTATATATAAATATATATATATACATACTCTGATCGTTATATATACGTCACCCAACATTAACGTCAAAGAATAGCAATAATTCTAAGACGCTTGATAAAGTTATAAAAGAAAAAGAATCCTGCGAGAAGGAGTGAGATTTAGAGAGCAACGTGTTGAACGCTTTGCATTGCAGTAATGGCGTACATGGAGATGTTCGGCAACTGCTCGCACAGTAACAACGACTTCATCTCGGGCCTCGGTACCCGTCACTCCGTAGCCGCTTACAATTCCATGCAGGCAGAATGGCAACAGCACGAGATGGCACTGACGACGACGCAGTCCTGCAGCTTCATGACCCACACGCTCACCAACCTCCACGACAGTTCCAGGTGAGCTCAGTATATATATATATATATATATATATATATATAGCGACGCAACGCGCGTGATATGTGTGTGCTTGTGTATGTGTGTGTGTGTGTATGTATGTGTAGGTATGCGAGCGAACGCGCGCGTGCGCGACTAGTTTTGTTTTTTTGTCACGTTTGACGTGCGCGAGATATGGTTTTGCGAACGCGAACGTATTATAATGTTAGTTGTCGAAGCGCAGTTGCGCCGCGAGGAGTTTGCGCGAAATAAGTAAATGACTCACGTCGTAATGAGGAGTGTTTTTGTCTCTATTGTGAAGATATTCGTGTGAGTAGTGATATATAGTAGTTTGGTAAGGTGATGAAGATGTTTACGTTTGATTAGGTAGAGGTGACATTATTTTTTTTTTATTCGTTTAAGATAGGAAAATTTTAATTAGAACGTTGCAAGTGATTGTATTGTTTGTAATTTGAAGAAAAAGATTTCCTTATGTGTTTATTTCGGTTTTTACTGATGAACTTGCAGTCTGTCAACAAATTCGCATAATTTTTAACATCTTTTTAATAAAAATTCGTAAAACGTGTATTGAGCTTCTTGAATAATTCATAAGAATTTTTTGGAATAATGTCAGATAATTTTTTTTAATTGAGAAGGACGATACTGATTTTTAATGAATTTTTCGTTCTCTGCATAAATGAAAAACAATTATATGTAATTATGACGCGAAGAAAATAACAATTATAACATACATAATCTATCCATTATAAAAATTTATGCTGATTAAATTCTTAAAATCATAAGGAAAATGAAATTGGCCAGATAAGTAATTGCTGCAAGTATATTGCCATAATATCTATTATAGCATAGCTTTCTTTAAACACAAACACTCAATGATAATTACAAAGATTACCTCAATTTCCGAATAAAATAAATACATGTATACCCTTCCGATAGCCGTATACACTATCTTCGAAATCTCGATCACAATCGCTCTACGTATCGCAGCACTCCACTTATATTATAGATTCTCACTATAAAAATGATCACTTATCGTGACTCAGCCGTTCAAAATTTACTAACAACCATCTTGGCGACAACTTTACCATCGAATCTTTTTTTTTTTTTTCATTTCGCAGTCACACGTTCTCGATGTCGCCGGCGTTGCGCGAGCTGGCGAACGATTCGAGTTTACCACCAGCGTTGCCGCCAAAGCGCTCGCGCAGCGTGAAGCCGAGCGCGGCGACCCCGCCGCCGATATCTCCGAAGCCGGCTAGTGTCCTCATGCAGACCAGCATGCATGCGGATCATCCGCTCATCACATCGACGCCTGTTAAGGCTGCGCCCGAGGAGCCTGTTATTATTATGGATAAGAAGAACGACGTGTCCACGAATAATGTCGCGCTGGTAAGTGGAGTTTCATTTTGATATTATTTTCGTGGGCTTGAAGAAACGTGGTATTGTAAAGTTATGGATGAAAATAAGTATTTTTGTAACGTAAATGCATATGGATAAAAATATTTGTTATTTCTTGAAAGCCCTGTTTAATGTATTTTACTACAGATATCGATTATTTTAACGTATTAAAGTCATCCGTTAATGACTTTAATACCATTAATAATGTTTTCAAAATAATGGATCTGTGCGTGAATATAAGTCATTTAATAAATGGATACATAAGTTATTGTTATAGCAATTTAATTTAACTTATGATTACCTTTTTTATCTTTACATTTGTATAGAAATGCACTTTAGCATATTAAAATTAATAAAATAGTTCACATCAGAAAACAGAAAAAGCCAAACAAAATGCAATATACAATATTGAAAGGAAAAATTCCAATGAAAATCACGAAAAAGAATAATCATTTATTCAATAATAAAAAATTCCATTCTCAAAGTTAAATCTTCTTTTTGTAGAACAACAACTTGAACTTGGACACCTCACCGAGACCCTCGAGCAAAGCGCCCTCAAGCACTTCGATCGACGAGAACTCGCTGGAACTTCGTGACGTCGATCAGGACGACAGTATGTTGGACGAGCTAGAGATAAACAAGTACTTGGTACTAAAGAAGCCGGAGGAGGAGGGTCCGGACATTCGAGGCGGTCATCCGGATGCGTTGTTGATTCACGCCACGAAGGCGAACAAACATGGTATGCGTCGATGTTGCTCAATCGTCGTACTCACTATAGTCATTTTATAAAAAATTGGGATATTGCATGAACGTTTCGCCTTTGATCGAAGCGTAATTTCCAGCTTATATAGATTAGTTTTATAAGTGCATTAAAGAAAGTGTTGACGCGTAGTTCAAATAAGTATATATTATATAGACCATATTTAAATGAATATTTATTTGAATTAGTGCAGTTAGTGCATAGTCAAATTTTATGGTAAGAAAATATAATAATAAATCATACATTTTATGGAATATTCTTATTATGATTATAGATATTTAGTGTTAGTTTGATTAGTATAGGTATAAAGTAAGATTATTTAAAGAAGGTTCATACAAACTCCCAATCCACATTATTCATCATAATTCATGTTAGATTATAGACATCATGATCAAATTGATAACGCCATTTCATTTGTTTTCAAACCTGCATTAGACGAGAAAGAATCAGGTTAGTCCAGTAGTTTGTTGAATTAGTCAAATATATATCATACTAGTGTATTCTTTGCAATTGGCACGCTTTACTTATCATTTACTTATTTTACAGATTTCCTGTATCAGGAAGCATTCTTGACCACCTACAGAACGTTCATGTCACCACTGGAGCTGATCAAGAAACTGCACAGACGGCATCAACGATTCTCGTGCTCGCCCGACGCGGTAAAGCAGCGCGCGGCCAGGGAAGCGTTTTCTCTGCTGGTCAGAGTTGTTAGCGATTTGACGTGAGTGTGCATATTGATTAAAATAGAGCAACCGGTATTGCAATTAGATTTAAAAAAAAAAACTCTTTGTTCAGGTGCATTGAAAAAAGTATCCTTATGATTGTAAGTCGTAGTGATCGAGATTGTAATGGCTGGAATCTCGTTAAAAAGAGTTACGTAATATTCTTTGTTGAGAAAATTATTGTTAGTGCTGTAATTGTGGCAACACTCCTTGTATTTTTATTCGAAGTTGTATGCTTTTCAAATATCTATTTTAAACATAATTCTGAGAAAAAAATTAAATCATTTTCATTGAAATAAGTAACAGTTTTTTTTTGTTATGAAAATTTAATTAATCGATTTCGTTTTTGTTATTCCAACTCATGTATTTTTTACTTAGAAACAGTAAAAAATCGAATGAAATATCAGAAAAATTAATTATGCAATAGATTATCGGTAATTTGTGTTCACAACTTTTATAGAGTAATCTTTTCCAAATTTCCATTAAAACATAATTAAGCACACAATTAGCACATATATATAACTCGTTTAATTTATTTTCTAGTATATCGGACCTCGACGACACGTTACTCCAGACCCTCATGGAATTCGTCCAGCAACTTGTCTGTAGCGGTGACCTCACGATGGCTAAGGCGCTGCGCGTCAAGATCCTCGAGAAACACGCGTGCAAGCAGATGCAGGTTGCTGCGCCAATTCTCTCGTCACTCAGCGTCTCCACGAAACAAGCTACGCTGCTCGACTTCAAAAGTGAGCAAATCGCCGAGCAGATGACACTGCTCGATGCCGAACTCTTCATGAAGATCGAAATACCTGAGGTACTGATCTGGGCACAAGAGCAGAACGAAGAGCGCAGTCCGAATCTCACGAGGTTTACTGAGCATTTCAACAAAATGTCATATTGGGCAAGGTCGAGGATTCTCGAGCATAGGTATATCGGAGCACATTTCAATATACTTAGTGTAATAATTGGAAGTATAGAGAGAATGTGAAAAAAGATATTTGTGGATTACGTGTCGATTCAATATAAAAGCGAATATTGTTACTACTCACTGTAACTGTATCGTATTACTAATAAGTAATTAGCCTTTTACATGGACAAAATATACCATCATAAATTAGCTTAAGATGCTACTGTCTAACAGATACTGTCTTTATTTTCAAATATTTGAGTATTTCAATAATAATTCAACTAAGCAATATAAATTCATAAATTAGCCTATTTATTCTTGTCTTTTATTGTTACTTAACAATGATAATAAGAATTTATTTTGATGTTTTTATACAGGATGGAAAACGAAGCGAAGGACAGGGAAAAGTACGTGGTCAAGTTCATAAAAATCATGAAACACCTGAGAAAGATCAACAATTTCAACAGTTACTTGGCACTGTTGTCTGCGCTCGATAGTGCACCAATTAGGAGGCTCGAGTGGCAAAAACACATTACGGAAGGACTTAAAGAGTATTGCGCACTAATTGACAGTTCCAGCAGTTTCAGAGCGTATCGACAAGCATTAGCTGAGACGCAACCACCGTGTATCCCATACATGTACGTATTTATATATCTTTAGAAATTATTTTTTTACAAGAATTCTAGACATAAATAGCATAATAATATAATAATTATTTGTTATTTACAGTGGTCTAGTTCTTCAAGATTTGACATTCGTACATATTGGAAACAGCGACTTGCTACCGGATGGCAGCATAAACTTCTCAAAACGATGGCAACAATTTAATATTGTTGAGAATATGAAGCGGTTTAAAAAAGGGTAAATTAATATTGAATTAAATACTACTGTATAATATCCACGAACAAATAGATTTATAATTTTGTTTTCATTTTTATAGAACATATAGTTTCAAGAAGAACGAGCGAATAATCGCTTTCTTCAACAACTTCAGTGACTTCTTGTGCGAAGAGGCTATGTGGCAAATCTCCGAAAGCATAAAGCCGCGCGGTGGCAAGAAACCACAGACACAGAATTAGTAGGCTATATCCAACCCTTTCACTGCTTGCACGTCGAACCCGAGACTCTCGCACTAGTTATGTACATTATTCGACTTTTGTGTTCCCATAGCGATGTTTTTTGCGTCCTCATGCTTTCCCGTTCGATTCGCATTTGGCGCGACCAGTGAAAGGGTTCGGGTCGGAATGTAAGTCACACACACACACGCGTACACACGCGTGCACACAAAGATACGTGCATGCGTGCGTCGTTGTATAAAGAGCAAAGCGAAACAAAACTAAAAAAAAATTAACGAGATTAAGAAGCCTCCGTGAGGTGTTTAGTGATTTGTATACCTTGTACACATTTGAGTAGAACAAAAAGCGTTTGTTACACAGCGAAATGTGCATTCTTTACAATCAAAAAAGTCGAACTTCCTGTGTTGTGATAAAAAAAGTAGACGAGAACGTTAAGAATGACAAGGTGATCGAAGCGCCGAAAAATGATCAATGTCAATCTTATAGAAATACGTAGCGAAAATTAAAAAAAAAGTAGGTAGCGAGCGTTAGCGCGAGTGTTAGTGCACTCTCCTGTAAAAATGAGCCGTCACATGCAAAACAAGCAAAAAGAGGGAACGTTTCGAATACTGTCATTAATCAGATCGTGATTGCTTTTTCGAATTATAAAAAATAATAATTGAATGATATGCTTTCATTACGCTTGGTATCATGCTATCAAAAACGAAACAATTCACAAAAACCCAGAGGTATTAGCTTGGAAGAAATTACACTTAGTGATCGTACGTACCTATTTATTTATCCTTTTCTATTCGTCTCCGTTCTCATCTGCGTATGTGTAATATGTACAGAAATTGAAGTTAAGGAAGGAAACTTTTTATTTGAAATGATTTAGGTATATTTTAGAAAATATACCCGTTACCTAGCTTTATGTAGATAGATACGTTTTCAATGGTCAACAGCGGAACTGTTGATTATACAAGGAAGAACACCAATTACGTTGATTAATGTAGAGCCATCGTAGTTTCGTGTCGACGCTTTCATCTATGCGTGACTCGGGGCACATGGTATGACTGAAAGCGAATAAAATTTAAAAAAAAGTAAAAAATAAAACTGTTGCATATACTATTGTATATGAATTATAGAAGTTTTGTTGGGAAACTTGTTAATAGTTGTCCAAGCTTTCAGCTTTAAGTCGATTTGCTATTTAGGAACTTAGGATACGCATAAATTAAACTGTAAATTCATTACACTCATTAGAAGAAACAAAATTCGGAACTCCTTGGTTTTCATACAAGTAAAATAGTTCTATAGCAAATAAATATGCATTTGGTGCTGTTTGTATCTAAACGTTACTTATTTATAGAAAGACAAAGGCTTTTTTATTTTTACGTACTGCTTTTGCTAAGTATGACGAAGGGAGAGTAAAAAATATGTCAATCGAGTTCGAGGCGATGGAGGCGAGAGTTCATCGATCGTATGTAAATTAAATTCGACTTTCAGCGGTATTTATTACTGTGCGTATTATGTAAATGAATGATTTTCAAAATGTGCATGTGTGAGCGAATGCGAGAAATAACGACTGAGAATACAGGAATTTCCTCAAGCAATTACGATAAGTTTCAGAATGCGTACATCGAAGAAAAATTTTCGTAGCGATAACGAGAAAAGTCTGCAATGTACGGGAAATACATGTATATGACGGTTACATTTGGTTTCGCGTAAAAAATAAAAATGCATACAAGTACTTACACTATATCAAAATAAATTTTTTTACAGTAAAATTATATTTGTTTATACCATTCAGAGCAATTTTCATTATTCTTGTGAGAAAACGTTTAATAAAATGTAAGCTAAAATTTAACTGCGTATTTAGAAACATGTATCAATCAAATCTAAAAGATAAATTTATTCAATAAAAACGGGTATTAAATTTTGTTATTAAGTAAGTACTTGTCTGCCAATTACGAGAAATACAAGGCCTAAGGTGACCGAGCTGTCAAGCAATCCGACCATATCTTAAATTACATTTTTTCAGACACACCACAGTACACGTAACGTATTTTTGTAAGCCTAAATTTTTGCCCTCCCGGAATTTCGAAAGGCACTTTTACAGGCTCTACTTACACGCGCAATGTTTGCTGCAAGAAAAAAGACACGTTATTCAAAAGTATTGAGAAAATCACAAAACGCAGTGTAAAATATTTATCAATTAACTTCTGTATTGGGCACAGAATAAGTACTAAGATATTTTGAGTATACCGAGATTTATAGAACGTGATAGAAGAGAGATGAGAGAATGTATTCGCGAGTGCATGAAAAACGAACGAAGTGAATATAGAAAGAAATCAAACGCGGAAAAGTTTCATTCGTTAGGAACGTGTATTAAATTATTTCGCAGAGTCGATTGCAGAGGAAATAAATGAAATTATTATTTAAGATATTGTAAATACAATTTAACCGGTACAATTTGTTTCTTGTGCTGCTATAATAGTATTTATTATCGATAATTGTAAAGTATATATGTATGTATTGTATATGTAAATGTACCATCAATTCCAAACCACACACGTCACATTGAAGATATCATTTTACTTTGGTTGAACATAGAATCAGTGCGATGCCATATTAAGTTCTACATTATAGTCATACGTTTAAAAAGATTTATATTATTTTTATTTAACATAAAATATTAAATTGCAAGAGTAAACCATATTTTGTTCTTTCTCGTTTCATTTTATTTTTTACATTTCATATACACACGCAAACCCCTTATTGACACGATTCAACGTAAACGCAGAGAAGAATAAGTAGGAAATTCTGTCTGTAGCAAAGCTATCTTTTTTAATAATATACAAATAACGTAAAAATGCAGAGTTGCTTAAATGAAGTTTGGATAAACATGCTATGCTAATTTAATTGATGACGTCTCGATTTTACGAGCGCAAATGAATAAAAGAGCTGTTTTTAAAAATTTAACAATCTAATAATATTTAAGAAGTACGTAAAAATGTAGTTTGATGAAAAGACCATAAAAAATTTTAAAGCGTGCAATCTAATGAGTCTTCCAAATCATCGTAAATCATTAATCATCTGAATATCAAATTTTTCAAATCATTAGTAGCAAATTCCATTGGTCGTGGACCACTTACGCCTCATGAATTTGTTTAAATAAATGGTTTTATATTTGATGAATTTACGAATTATTTATAAAATTAGAAGTACAAAATCAATGTTAATCCTATGTAGATAATGATGGTTAATTTTTTATTAAAAGAAATATTTTTTATATTCTATGTATTTTTATTAAAAATATTTAGATGAAGAACGTCAAAAAATTGATTGAACATTCTATTGACTCAATTCTAATAGATTTGGAAAAACCAAGATAATTAAAATTATGAATTAGGTTGTTCGCTATTAAAAAGAACTCATAAACTCATACGATTCGATTTTTAAACGTTGCAATAAATAAATATAAAATGTTTGCAATATAACTCTTAGGTGTTTTTGTAGCTCGAGGTCTCGATGCACAGACAGAATTTTTCCCCCTAAAACTTCATAGGTACAATTAATAAAAAAAACACATATAGCGCGTATATCGGTGTAATACTGTATCGCATACTTATAAATATTAAACAAAAGGAAAAAAAATATGAGTGAGAATCAAGCCAGTGAATGCGCAACGAAATATATTAAAAAAAGTGAACTATTAAGACTCGATTTTATCGATTAGATAGGCAATTGCATAAGAAGAAAGTATCTCAAGCGAATGTGATCCAGACTCATTATCGCGCTGTTCCCCACCAGCATCCTGAAAACAAGAATAATGAGTAGAACAAAAAATGGAAAAGGGAAGAAAAGCTAGAATTGAAGAAAAATACGTATATAAACCATAAACATGAAACTCAATGTTTTTCTATCTTCTGCTCGGTGTACGTGCTTTTCTGGGAAAAGTCATTTACGATTTATAGATAAATATTAAACAAAACCAAAAAAAAAAAAAAAAAAAAATAATAAAATATCGCGTAGAATATCGTCCACAGTTCTGCATTTCAATATACTGGGACGAAATAAACAATGACGCACTGGGTGTTCCGTAATTATATCTAAATAAACGACGCAATGATTACTCGAGCGGATGTAACAAATAAACGATGCAACTCTTTATCTTTCTCCGACACACAACTCTACAATAGGCGTTCGCGTAAGGTTAAAGTAGGTTTTATCAATACCGACATGTGCTGTGCACCGCTGCATTTCAAAGCCAATAGTAATTCACTCGGCAGAAAAACATTTTTTCTTTTCATTGTATTTTTTTGTTGTAATTTTTTCCGCGTAAAGCTGTTATATTTGAAAGGTACATTAATTAAATACACACGGGTTTTAATAAAAGCGCTGTGATTATTCCTACGGTTTCATTTTACGCTTTATCTCATTCATTCGTTAAAAATTTTAAACAATATAACCGTAGTATATTTATTGATTACATTTTTATGTAACGAAATCCATTGCAAATATTAAGTAATTGAACTGGTTTTTCCTGAAATAATATAACTGAAATATTAATTCGTCATATTTTCGTTACTAACGAATTAATTTAATGCAATATAAAATGAGTAAATTCTCGGAAATACATTCAATTAAATAAACTTCCTTTGTGCGCTTGGATCGCGTTTATTTTTGACATTTTCTCCGCTCTTTTTTTATTCGTCATGTTTTTGGATTCACGCGCAATTAATCTTTCAAAGAATGCCTCGATCAATTCCATTTGCAAGTTCGTCCATAGCCATAAAAATGCCAATTCGACTCTCATCGCTACGACGTTATACGAAATACACCAAATAATTATTATCAGCAATTAAAATTAATAATGATAACTCCTAATGAAGTACCGTTTTAGCCAATTCTTATCGGAGATATGTGTGTGTACTTTTAAGACGTAGCAAAGAAAAAAAATGATAAATAAATTCAACAACTGTAGGACCGAAAACTGTATCCAATTTTAGTACCAAATGATCATCAAAGATTAAGAGGATATTAAATTAATGTATTTTATTAAAACCAACATCTATCTTTTGCATTTTATCACTCTATTAATACTATTTTATCTATAGTTACGTAAAAATTCACTTTAGAATTCTTTCTGTTAATTAACAAAAACATTGTACCTTTTAACTAAAATATTAAAACATTTTTATAGCGTTATATAAAAATTTTAATATCCTCTTAACGGAAAGCGCATTACTGTGTAAATCTGATCGATCTACGTTATAATCGCGAAGCAGCAATAACTCGAGCAGCGTTTGTAGTTTGTAATTCAGTAGAAGAAACAAAAGAACAGAAAACGATGAAGTGAAAAAAGAAGACAAGATTGCTAAATAAGAATACATAATAATAAAAAAAAAAGATACATATCCGCATATCACGTTGCTGTTAGAAAAGGCGATTCAAGGTACAATATTGTAACACCCCAATCACAGCATAGAGAAAAAAAAGAGGAACAGTGACGACGGGCACAACTACTCATAATTTTTCAGATGAAAAAAAAAAAATAATAAATGCATTTCAATTGTACGTGTTTTTCTATTATGTGAAAAAAATGAGGCACACAATACATACACCGTTTTTCGCATCATATTATTGACGCTGATGCTTCGATGCTAATTTTGCATTGTCGATGTACTAGACATTCTTTTTTTTTCATTAATTATTTTTCAGGTATTGGATTGAAAATGCAAATTAATAATACCTGATGTAGATGTTTACGTTTGCACCACTGTGAGTGGGTCTACCTTGAATTTAGAGTAACGTATTCTATTGTTTATGTGATGCAAAATTAGCTAAGAAAAAAATCAGTGCTACTGTAATAGTACTCCAGCGATTTAAAGCGAATTCCGCATTGATTTGCATAATTACAGTGAGGCGATTAGTGTGATAGTATAATCGTATATTAGCGTTAAGAGACATTTTTAATTATCAACTGAAGGTGAAATAAAAAGACGATTGGTTACATCAACTTTGTCTCAATTTATTCTATTACCTAGCTTATAATTTAAAACTTGCATGATACAATTTTACTGTTTTAAAATTAGTATTATAACATTGGAAAATTAATTTTTATTTTTATTATAATTACAATATTTAAAATTAAATTTTCAAAGATTGGTAGGTAATTAGTACATTTTCTTTTGTGTTTCTAAGGAACGCTTAATAGCTTTCCTTATTTTTAGTAGAAATCCTCGTGAGATGATGAACTTATACATGTTAATAAACTATTAAAAACATTCTAAATATTATTTTCTTTATTTTTAAAGAAATTAGTATTTTAATTCTTTTTACTTTGATTTTTCAGAAGTATAGTGAATATAAACATCGATTTCAAACATGAAAAGAAATAACGACTAAAAAGTAAATCTTTATAGTATGTACATATTATTAACATTTTATATGATAACATTTTATAACAAATACAATACCACTGGTTTAATTTTAAATTACAAAATTCTTTCTGTTATATAATGAAAAAACCAAAAGTAAATGAATTTCTGGGGAGCAAACTTTAGAAGAACGGTACATATTCATCCATTGAAAATGTTTTTCAGCATTCAAAGAAAAATTACCTACATCCTACTTCTACATATTCAATACCACATCTTACGAGTTTAAACAGAATCGTGGAAATTTTGTTTGTCAATTTTCCCCTGCATTAAAAATATATCATACTTTATTTCCTAGTATTTTTTCTGCGTTTTCCGAAAATCCAGGAAACCTCATAAAGTACATTTCGAAAAATGTATCAATTCGCTCTTGCTGACACGTACACCGGAAACCCCCTATAGATCCCGCGTAAAATAATCTCCGTTCCAAATCCCGAAAAATCTAATATGATCGAAATCCCAAAAATCGCATGGACTGCGCCCGGTCAACAAAGAGGACTTATTGGCCCAACAAACCTTTTCTCACCTCCCACACATATGCTGCTACCATGCGGAGCACACATATCCCATATCCCCATATACATATACGAAAAGTCATGCTGGGGGGGCACCGAAAGAACCCCTTAATCCCATCTCGCTGACAGTTCATGATACCTACCTCCCGCGCTCCAAATCCCTTGGCACGCTGTTCCGCGAAGCCGCCCTCCTCTCTCCGGAAATATTATATACAAAAAGCGCAGCATATAATATATACAGCCACGGGTTGTTATGGACCAGACCACAGTGAACAATAGTTGTATATATTGAGAAGGCATATATATATATATATATATATATATATGGGCCTGCGAGTGAAACATCCAAATATTTTCATTGGCTACCTTGCGAGACCCTCCGCGGCGCTAGAAGAGACGTTAGCCACACAATGGAATGTATACTGAGCAAGAGAACATTGAAGACGTATGCGTGTATATATGACGGTGAAAATCGATCCGCTGCTCGATTTCACCTGTGGGATTAGGACGCTCGTGTGCGTTTCTTTTTGGCGTTGTAATAATGAAGTCCGTGTGTATATTGGTTATATCCAGGTTTCAGGGGGGTTTGAGTGGTTTGTCTGTTTCCCCGTACAGGCATTTTCCAAGGGATAGTTCGCAAAGTATATATATATGAGCCATTCTATACAGAAAAACGTACACTTTACAGTCCAAAAATGGAGATCCGTCATTTTTGAGAGCACACTTACCAAACAAGTTTTTTCTCATTCTTTAGGACATTACAAATGAAATGGAAAAGGGTGCCAAGTCGGAACTATGTGCCAACAATTAGTTACGGGCTAATTACTGATAATGAAAAAATGACTAAAAATAGCTTTAGTTTGATCCAAAATAATTCCATTAATAACAACTCAATATAAAATTCGGAACAGGGAAAAAGAAACTAGAGAACAATTATAGCTTTCCAAATTTTTTTTCAGAATGAGAAAATGTTGATCCTCCAAAAGTTACGTGAGTTTCAAATTGGGCTTGAAACTGACGAAAAATGGTAGCAAAGGGAAAATTTGCAAAAAAACAAACTGATTTAACGAGTCACAATTATACTATATAGGTTAAGTATTTTTCGATATAAAATCTTACCATTAAAATACATTTCTATATGCGACATTTTATGCGACATTTTATACCCTTTCAATTTTGGAACCATATTATTCATATGTTTTTTTTTTAAATAAATTGTCGTGGAAGCTCGAGTTAATCTAATTTTTTATCTTTTAAAGTATATTTACATTCTAATTTCAAATAAAAAATTAAAGTTATAATATTTATTTTGCTGAAAACTACATTTTTCTATACTATAACAATTTTTATACTATATACTTGTAATATTACACATACATACAGTATTCTTCAGATTTGTAAAAGAAATATGAAGTTATTCTCTTGAATTTTTAAACATTAATATAAACTAAATTCTGCACTGTCAAAATAGATTTAACGAAAATATAATTCATTTTCAAACTGGAATTCTTTCATCCCTGTTGCAAATCATATAGTTTTCTCCTATTTGTGAAACGAGGGTTAGAACATTCAACTGAAACGATTATTCGCCTATTTTAGAATATTGTAAAAATGGTATCACAAATGAGGGAAAAAAGGTTAACTTCCAGAATGGATATATTTCTTTTAGAAAACCAAAAAATATTGAATGAGCAAAATTCAAAATAGATATTAAAAAACTGTTGCGTAGACCGTTAGTTAAAGTAGAAATTGCGTAATTTCGTGGAAACGTTTGTTGAAAATTATTTCCTATTAAAAATAATGAAAATATAATTAGGCTAAAATTGCATATTACGTAAAAATTTTCTTGTTATTATTTTGAAAAAAATATTTCGAAATAATACAAACTTTAAAAGCCCCTTTTCAATAAAAATTAAAAAATATTTATTTTCAACTCATCTCAGCTCTTCTCGTAAGCATTTACCTATTAATTTATTTAATAATTTAATGGCTGAATGGAGGATAAAGATTAATTATTTTTACGTAAATAATAATATATTATTAAAAATCAAGTCTCAGATGAAGCAATTATCAAAATTCAGGATATTTTTTCGCAATGAGCATATAGATGCTTAATTTACAATCTTTATTTACAATATTTTTTGCACATAATAGTCGTAATATATTTTTACCTTCTCACTTAAGAGAAATTCATATATAAATTTGATAATGTCCCTTCTTATCCACATCTGTAAATTTTTTATATATCTTCTTAATGATTGTCTGTACGTAAAAAACTATTGCACCAATAAAAAAGTTAGAAAAATGATTCAATGAAAGGATAGAATGAAAAACTTAATAAATACATTTTCGAAATTTCGTAAAATTATCTAGAAGTAATTTACTGCTAACATTTACTACTATACTGCGCCAATTATCCTCGAGGTAGGTATAAATACTGCGCTTGGACATAAAATTTTAGTTTGAAAATTAAGTGTGTCTACAACACTATAGCTGTTGAATTATCGAAGACTCTTTGAGGTATATTTTTCTTAATTTATCAATTCAAATTAAAAAACCTGCGTACATATTTCAATAGTGATAATTACTCCGATAATATAATATGCTTTCGTTTAATATTTTATTAGAGAAAACATGATACTTACAACAATACTGATGTCATTTCAATTACTTTTTCTGATAGTATCCTTAGCTGCTCTGGTCACAATCTCCACGGCTGTAAGATTTTATTTTTATAAATTTTGTCAAATTAATTAATAGAATCTAAAAAGCATTATTCAATATATTTTGAATTATGAGAATATTTATTACGTTACTACGGTTACAACTATTAATTCTTTACTGTTTAATATGTATATTCGGAAGTATTAGTGACCTTATTAAATATAGTAAAAAATTATTTGTTATTTTACTTAATACTGATTACTGTGTTATCATGATTTTCAAATAACTGTATTTCGATTAATGATCTCATAAGTTTCAAAAAATCGTGGCATAATACTTTTTTCTAGATATTATGCAGAATAGCGAATAGTAAATACACTGAGAAAAAAAGTTAGGAAACATTCCAAATGTTTTTGGAAAATCTATCAGAATTAGAGTAATTTTTTCTATAATTATGGTAATTTTTCCAAACATATTTGGATTTTTTCCTAACTTTTTTTCTCAGTGTACAAAACACAAAAAAAAATAAATAGATAGTAATGATAAAAGAGTGATTTGTAACTAAATAAAATGAACTTTAATAGCGGGAACCATCAGTGTCACACATTTCGTCGCTGCTCAAGAAGAATGATTAATTCTGCTCTATTTACTAGCATTATATGGGGCTAAAAACAAAAAATTGAAAACTTCATATACGGTATTTGTATATTAAAATAAAATTATGCTTCTGTCACAATCTGTCGAATAAATCAATAAATGCATAATTAAAATGACTTTGTTAATAACTTTAATGCTCAATATTTTATCAAAATAAAATACACCTATACCGCACAACGTTCACACAGCCATTCTGCCACCTAAAATCCATATTCCCATCTAAACTCCATAATCCCCAATCCCACAAGCCCCAGTCGCACGAGAGCTTTCCAAATCTTTTTTCAGAATTAGAAAATGTTGATTCCTTCAAAAGTTACGTGAGTTTAAAGTTGGGCTTGAAACTGGCGAAAAATGATAGCAGAGGGAGAATTTGCAAAAAAACCATCGAATTCGTACGTGATTCCAGTATTTCGTGATTTTGCTATCATTTCTGTCAGTTTCAAGCCCAACTTGAAACTCACGTAACTTTTGAAGGAATCAACATTTTCTAATTCTGAAAAAAGATTTGGAAAGCCATTGTTCTCTAATTTCTTTTCCGAATTTTATATTGAGATGTTATTAATGGAATTATTTTGGATCAAACTAGAACTATTTTTAGTCATTTTTTTATTATCAGCAATTAACCCGTAACTAATTGTTGGCACATGGTTCCGACTTGGCACCCTTTTCTATTTCATTTGAAATGTCCTAAAGAATGAAAAAAAAACTTGTTAGGTAAGTGTGCTCTCAAAAATGACGGATCTCCATTGTTGGACTATAAAGTATACGTTTTTCTGTAGAATGGCTCATATATGCGCAAACATGTGTGTTACGTTGTAAAATATTTATATTGCGCTTTCAAATGTATAAAATCTAAATCTAATAAGTTCAAAAGAATGTAGCTGAATTCTCATGAGCGTAGCGAGAGATGGCAGCAGTTATCAAGGACTTCTCCCTTGCGATCGGCAAATGCGAAGCTAGCGGCGGGAACGATTCGATTTTATTATTATTACAATTCACAGTCACGAGAGAGTTCTTAAAAAATTTAGTAGATTTGCGTTAATCAATATTGTATCGTGACTTAGTAACTTATATAACTAAAAAGGAAAAAAGCGACGCTTCTCCGTGATTAACAAAAATAAAATAAAATTGAAAGAAAAAAAGACGCAAATCCACGTATTGCGCACATCTTAAGATCTAACGATCCAGCGCCTACCGGATAATAACTAACAAACGCCTTCCAGGCAACATTTTTCTATAAAGTTATTTATACATTTTGTGCGCGATGAACGATCACCGACTTTGCGACAGCTGTTATTTGTGTTAATTTGTTAGTGTTTTAGTTATACTTCATCTTTGTGTGTGCGACACAATTAATTAATTTATTAACTTACACTGTTTGATCGACAATTCAAAATTTTCTGTTTTCAATAAATCTGGGTTTTTTATGCCGTTACCCCTTACAGAAAAAAACTGCAGTTTAAACTACTGGCTAAACTATTGGCTCAACTACTGCCGAAACTATTATCTGAACTTCTGTTGA
>JAWWEQ010000010.1:29890851-29923034 GCA_035583055.1 Torymus tubicola | reverse complement strand
ACGGAGAGGAAGAAGGAGAGCTGAGCAAAAAGAAGGGCAGTTGCGTTTCTGACCTTGCGCTGTGATTAACTCCGAGAGCCAAAGAGTTATTTTAAAAAAGATTGTATTTTTCTTAGCGCAATGAAAGAAATTACGTTGAAAGTTTCACCCGTGTTAATTATTCCTAATTCGCGCAGTCGACTGCTTCGCACAGTCGGCAACACATTTCTTACAACTCATTCCACATAACGAAAGAGATTTTACATTTAATCTTACAGAAATTATTTATTTATTACAAGAAGATTTTATTTAAGTAAAAAAAACAAATACTAGAAAGAAAAGAAACGAATAAACTGAAATGAGCAGAGAAAAAATAAAATAAAATTTTATTTTATTGAGTTTTATTATTTTTGTAAAGGAAATAGTCTTTCATTAGTGGCTAATAATTACTTATTATATTCAAGAATTATTTTATATGAGTTTGAGCCTATAGACCGTTACACAAGTATCCAGTTTTTTGTAAAATTTTCTTTTCATTTTTTATTAATTTCAGCAAAAATACAAGAATAGTTTTACATATTTCGCTTAGTTTAGCAAAGTTCTATACAATAAAAGAACAATTTATCAAGAAAAAATGTATTAAAACGTATTATTAACTAAACCACGATAGATTAAGAGTTAAACATGTCAAGCTTCCTTATTTAAAGTTATTTTTTTTAATTGTTTTTTTTTCTATTTTTCATATTAAAAACTTATTTTATATTTATACTTGCATGGACACGTTATTATTGTCGATCATTGTTCATACTTGTGAACTTTATAGTTCAGATCGCAACGAGCAACTACTTTTGACCGTAATTGCCAATCTCGCATTCGTGCATATTCACTGGAAGATATACCACATGCATTATATTACAATACGTTATTCTTAACGGTAAATTGTAGAAAGATAATAAATTATATACGCTAGTAAGACGTATTATATAATGTAGTAAAATGTATCAAAGAATCCACTATGGATATTGATTATACTGATTTTGTCGTATCATACCAAAAATTAATGTATTTTAACTGAAGCGTGTGAAAATCGCTATTCCATTCATAAAACTATTTTACATAAAAAAAATTGTGGATTTTTTTAAATACATTACTCTGAAACTTACAAAGTTTCACAGAAACGTTTTAAAAATAAAATTAGAAAAATTCTGTCTTTGGTGGTTTTGCGTTTGGTCTCTTTCTTTGGCGATTATTTGCATCTTGCTACTCGGCAGTACACTCGTTGTACAAAGTGGAAGTAATAATAGTTTCTTGGTTGGAAAATTTCTAGAGATTGAACTCAGATTTGATTTCAATGGCCTTGGTAGGATTGAGCTTCATCCTGAGGGTTGCCACATCGTCGTCTATCCTGACCAGTTTTCGGAATTTCTGTAAATAAGTTAAAAATAAATATTTACATTGTCTATAAAGATGTAGACGTTGATGAAAAATTTACCTCTTTTGCTGTTCCGGGCGTCGTGTACCAAAGATAAATAGCGTAACCAGGTATACAAAGCATGGAGGACAGACCACTGAGCCAGCCCAGCAAATGGCTCCACCAGGGATACTCGTACTCGAGATATCTTATAGGAACGAATCTTATAACATTGAATGTAAAAACGCCCTGGAAAAATGATAAGACTTATTACTTGAGACTATCGTTTTAATTAAAAATTTTTTTATATAATTTCTTATTCTTAAACACATGACAAATATTTTTGTCTTTCATACTAGTTTTTTCATTATTAAAGATTGAAAATAAATGAAACTAATGCTGAAAGAAATTATACATGATACCTATGAAACGTAATTGAAAATTAACAAATTACTTTATTAAAATATAGTTTATCAACAATTTTGATCTTCAATCATATAAAGAGAAGATTTTGTAATTAAACCACATTGAACGTAAGGCCAGTTTAAAACTTATATCTTATTTTTATTTTCATTTTATAACCAATTACTTTCGATGTTATTAAATAGTGTTAATTTCAAATGAGTTTTACGAATTCTTTTTTATACTATGTTTTACACAAACAATTTGCATAATTTTGAGAAATGATTCAACTTGCTTTGCTGCTCAATGAGAGAATGTAAAAGATTCTGCTTGAAATATACAAAAACCTTCTATATTAATTTGTTTTCTCCTTCAAAGAAATGAGAACATCGTTATTTGATTTTCTATATATCCTTATATTTTGAAGGAGTAAACAAATTACGATAGTATTTTCTCGTATATTTTAAGCAGAATCTTTTGGATTCTCCCATTGGTCAGTAAGGCCAGTAGAATCATTATTATTAATTTTGACAATTACTGGAAAAATCGCATGTCTAATAGTGAATGATCATTGTCCCACTAATTTAGGAATGGCTATATAACTATCTTTATTCTGCTATTTATGTATAATATTATTATAAACCATTTATTTCAATTATTTGTTCTAATCACAATCTCCAATGTATAATATTTTCACGCAACTGAATTATTAGTTTATATTTACTCTAAAATAACCATTATACAGTACTATGAATCTATTTTATATCGCAATACTTACTATGCAAATGGCAGGAGTGGTCACAGTCCAGCAGATCTTCCACCAAAAGCAAGGATAATAACCGATCATATCGCGTATACCGTCGTAGAAGCGATTGACCCCGAATGCCCACGCCACTGAGATACATTCGAAGAACATGAGGAAGAGTAGAACGAAGCCGCTCACGGAGTACGAGTCAAGCAGTTGGAAGACATACATGCCACCCTGGAAAGAAGGAGTAATATGACATATTATCATTATGATTGGATTTTATGATTTGCAAATCAAATTTTTATTAATAATATTAGTGAATTATTCATGAAAACCTTTGCTTACCTCGGTAACACAAGAGAGACCGACGATGTACGATAGAAAACAAACGATCGCAATGAATATTTCTTTCCTTTTTCTCAACAAATGTGGCCATTCATCGACCGCTGCAGTTATAAAACCTTCTACTGTACAAAACTTTTGAAAAAAAAAAAATTATTTTTAGATCTTCAAATATTCGCCATCAATTTAAATTATAATCTATCTGCATCTTATGTATAAACCACTTACTTGGCTATCAAGACCTATTAAAAGAAGCATGAAGAAGAAAAGACACGACCATATGGGTGCGCCGGGCAGCTGCAGCACCGCGGATGGATACACCAAGAACGCCAATCCAGGGCCTGCAAAAATTTTAAAAATATTCGACAAATTGTTTGTATAAAATATAAAAAATTAATGGAAAAGTGTTAATTGTTTAGTACCAGAGGCAGCAACTTCTGCGACTGGTTTCTGCTGCTCGTGTGCCATGAAGCCTACGACCGAGAATATGACAACGCCACTGAGCATACTCGTGCAGGAGTTCACGGTGCATACAATTAAAGCGTCCCTTATTGATGTAAGAAATTTAAATAGTCAATTTTAATAGCTCTTGTATTTATCATAGAAGAGTAACATGAATTTATAATTCCTTACTTGTAAACGTTGTTGTTGAATTTGTTATAACTTCCAAGTGCTACTAGAGCACCGAGACCCAAAGCGTATGAGAAAAAAATCTGGGTTACTGCATCGATCCATACCTTTTATAAAAATAATTTTTGTTAATTGTGTGTTAATTGTCTGTAAATATCGATCCCTTTTCTTAAGTATTAAAATAGAGGCTAATTATGTTGCCTTAGCTATACTTTGCTTTCATTCAATAAACATCTAATCTTTAGATGAAAGAGCTATATATCTAATTATTTTAAAAATACTATATAGTAATATCATCTTGTATTCTCAGAACGAATAATTGCAGCGCAGACCTAATAAATCACTTTCTTATAATCAAAAAGATTTTCTGCGTGATTATTAAGAACTACAGTTATAAAATTTCAGAAATAAATGGCATCAAATGTTACGTCGTACTTTTCCTTTTAACGTTTCGATTATTACTGTCACATCCATATCCTCAATTTAGCATTCGTCAATAAAACATCTCGAAAATAAACCCGTGCTTCAAATATCCTGCCACCCTAACCACTGCTAACTACTTTGATACTATGCTTTAAACACAAGCACTCAAAATTAACATAAACAACCGTACGACGATCATTTTTAATTCGAGGCCCCCTATTACGTGCGTGCTTTAAGTGCTGCAATTCGAGGCGTCGTGCCGGTTAAACTCTTGTGACGCCGGGTCCCAGTCAGCCGCCTCGGTACCACCACGACGACAAGATAATGATAATTTAAAAAGTGACACATTATGTACCTCGGGATCGCCCAATTTTGACAGATTAGGCGTAGCGTAATATTTGAGACCCTCCATGGCGCCCGGAAGTGTCAGACCTCGGACAAGGAGGATCATGAGCAAGCAGTAAGGGAACAGTGCTGTGAAGTAGACAACCTGTAACACATGGTAATTGTTGATTGGTGCCATTCTTTGTTATAGAAAAAAAAGAACTGGTGATACCTTATATGGCTCAATTAATCAAGTAACATTTTTTAAGTGTTATATTAATATAAAATATAACATATAACATTATTTTTTACCACTCAACCGCTACAAAAAGAGCTAAAATAATTTACAAGTGTGGGAATGACAATGAGACTGAACTTAAATCGAATCTATGATGTATAGCAAAGCACTGGCGCAAAGGATTTGATCTATAAAGTTGTATAATAATAATAGTAATGAGAGGTCGTTAGCCTGGCGTCAATTACCTTTCCCGTCCACTTGACCCCTTTCCAAATGCAGAAGTAACACATTATCCAAACGACTGCCAAGGTCCCGGCCAGCTCCCACCGTACGCCACCCACTTCCTCGATCCCGCCGGATATTTGGAGCGTTCGCCTTCTGCAATAGACACAGCATTTGAGACTTCTACGTTAAAAATATCCTGTACGAATTTATTCAATAAGACAACTCTTTTGAGGCATAGCATCATATCCGCAATTTTCACAGTTCTTAAGAAAATTTGACGAAAATTATGATTTTTGTTTATTTCATAGAATTTCTCATGAATTTACGATACAATAAATAAGTGTGACTAGAAGGAACGGTTGAAATAATTTTTTAATTGATAAATTACTCCCAAAACTCCTTGACAGGATCGGTAAGCACGTAGGTGCTCATATTGCCATGTGGTGTTGCACAATACAATCCGGTCTCTGTTCTCCAGCATTGAGCTTTCAAACGATCGGTCGGACTTATGCAGTACTTCGTATTCCATAGATTATCGCACGTTCTCCAGGGCACATCTAAAGAATTTTTTGAAAATTAAAAAATAATTAGGGAATTATTTTAAAAAATACGTATTCATCGGTACGCTTTGTTTTAAATGTGTAAATGCATTTCACGAGTCATTGTTGTTGTTTAATGACTGCAGTTCCAATATCTTTTATTATTACCTTAATATCTTACACAATTTAGCACTTTTTTTCAATGAATCATTATAATGAATTTTTAATAGATTATACCAGGAGAAATTAACAAAAGCACGTGCAAATGATCTGTGTTGATTCAAAATTTAATTAAAATGCAACATCCTCAAGAAGCTTAATTTTTCTCAATGACTCCGCCATGAAATTTAATTAAAGGCCATTACTATGCTAAAGGCTTTACAAAATTCTATTTATTTTTAGAATTTCAATCGTATCTAGTATACCTTTGAATGCGGAAGCATTTTGCATGCAAGGCTACATTTCTTGAATGTCTACTAATTCACCTGCGCGGAGGGAAGACAAAAAATAGAAGAGGGCCCACGCCAATATGATAATGTAGTAGATGTTCGTCCAGCACGACAGCACGCATGTCGCGTATCCAATTCCTAGAACATTCGTGAGTAGTTTTCGTTATTATAAATATTCTGAGTAACACTAATATTTATTTATAAGTCAGTTGGTAAATAACGGTATCAAATCAACAATTATTCAAATTTTACGTTGAATTTAGATTACAAAAATATTTTTAATATTAATCAGATAGAGATAAAAAAATAATATTAAATTGAAGTACATTTTCGGTCAAAAATGCTAGATTTTTGAAAAAAATTTGAATTTCAATTGAAACGTTTTATGAATCTACAATTAAACTGTCGTCTAATTAAAAATGTTATTCAATTTTTGTAGATAAAAAAATTAATAGATTTTACAAGAAAAAGCAGTGAAAAGCGATTGATTTACCTTTAAATATGGGAGCTATTTTAAATACGCCGAGACCCCCGATGGTCATCATCTGTCCTAAGGCCAATTCCATTAAGAACATCGGCACCCCAGCCAATGCCAGCGCAATGAAGTACGGAACCATGAAAGCTCCGCCGCCATTCTTGTAGCACAGGTATGGAAATCGCCATAGATTACCCAGCCCTATCGCCAGGCCCACCACCGATAGAATGAATTCGACCTGCCAAAAGATGTCGGTATCCGGTTATTAATTTAATTCAAGAAATAATTCAATTTGCTTGATATATTTTATTAAAGTATCAAAAAGTCTGGGCAGTCTAAATTGGTAAAGATCAAGTTCATTACCTTTTTTATAAATATTATGTAATCTGCTAGCATACAAGTTAACAATGTAAATTATTTTTAAATTTTCTTCTTTTTTTCTTTTATAGGTTGATTAATAATTACATTATTTATAAAATTGTATTTTAAAAGTACTTTTTATGTAAAAATTTATAATTTTATTCAATTTTATTAGAAACGGTCATGATATCAGTTGAACATGTCTTATGTTCGAAAAATATATTTGAATCAAGCGAAAAATTAATGTGGAAAAAGATATATTTAACTGCATCAATCATAATAAATTGACGTTTTCTTTTTTTGAAAAAAAATTTCTTGAAAAGTTTTCTTACAGAAATTGATTGTTAACTATGATATTTTTTCATAAGAATGGAAGTTTATTATTTTTCAAGAGAAAACAATAATCTGTTTCTATAAAGTGTTGGTATTTACATTTTCATTGTTGTACCAAAAGAATTTTATAAAATTTAAAAGTTATAGTTTTTTTCTCTCCATTTCATTAAATTTTCTAGCCTGAAACAGTTATAATTATTATAGTTGTAACAATTGTTACGTAAAGTAAAAACTTCGATAAATTTTTCTTATGACTTATTTCAGCATTATTCTTGGCCCTTCACGTAAACACCCCAATAATTCTTCTGCTTATGCAATTTTTTTTCTGCATAGACGCATATGAATACAGTTTTTTACCTATAACTATTTTACAATAGTAATATTATTATCAAAACAATTACTATATTTTAGATAAACATATATCTATACATATCGAAAACTGTTCTTGATATTCATCAAACCTCCTATACCTTAACAAACCGTACAAAATAATGATCGATAACCCATACTTCTCAAATTATAGTTTGGTATACCAATAAATTTTCCTCATTGCTTATCACAGTCAATCAGAGACTGAACGTCCCGTATCCTGTCCCATCTCTCCCCAAACTAGAATTGCCATACTGACCTTGCTGCCCCACGATCCTCGATCGGGCAAGCTCTCCGCGCTGTTCTTGAGTTCCATTTGATTCTGTTGTTGCTGCTGACCCACCACTGCAGATTGCAGGCATTGTATCGCTTCCAATCTGAACTCAGGACACTGCTGTTGCTGCGTGACTTCGCGTTTCGTAGCTGGCACAGGCTCTGAGAATAGAGCCTTGAGCTCTTGCACAGGACAGCTGGCAAGGTTCGAGGACGATTTGAGAGGCAGCGCAGGACTCGTCGATCTGTCCACGCGCTGCTGTTGCTGCTGCACCGACTCGACCGACGGCATCGTCGTCGTCGTCGTCGTGTCTCGATGCTGCGAGCGCGCGGTGCCAATTCACCTCATCCTCATTAATTCGCGCCGCGGGTGGAACCTAAAAGGGGAGGGGAAAAACCAGTGGATTGGATGTATCGGATTATCATGGATCGAGCTGGCCTCTATCGCTATCGATGTAGATCGACGGCCGACAGCAGCGTCGACGGCGACGGCCGTGGCGGCTGTTGCGCGATAATGGGCGAGCCGGATGCAAGGAGGGTTCTCTCTCTCTCTCTCTCGCTCTCTTTCGCTCGTACTCACAAGCCCGTTCAACGCGTCGAGTTTCGTGCGCCGTACGAAGGATTCTGCGCTTCCTCTAGTTCACGCGTGATATATTATTATAATGTATTAAGTATTTCACATTTTTGTGTTGATGAAATTTTGATTTAAAGAAGAAGTGATTTAAAAGACACGGTAGTTTTATACAATAGTTTTTGCCAAAAAGTAAAATGTATTAAATATACGAAATTTGTTCAATATTATTGGAAGCATTTATATACAGGTACAATCTGATCGTTCAAGTGTAGTTAAGATTAACTATCCTAATATTCAAATAGGTGACGTCTATTTTTTCGTCTTTAATTCTATAAATTTTACGCGATATTTGAAATATATTATAAATATATATATTTGAACGTTTCAATTAAACGGGATTTGTATATTTATATTTCTAAAAATAAAGTGAAGTATACTTATTTTTAAATCATATACTTATCATATACTGGATCTAGGTTTTTTTGCGCTTGTGGGTGATTGTACATGTACGAACAATTCGTGGAGAATAAGTGTTATCAATTATATTTTGAGTTGGGCTATGAAAGAAACGTGAAGAATAAACTTAACATCACGATCAAGCTAAGATGGTAAATGTGTTTCTTAAAAGTGAAATTTATTGGGATAAAATACAATTATATATTGTGCTTTTATTCTTCGAAAATATTCCATATCCCCAATTAAATTATTTCATTATGATTTGGATAACAATCCTCATTAAATTTTTTCTTTATGATGTGTTTTTGAGTTAGTTATATTTAAAAATCTAGAATTGTAAGCGGATTGGCCGAGTTGTGCTCCTGATGATAGTGCAAGATTTTAATTTGCAAGCTTCTACATTCTATTGGAGCAATTTAACGAGCACGCGAAAAATTTAAATCACCCATGACACTTTTTCTTCACCAAACAACCGTTAATAATTATTATAAGGTATAAGGTTGATCGTTCATTTCTTCACGTTTTTGGCAAATATTAATGTCTTCCATATATATCAATCATATATACACACACACACACACAAATATAATAGAAACTTTCAAGTTTTTACAAAATGTATTTGATTTTGAAGAAACCATCTTATAAAAAATGTTTATGCAATATCTCTGCAGATTTTTTCATATTCCTGTCTGATCGAAACACTAATTGAATAAATGCTTTGGGGAGTAAGTTTAAAAAATTAAAAACCCTTTTACTAACAGTATCACTGCAACGATATACGTTAAAAGAATGAGACGTTACCAAACTTCTATGTACTTCTCCAGTGCAAGTGTATCGTGAATATATCTCTCTCTCTCTTTTACTCTCACTCTTTATACTTCACGCCTGCACGCGTGCGCGATAGATACGCCGCACGAAGGGTCTCTTGAGTTGCTCTCTCTCTCTCTCTCTCTCTTTATCTTTCCTATGCGGCGAATACCGGCCGCATAGCGCACGCGCGTACGCGTTGATGATGATGGATGACGTACAATGAGCCACTTCCGGGGAAGTCGAGCGAGAGTGTGGTGACTGGTGATTCGGGTCTCTCTCTCTCTCTTTCTCTCTTGGTTTCTCGGTGCCCAATGGTCTGGACAACCTTGCCCTATATATACGTGCGAACCCCGTAAGAAGGAGACAATAAGACATTGAGAGAAATGATCGATCCGGGAAATTAAAGAAATGCGTATACGATTGTTCGGTGTAAGAGCTTTGCCTGGATGGAATTGACGGATGTAATGTTGTGAGATGGAGAATAGATGACGATAGTTCGCGTGTCATAACGAAATGAAGTGGACTTACGATTACGATTAATGAAGTGAGATTTCTAGGTGCATCCTTGATGTAGTCAATTGTGATTGACGTATTTTATATGGTATAGTTATGAAAGCTTTTGGAAAAGGCTTCAAGAAGACTATAAGCTATATAAATACACCGTAAGTTCAAATAATCTATCACCAAATGCTGGAAAATCTGCTAAATCCTATTCAATTTTATTTTAGAAATAATTTTAAATGGGGTAATCTATTACTATAATACATTATTCAAGTTGAAATTTAATTCAAATAGGATTTAACATTTTAGTATAACTAGTTCTGAAAACATACATTTTATGATATACAATCTAACAAATCCTCTTACTTTTGAAATATAGAAATAATTCGTTAAATGAAAGGGAACGTTGTGTTATCCGATTATCAATCTCATAATTTGAATAAATCAATTATTAATACACTTAAAATATTTTATTTCTCTATTGATCTTTTCATTAATAATATGACTTGGATAATTATTACATATATGATAAAATGTTGACTTTTTGCAAATTTTCTTAAACCGTAAAAACAAAACTAAATCGGTAATTTAATTTTTTGTACCATTATAACATAACGAAAACGTCTAGATATTAACAATAATACCATCATATCCTTACAATCTCCCTCATTCATTATGTTTAAGACTACCGTTTCCCATTAAAAGCAATTTATGCAACAATGCGTAGATAACAAATCAACCGGTCACCTCTTAGCATGACAATATGCTTAACTCAAAGCATCTTTATTTCTGTAGGAAAAAGAAACACTGACGTACGGCGTTCGGCGAATTTTATCTTCCACGTAAACGTCGCAACGTTGGATTGAATATCGATTTCTCCACGTTTGTTTTTTCTCAACCCATCGCAGGTATATACGTATATAACAAGCGATTCGAATCACTTGTCGCTGCGTCTGCGATCGGTAATACGTCTTTTGTGTCGAAGCCGAAAGGTAAGCACGCGTGGGCGTGTATATATGTATACCGTTGTCGCGATTTAAGCAGTTGCGCTCGTGTGCAGAGTAATGAACAGAAGAAACGTATTTTCCCTTTGCCAAAGCTCGTTAGAATACCAGACAGGAGCCCGCGTTAAATGCATTTTATTAAGAATTCCGTTAATGTAAATGACGAGGATAAATTCTTTATTTAAAATTCATTTTATTTACAATGCCATCAAAAATATCGTTTGAATTTAAGTATAGCGTTAACTTTTATTTAAATTTTGTTATCAGCTAAAAAAATTTGCGTGTAAGCTTTCATGACATTTTATATATGTAGTTTGACGTGATATTTTTGTAAATCAAATAGGATAAAATCTTAAATTTACATTTAACAGCGCAAAATGATAGTAACACGATTGCGCTTCGTCAGTATAAAAGAGTATATTAAATAGTCACCCCATCTATTCACCGACTATTTGATAAAACGTATCAGCAGACTCATAAACCAACAAGTCTATTATTTATTTGACTTTGGTTTAAACTTTCAATTAAAATATAGAACAAAAGAGTTTTAACAAAAACGTTGACTTGTGAATATAGGTCATACTGATGTATAAGATTAATTTTTTAATTTACAAACACGTAAGAAGCATCAGAATCCCTCGATAGTTCACGTACGCGCATGAAACTCTATACATTCACCAACGGTCAAAGTAAAAAGCTCTTGTCACAAACCTATACGTAGTCGCAAGCTTCTTCTTCCACACAATTTCTTTCCCGTGTCTCCTCTTCCTTGATTGATCACACACACAAATCAAATCTTCCTTCCTCTCGTTTTATCTTATCCTTTTGAAACGAACAACGAAAAATATAGCGAGTCAGACACAACTGTGAATCCCGATCGATTCTGTGTACACGAGGAAAGACGCAAACTTTGTACTTCGCGTAGATGATGATCACGCGAGTCTCTTACCCCGTGTGCGCGATAAAAACTGTCGCGATAGATGATGGACAGTAGGACGGACGCGCGCGCGCGCGTGCGGTGCGAGTGTCCGACGTAGATGTGGGAGAGGGAAGAGGTAGTACCACATCGAGATAACAAAGATGATGGAGAGATAGAGATAGAGAAGAAGGGGATAGGAGAGGAAGAGAGAGAGGGAAAGAGGGAGTTTATGATAAAAATTGAGGGGGAGTATAGAGGAGTTTAGCGCGTGCCGCTCGCGAACGAGTGGTAATGAGGTGGTTCGGCCGTTGACGAGAAACTGATGAAGTTCGAGGGACTCGCGATTATCGCCAAATTGATAACGGTGATTGGTAGGCGATGATGGGAGATGTTCGATATTAATATATTTTTTTTTTAATTAAAATAGTTGAACGTTGGTTACGTTAGTTTCTATCAAAAAAATGATAATTTGCAAAAGTTGGCAAATTTAAATGCGTATTCGTTGACTATACGCACCTTATATATATATATATATATATATATATATATTCAAGTAAATAAAAATCATACACATCTTTCACTGTCTTTCATTTTTACAACTAAACGAATGACTTTGCACTTAATTTACATGCATATACACTCATTGGAATTTTAATTTTGATTGGGAAACTGCCCTTCCAAATTTCAACAAACTCTTTACCTATAATACCACTATATTTTAACAATATCCAATCATTAATAACATATATTACTGGGACCTCTTCCAAACCAATCACCAAATATTTGCAAAAAATCTTAGAGTGAAAACCAATCAGGTATACACGTGTCCCGAGGTAGAAAATCGCGGATGGATTCCCCCCTTTGGATACTCATGCGCGCAAAGTATCGGCAGCATGACGCGATGTATATACGCACGCACCGATTTCGCACACGCGCGCGTTCGCGTACCTCCGTCTATTGGTCCATTCAACGAATTAGTGCCACGGTGTCAATCTATATTTAAGCCCAGTGCACGTCGTCGGGGTATATACCTATACCTCTCCGTCGCCCGCGAACGTCCACGTGTGTAATAACGCGAAAGCGGACAGGCCGGCAGTCGATCCTTCTCCTCCTTCGTTGTCCTTAAACTCGCATTGTTGGTCTGAGGTTAGTTGGTTGATTTGCGTTGTCATTGTGAGAGTTCACCTGAATTTGAAAAGCTAAAATTTTGTTGAAGTTTCATTAGGATATGATAGTAGCAATATAATATATGTATACTTGGTATGTATATGAGACAATCGTATATTATGTAGAAATGTAATAGAAAGATTTAAAACTAGATACTTACTGATATAGGTGCTGAATTAAAAGCATGAGTTGTTACGAATATTTTACATACATACTTGTATATATGTACATTGAAGCGTTGCTCATCTTTGTTGCAAATGCCGTACGCACAATCAGCCTCGTGTCACAAGCCCCTGTAATTTACAGCTCGCAATGACTACCTAATTCGCGTGGAACATTTTGCGCTCAAGTCACAGGGACAATAAACGCTTAGGGATGTCTGTGATTCATAATAAACTTTATGGTTTTGACTCATACGCGTGTGAAGTGATTCATCCAAACTTTTTCTTTTAACCAGGTAATTGTCTTTTTGTTCATGATAAACGTAACCTGTTAAAAGTAATGATACTAATGAATAAGTTAGCTAGTCTTTTTAATACTCGTCACATTATTGTAAACGATTCGAAGCTTTGCAAAGTTATAATTATGAATTTCATTGTTGTAAATGATGCAGATTGAAGAAAAAGAAAGTTTTAAAAAAAATAAAAAGTTACTTTTATTTATAAATAATAAATTTTCAAATTAAATTGTTACAATAATTTCTAATGTTAATGGTGTCAATTTGTTAAGCTCTGAGGATATGTAGTTTTTTAACACTTTGTACGTTTCGAATTCGAAATTGCTTTGAGGAAATAGCTCATCTAAAAAATGATAATTCAAATAAGACCTGATTGCGTCCCCGAACGTCAAAACTCAATGAGCCCTCACAATAGTAGCACACTGTTAGAAAAAATTTCTCAGGCAAGTATATTTATAGAATATTATTAAAACTATCATTACACCTAAATAAAATTGTCAATTTAAAAAATTATTGTTAATACGTATGTAGAAAAGAACAAAATCTATACTATAAATACAAGAGCTTGTTTTTAAAATCTTTGTTATGTTACTAATTATACTGTTAATAATTTATATTACTTTAAAGTAATCTAATATAATCAAGAATATTACAATTAATATACGTAGTTGTGGTAAGATTTTGTATTTTAGGAATACGATGACTGGGCGACATTTATGTATAACCTAGGCTTAAATAACAAAATCAAATAAGTTTCAATTTCAACTTACACTTTTTCTACAAAAGCGACAAAAACATTAACTCAAGACGAATTGTCTATCTAAATAATAATTTGGCCCAAATTTATTTAACTTTTGTAATTGATCAAAATAGGTACTTCTGTCACCTAACTTTATGGGCGGTAACAAAACATCTGTTTGTTTTATGTTTCTACAGGACACTAATGTTATAAGATAAGTAAACAAAATTAATATTTATAGCCGTAAAAATAAAAAAAAACATTCTTGTAAAAATAACGTTTTCCTATTATCGCGTGCAAAATTAGATTTTGCACACGCATTTGCATGCGCAAACGGCCACTTATCTATACGCTCGTCTCAGCACGTGGTGGTTTGCACGCGCAGGTGCATGTTCAGTCTCGAACTTTTTCGCTCGAGTGACAAACTCGTGCGGGAATCACCTACTTGTATCGTAATGTACTATTTCTAAACGTATATTTCAACAATCATTTCATAATGAAGATATTTGGATTTATCAAGATAACTCACCTTATACAGCATCCATCATATATCACTCCACTTTTCTCTCTCATACATAAATTCATTTAAATATTTGTATTTTTATATTTGAAAAATAATAAATTTTCCATTCTCTTTATACATATATAATTCGGTTCTGAAAATTTAAATAGTTTAAAGAATTACATTATGCTATACGCAGTGCCGTCCTTATGCAAAGGCCTGAGAGGCCCAGGCCTAGGGCCGCAGGTCCGTGGGAGCCGCAACTTTAAAACAAATTCAACCAACATCTTTCTCTTTCGTCATTATCGAAATCCTATCTTTAAAAATGATGGATTTGTTATGATATCAATTTATTCGTGATTTGATTGGTGGAAACAATTCAATAATGGGTTGCTAGGTTACAAAAACAAAACTAGCGCGAAGTTTTGCTAAAATTACGGCCTGCGAAGTTAGAGGTGACTAATTATTTAGTTAATTCAAATTAAGCATTCAAAAGGAAAAGGAAAATAAATAAAAAGATTGTTCAAATTTAATGTTTTTTTAGATCAAAGTCAGAAATGATATTTTCGGAGTCAATAGTTAATACTTCCAACTCAATAAACATTATGGCATGTCAATTCAAGAGCGAATTCGGCATTGAGCTTCTACGTTCATTTTTGAGGAATTTTAAAGCAGAAAATGATCTTTCGCCACTGCAATTCGATACCATCATACCATATCAATGTTAGGAAAGGTTGATACTAAACAATCAGTTTTAATTTGTTTGTATAAATCAATAATGAGTAAATTTTCATTAGTGATCCCTTGCAAATAATATTTAAATTGTATACATTCTGATGATAATGCATCTGCTGATAAATCACAATCATATTTTTCTGCAAGATTTTTACAATCGTTTTCGATTTCCTCGTCTCCCATTTCTCTCAAATTTATAAAAAAATTGAAATCTTTATTTTGTCGTAAGCTGCTCGTCTTTGTTTGATATTCGAGGAAAGAGAATCTATAATCTGATAAAAAATTTCTATTTTTAAACTATCTCCTTCATTATATGTTATATTTTCAGATGGCCCTTCATAGCTAGTTATTTTTTTACTCCTTATTCGGATTCTTTTTTAGAGATTTCCTCGATACCACCCAATTCTTTTGCTTTATTTAAATAATTCTCAAATTTGCCTCTTAAGTTCTCTAAATATTTTTCTTATGAGTCAAGTAAACTTACTACTACGACTAAATTGATATTTTCTTTTTATAGCGTTAAATTGGTCTTATGAATTTTTACTAGAATATCATTGCATACAAGAATAAGAAGTACTTTATAACAGTTACTAAGCGTCGTAATACATCCTTCCAATAATTATATGCTTTATCTAACTGCGCTATCATTTTTTCATCTATACACCCAATTGCACTTTTGCGTTTGCTAAATACCGTTAAGCAATTTTTATGTTCGAGTCCTTCTTCATGTTCTTTGACATGTCTTAAACTATTTTTCCAGTCATCAAACCCCAAAGAAGAAAACTATCCATCTTTTCGGGAAAATAATCTACAGACGAAGCAGTATACAACTCCGCTTGATGGAGAATATAATAATCATTCGCGATCAATCGTTAAAATTTTATGTATTCCCGCCTTTTAACATGGTTTTAAAAATACTGGTAAAAATAAAGAAAGACAATGCTTTGGATATTTTTGTAGTGCCTGATTTGCCGAATCAGCCCTAGTATCCGCTTTTTTGTGCAAGATGTAAAGCCGTTAATCCTTGGGCAAGATAAAAACATACTTTTATCTCCATGCAAGTCCAAAATGCATCCGCAAGCAGCAAATTCCCGTTTGATAGCAGGAAAGCTCTCGTCAAAGCTTGATTAAAGAAAGATATTTTATTATCATCGTTGACAGAGTCTACAATGAAACAATATCGATCAGCTTTAGATAAATGGGGAAATTTTGTTCAGAAGAAGGTTTAGATCTATTTAAACCAGAACGTAAAGTTTAATAAGTTTTTTGACATTATGATTTGAAAGAAAGCTTTCGTATTCATCCTTAAAGAACGGCTGTTTCATTGTTACCGGTAGATAAAATAGAAGACGATATTGCAGTATTAAGATTTTTTAAGGGTGTAGAGAAGCTAAGGCCAGCGAAGCCTAAATACGTGTTTACGTGGATGTATTAATAGTATTAACATTTTTAAGAAATCTTCATCCGTTAGAAGATTTAAGTTTGCAAGATCTCTCTGAAAAAGAAATTATGCAAACGCTAGCAAGTATTAAACTATCAAATTTTAGATGTACATGTAATGGTATAGAGATAAGAATTTCCGATAGAATTACGACTACGTCGAAAGGACGTTTTCAACCCCTGTTGCTTCTACCAAAGTTTAACGCAGATCTAAGAGTATGTGTAGCTACAGTGATATTGAGATATATAGATGTTACGAAAGCGATTCGTAACAAAAGCCATAAATTATTTTAGCTATATAAGAGCCCGCATAAACCTGTTTGTTCGCAAACGATTAGTCTCTGGATAAAATCTGTGATGTATAAGAGCGATATAGATGTTTCAATTTTTTTTCGACACATTCGACAAGGCATGCAGCCACATCTGCAGTTTCCAAAAAAGGTGTTAATTTAGATGTAATTAGACGGATGGCAGAATGGACTATAGCGGTTCAAAAACCTTTGTAATATTTATAACAGACCTGTTCAATTAAATGAAGAGAGTTTTGCGTCAGCTGTGCTCAACTCTTAATATTGTATTTTGTACTTAGTAAAGTTTGTATTTAAAATTGCGTCTCTAAATATCTACATATTGTAATTTCGAGAACGAGGCACAAAATATAATGAGACGTCGCGCGAGCCGGCGAGGCGAGATAGGGCCGGGACCGCCCTCTCGTCAGTTTCACTCTAAATCGATGTGGTTTCTTGAGGGGGAAGAGGAAACTACATATTGTAATCTCGAGCACCGAGACACGAAATATAACTACGATCGAACTTCACTTGCAAGTGCGTTTGATCGTCCAATTATTGAATAATATGCAAAAACTTTATTAAAAATTATAATGTTATGATGTTTCAAACCATATTGTTCAACAATTATTTTTGCTTCCGCAAAGAGGAAGCTTTTTTAAGTTTTGAGGGGACAATAATTATTGTTATTAAAAATTTGTTTGTCAATATAGGCGATAAAATTAACTGTTTGAGATACTAGGGAGAACTGTCTTTTCACTTGGTTAAACTTTATTAACTTATTTCGATATAATTATTAAATTTATTTTTTACAATAATATTAATTCATTTTTTTTTGTATATTTCTTTCATTCAGATATGGAATACTTAAAATCGTTCGGTACTTTGATACTATAGTACACAAAGTTGTAAATACAAATTATTATTGGTCTTAGAAATATCAAATAGAATTTTCAGTGACTGTAGTTGCATTTTGAAAAGAAATTTACTTATATCTTTCCGCTGAATGTAGTTTCACTAATAACTCTGGCTTATTATATTTCGTAGAAACAAAAATGAATTCATCGGCAATATTATATCTAACTACTGATTGTTCTAGAAAAACTTATCTAATTGTAAGTCTGGATCTGGATATAAGTTCAGAAAGGAAATGACATATGACATTTGTCTCTCCTTAACTATGCAAATTGGTGGCTTAATAGCGCGACTTATAGACATCATTTCTCTTTTTGTCGTCAGTCGTAGAAAGGCGTTATTACGCGAAAGTGTCATTTTGTGAGAAAAATGGCGTAATTAAGTGACATGTAAGCGAGTGCCGAATCAGCAATGCAAAATTATCTAGTGTTATCTTAGCTCAACGGATTTGCAGTAGTATCCATGGATTTCTACAATAGCCGCTATTTCATCATAAACAAACGGTTTTTGATATTAATGGGGCTATGGCCCTTTCAGAAAAGCAGAACAAAAATTTTTATACGTAGTTATTTTGCGGTGTTTATGTCAATAACCTTGATACCGCAAGTAAGAAATATTAAGGTTTTCAATTTTATTAGGATTTTTTAAATTGCATTTAATCCAAAAGTTTGGTAAATTTTAGATCCTAAGTTTTAAGAAGTATTTAAATGTGAATACTGATAGGGTAATACAAAGTGCAGCGATATTGTTGTATTTGATTGGAGTCTCTCTGAAACTTCTTACAGTTGTTGTCTCGGAGGAAAAGGTAAGTATACGTTCATATAATAATTTTATCATGAATGTTTAAAGATCTTTGAAACTTTATTAAAACTGTTCTTGCCCTTAGATTAAAATAGTGTACGAAAATATAGTAGAAAATTGGAAACTTTTAGCAAGTGATGCAGAGAGAGAAAAACTTGCTGAATATTCTGAAATTGGAAGGTTACTAACAATTGGTTATTGCAGTACGTATACAAAAATCAATGCACATAAAAAAAATAATGATTTATGTGCGTTACATACTTTACTATCTACATTTTCTAAATGTTCAGAAAAGTAATAAGACTAGTTTAAATGAATCTCTGTCAAATTTTATCATTATTTTCTGAAAGACAATAATACAAAAGAAAATGTATTTGATTTTTTTGTTGAAAATTTCTTTTATAGATTTTATTGAAATATTCCAATTATTTTATTTGTCTTTCTAAAAAACAGTATCCTACTGAAAATAATCATATCATGATTTCTTGAACCATAAAATTTGTATTTGTTAAAATTAATAAATATAATAAAAATTAATTATAAAAATCAGTATGTCTATTATTTGGAAAGTTACTATACCGAATGATTTGTCACACGCTTTTTTTGAAAATATCTAGTGATTGGTGGTATAATTTATCACATAAATTGTCATATGATTTGTCATATGACAAAGCACATGAATTATCATAGCATGTGTCACGAAAAATCATGTGATAAATCATATGATTTTTTTCATTATGATGGGTAATCAAAATAATTGGCAAGGGTGAAAAAATAGACTGAAATTTCCTTTAGAGTGCATTTAACGCATTAACTAATTTGTCAATAAAAAGTGATAGCTTAATAAATACAGGCAAAAAAAGATTATATCTATAAATAAACAGCAAACATGAATTATGTGGCTATAAGGCATAACCACGTAAGTCCATTTTTCAAGTTTCTAGGAAAAAAAGTTTGAATACTGAAACTTATACATAAGATCAAGAGAAACGAGATAGGGTGCGATATTATATTAACACATTCAAAACATATATTTACATGGTGATATGAGACTTGTGTCATTGTGCCAGGAACTGTGGACTTATCTACTGGTACTGTTCTTATTTATTTTGGAGCATATTCGTTAATTTGATTATATGAAAAGTATGAATAAACTACAGAATTAGCAATTATACAACGAATTCATTACTTAAAAGAAGTGGTAAGTACTAGAATTTTTGAAAACTCGAAATTTTATCTAGTTCTTCTAGATATTTGATATGAAATCATGTTGGTATTCGATTAGAATATATAAAATATATCCCAACTACAATAAACCATAATATGATATGGATTTATGTATCATAGCTTTAAGGCAAAACTTGTGCCTCTACTGACAGTTTTAAATCAAAAAGACATATTGGAGATACAAAATCTCAGATTTTCTCCAGTTCCGAAAAAATTAAACTTATACGTGGTTATGCCTCGGAGCCACAGAACTAATGTCATAAAAAGATTTAAGTACAAATCGCTAGATTGGTGAAAAACATACATCCTATTGTGATTTAAGTTATTTCATTCAAAGTTTATTTGTTAAATTTTTTTTTTTCATTTTATTTCAGCATATATGTTTTCAGCTTTGATCATATTTATTAGTCTACCATTAGCTCCAACCATAGTAGATGTATTGATGCCAATTAATGGTTCTCGACCCAAAATTTTTATTTTGGAGGGCGAGTATCTTGTGGATAGTCTTGAACACTACGGCAAAATTTATATTTTTGAAGCTTTCGTTTGTGTCATGACAGTTTTAATATTTACAGTTATTGATTCAACATATGCAGTTGTCATAGAACAATGCGTAGGCTTGATGAATGTTGTCAAGTAAGCTATTGAAAACTTTAATGTAAATAAATGAAACTAAATGTTTTTTGATAAAAGAGGTTTTATCTAAATATTTGTATGCCATAACAACATTAAAATAAAAAAATTATTACATTTTTGTAAGTTTATAGGTTACGTTTAAGAAATGCCACGAAATATGCAAATGAATATGTGTTTGTGGATCAGAACGAAAAAGATGTAGCCTATGATTTAGTTGTTCAATCTGTTGATTTACATAAAAAAGTTATAAAGTTGAGTAATTTTTATTAATATTTTTTTCTATTAACTATTAGCCTATATTTTTAAGATGTAGTTTCAGTAAAATCAAACTGTAAAAATTCTAGTTTCGCTAATATTCTCGAATCTTCATATTCTACAACATTTTTGATTCTAATGGGAATGAATGTACTTATCCTTAGCGTTGGATCAATTGTTGTAAGTAAACATTTTCAGCTACTAATCAATTAATCTACGAATAAAATAAATAATTAAATCCTTCGAAAATTCTTACTTTAGATTCTAATCAATATGGATAAGCCTTTCGAATTCTTCAGATTCACACTGATTATACTAGGATTGACCATGCATATGTTTTATCTCAGTTGGCCAGGACAACAATTAATAGATAGCAGTGGTGGTATTTTTGAAGATGCGTAAGTTTGGTATTAAATGTTTTGTCATAGGAAATATTTCTAATGTATCTTAAAATTGCTTTTTTTTTTTTAAATTAGTTACAGCAATGAATGGTACCTATGTTCTCTTAAGACTCAGAAGCTTCTAAACTTTATGATGTTGCGATGTATGGAACCATGCCAATTGACAGCTGGAGGACTATATGTCATGAATATTATTAACTGCGGATCGGTAATATGAAACATATAGCAAATTTGATATTTGAAAAATGATCGGGAATTATATAAATAGTTAGGAATTTGTAAAATTTGTTTTTGATTAGCTAGCTGTATCATAAAAATAGATATCTATCTCGGTTCAAAAATGACTGAAATTTTATGTGCGCAACATTTAGATTACAAATCTCGAATTTGTTAATCTATTTGGCTACCTTTTATCTTTTATGTTATCTTTATCTAATTTTATTCGAAGTTATCAAAAAGTTATTTATGAGATATCAAATGAAACTTACGTTCTTGATACAAATTTCCATTGTTTAAGAATCGGAGGCAAAAAAATCGGAGCAAATAAAAACGACTGATAATTGCCCGCTCTTTAAGTAACGTGTAATAAAATACTGAAAAACATCCGCTCAATGCTTTTTTTGTGCGCGAGTCTGAAAGCTATCACTTTAGTATTAAAAAACGCGAAAATCATACTTGTGTTAAAAAAATATATTTTATGATGCGAGCGTCCTTACACATGGAACTTAACACAGGAAGTATCATAAAATGATGTTAGATACAAAGTAAGAAGTATTTAGTCCATCGCATTCATTGCATATATTTATCTAATGTTTCCGATAATATTTTGCTATGATTATAATAAGTCAGTTATACTCTTCAGATTTAGAAAATTTTGATTAAAATTATAATACATTTCACATCTATTAATCATTAAAAATGATTAATCGTGTTGTATTTTATTTGTAATTAAGATGTCTTACCAAAACATTGTCAGTTTATAAACGAAATAAATTGACTTAAAAAACTATCCACTAAATAATTTATTTTAAATAAATAAAAGTGAATAATTTTAATTTTAATTTTCTTTTACAGTTTGTGAAGACATCAATATCGTATATAACAGTATTCGCATCATTCAGATAAGAAATCTATTGACATAAATGAAAATTTAGCTATAATACAATGTTACATAATTCACTGTTATTTTTATTGCTACTAAATTATGTATTATAAATAATTTTATGAGTGAATGGTAATGATGTAAAACGAAAAAATAAAAAATTTCTACTGAATTCTTCAGCAGTTCAATTTCGATCAACTTAACATGCAGTATATAAAGCATAATTATTGTATTAAAACACTTTTAGTTTAGAAATACGAAAACTAATTGATATACCACATCGCGTACAGTATCATATATAACGCACAGCAAATTCAGAACGTGTCAAGATATTCCTAGAATACGAGGAAGAATAGACAAAGCTGGTTATGTACATCACATAAGACATGCAGTTGGAGAATCGAAATGTCTTTCTATTACAGAAAATGATAGTTTCATAATATATTTAAGGAAATGAAAGGGGCATCTGAGCTTAATATCACTGACGCATCTACCATGATACGCAATGTAAGAGCCCAGCAAGCCAAGAGAACTGAAAATAATAATATAACCATATAATTATCGTTTTGAATTTGAATCCTTGACTGCTGTACGAGTCGAATATTTTTCCATCATTAATTATTACAGTTTTTATTTCTTATACAGAAAAGGTTACGAAGAATTATTTTCCTTCCTGCCAGAGGAAACTTATCGAAAGTAAAAAATTTAATGAGAAATCATGTTATAAACTGATTTTTAGCATATTATTTAGAGTTGAAATACACTATTTTTACGAAATTTCCATATGAAGTGTGAGGGTGTGTGCGTGCGTGTGCGCATATATGTGCAAATCTTACAAACGCTGCGAAAATTGGAAAAATGGACCCAGAAAATTTTTTTTCGACAACACCTTCCAAATTAGGTTTTTCTTGTTGATTAGGGTGTCTAGAAAAGATATCCGTTGTTGAACAAAGTCCATCGAAGGCTATCATTTTTCTGGGATCAATCATCAATTGTTTAAAAATAATTAAAAATAGCTCTAGTTTGAAAAAAGAAAATAAAATTAAAGAGCGAGAGCTTTCCAGATTTTTTTTCAGAATTAGAAAATGTTGAATCCTTCAAAATTTACGTGAGTTTGAAGTTGAGTCTAAAAGACACGTGGTCAATGGCTGTGTTGACATTTTTATACCGTTTTCGTGAATATTTGTGTATTTTAAGCGCAACTTCAAACTTACGTGATTTTTAAAGGAATCAACATTGTTTAATTCTGAAAATGATTTGGAAAGTACTCACTCTTTAGTTTTATTTTCTTTTTTCCAAATTTTGTATTAAGTTGTTTTTAGTGGAATGGTTTAGAACTAAACTAGTGCTACACGGAGAGAAATTTTAGAGTAGAAATTACCAAAGTGCCTTGGTAGCACGCGGACATACTGTCAAAAACCGTAATATTTCCAGGTTTCTAATACAATTTATAAGTTCCCCAGGAAAAACTACCATAACCACTCCAAAAAATACCAAATTATCTGAGTAAAAATTACCGCAGGTACACTGGTAAAAATGACTAAATCTGAATTTTTACCGGTGTACCTAAGTAGTAATTTTTACTAAGAAAAATGTTAAATTTTACTAGGTAACCGATAAATTTTATTAACTAACTTGGTATTTGTGTAGTCGCGCATGCGCATTGCGCATTATTGTGTTTTAGAAGATTGGTACTAGAGACGTGCGCGACGTTAAAATGAAAACAATACACATATTTTCAGTAACTAATAACGGCGATTCAAATGGTTGTTGTCAAGTTCTCCCGTGGCACAGTCGGTAGGACGTCGGGCTTCTCAACCCAAAGATCGTCCGATCGAAATCCCGCCTTACACCATACAAATTTTTTTCAGTTTAATGTTTTTTCATCTTTGATTCTATTTCTATATTTCTACATTAAAAATAATATATCCATTAATAATAAATAAAAAAAAAAAAAAAAAAAATTTAATTAAAATTAGCGAAAAAATAAATTTACAAGGCACTATGGCAAAAAGTTTAAAGTTGGCAAGTCCGTCCATTACAATTGAAACTGGTAATTTTGTCTCGAATATTTGTAATTTTCACTAAAAAATTTCTCTCCGTGTACTTTTAATCATTTTTAAACAATTGAATATTGGCTCCAGAAAAATGATACCCTTCCATGGACTTTTGTTCAACAACGAATATCTTTTCTAGACACCCTAATCAACAAGAAAAACCTAATTTGGAAGGTGTCGTCGAAAAAAAATTTTTGGGTCCATTTTTCGAAATTTTTCATAGCGTTTGTGAGATTTGCACATATGTGTGTGTGTGTGTGCTTGTGGACGTGCATGTGTGTAGATGGGTGTGTGCGTGTGTCTGGGCATGTGTGTAGTGTCAATACTGTTTATTAAATTATACTATAAACAATCTATTTTCGATATATTTCATTTTATTTATATATCTTAGTGATAGTTCATAAGGGGCTACAATTACGGTTCTTTAAATAAAATAAAATTATATAAATAAAATTATATAAACAAAAAAGGAAAAAAAATGAAGAAAATGTAAACGATACCGGCTCAATAATTATTCCCTGATATCAGTTTGTATTTTTGTATATAAATGTAATTCATCCTTTTAACGTACCGCTTACCACTACTTTTGTAAATTAATTATAACTAGATACAAATTCTTATCTGCATGCAATAATTCAAACGTATCATAGCTTCCGATTCTGGAACTCCGGTACCAGCATTCAGCGCTTAGTCGGTGCGGCAACTCATCCTTATTCTCGATCTGAGTTACGGGAGGCATCACCACGGCAAAGACCTCGCGCACGCAGACGTGCACGCGCGCATTGACATTCATCGCGTTGCGTCCGGCGACATCTCATACGTAGGACGTGCGATTATCCCGTGGCTTTTTACGGGAATCGCGTGAAACGTGTGCTCGACCCTGGTGTACTCTTCTCTCTATAGGTATATCAAGGTCTGGTCTCCCTCTTTCTCTTTCGTTTCGAATCGTTAGAATACTTTGCATGCGACTTATACATGGGCTTGCGTGTAAACATATTCGCCAAAATCTGATGGGGGTCACGAATGGATGGCTCGTGATGGAATGGTACATACAAAGTATGGAAAGTACGTCTGACGCACGCGTGACTATTTTTGAACGAAAATACTTTTGTTTTAGTTTGACCTGTTTTTGTTGATTTTCCAGCCGCGTGATGATTCCAGAACGCTTTTGTAGCTGCGAGATGATTTTAATTCAATTTGTGTATGTGAATATGAATACGAAATTAAGATTAGTAAAATTGCTTGTTTGACTATAACGCATTCTCTCGTAAGTTTTTTTTTATTTTTTTGGTAATTATTACTTGAATTATTAAGTATCAAATTATTTCTTATTATTATAATAACTTATTTTAAGTACTGATTAGTACCTAATATAATCAATTCTTTTATCATTTAGAGCTTATGCTTAATACACTCATTTTATTAACATTATAATTTCTTACTTACACAATAATGATAAGCCATAAGTGTAATGTCAATATTATAAATCTAACATTAATTATATGGAATAAAATTTATCAGAGATTGCAGCAATACTTTAAGAATAAAAGGAATCGCTATTCAATCAATTACAACGACAAGCGAATTATTATATATCTATAAAAATCACAGCTATTTCCAAGTAATCGGTGACAACAAGAAGAATAAAACAAGATATCCATTCTGTCGGTAAGCAGTCGTCGACAAACATCACTCATTGTCAGTAAACGCGAAAATCCAGATCTTTCGAAAGAAGAGGGTCCGACAGAAGAGACGCGCAATACGACCGCGTAAACGCAGAAATGAACGTAGAGAATAAAAATATTCGAGTCCAAGGAAAGACTCCCGAGACGCAATTGTACGTGCCCCAAATGCTCGAGGAGTGCCTGGAAAGCCGGTACGCCGGGGAAAAATAACAATTCCAGTAAGATTTAATTGCTTTGTGTATGTGTCATCGTGAACTTGCTGCGTTTCACGCTAGCAAACTTGTACACTACGGAAGTAAATGTAGCCGTTGGAGATCGTCAAAAGATTTCGAGATAAGTATCCTTAGTTAATCAGATATGAAATAACTGCTCAGTATATATATAGAAATATTGTGATTTGTTAAATTAATAATTTATATGTGATATTGTGTGCTTCATTATGAATAAGAAAGGAAACATATCACAATTTTGCTATTGTTTGGCCTTGTTAAGACACTAGCCATATTTTTTTCTCTTTTGAAGTTTGAAATACAAGTATCATGTTACTTCTTTAAAAAGAGGTTATTATTTCTTAAATTGATACGCAAATGGTAAGGTAAAAAATTCAAGAGCCGAAAGGTGAATCTTCTGAATACGTAATGGTAGTTAATATAAAAAATACGTAATATGAAAAGTAAAGTATTGAATTATTCAGTACGATGATTGTACAAAATTTAGGAAACACTTATTCGTATGCAAAATTTAACTCATAAAAACGTCTAAGAATAAAGATATATATGCATGTTCCAATCAGAACAAATTTGTTTCATTGTGAAGGACAAAAACTAGATGAATTTTTATACCACCCATGAAACAATTATTTGTTAAAAAAATGGTTACCGTAATATAGACATATCCACGGGCACACATATGTATATGTATATGCATTCTTGCATGCGCACAGTAACACTGAAATATTAAAAACGGGGGTGTATTTATTATAAATAGATTCTTTCAATTATAAAATTAAATTGATGAGGAAACTTGATATAAGTTCAAATTTTGTGGTGACAGATACTATAATATGTACAACTGTGAATAAGGAATAAATTCATTCTCATAAAAATTACTACTAGTAAATAAAGTATAAATATACACTATAAATACAGTACTATAAATACAGTAATAATGACATTGTATATCTACCAAAATGATAGATACTTTATTACAAATTAACTAAAAGAAAATGTTATATACTCAAGTAAATTTTACTTGAAACTAGTTCGGTTTACTTAAATATATAATTTTTTTTCAGTGCAGTAACTTCTACTTAAGGCAACTGGTGTAATTCTCGCATACAATTCTGTGGCTCCGAGGCATAACGACATAAGTCCATTTCTTTGAGAATCGAAAAAACTTTGGATTTTGTATCTTTAAATGGATCCTTTTCATTTTCAACTGTCAGTAGTAGCTAAAATATTGCCCTAAAGCTACGATATACGAAAAACGTAACAATATAAGTCCATTTTTCAAATTTAGTGCGCGGCATAATAACAAAAGTCCAGCAGTGATTTATTTGCTGCAGTGCATAAACGTGCAAATTTTAAAAATTAGTTCAAAATACCTGTTCTTTTACGAAATAAAAAAAATGCTTTTTAATTTATCGCGAATCCAAGTTGTATTCAAGTTGTGTTCAAGTTGTATTATTTTTAACATAATTATTCGTTGATTAATTGTTAATTTTGATCGGAATTGATAATTAAATTAACGAAAATAATCGAAAAATAAACGAGAACAGGACTATTAGATAAGTCTCGGCATAACGACATAACTTCATACTTTTTCGAATTTTCATGAAGGAGAAAATTCATAACCTGGTCATATCACCGTGTAAATATTTGTTTTAAATGTGTTAATTGATTACTGCAGTATCGCGGCCTATCTCGTTTATTTCGATCTTACGAATAAGTTTGAACATTGAAACCCATTTTTCTCAGAAACTCCAAAAGTGGACTTATGTCGTTATACCTCGAAGCCACAGAATTAAATATAAAAACAATGAGGAAAACATACGCAGTTACTGCGACTATATCGTATAATTGTCAAAATATTGTTACAATTTCCAGTTTTTTGCGTAAAATATACATATTGTATTATAGTTATTGATACTATATTTTAGTATTATTAGTATTATTAACGATAGTATTTATAAATTTTACTATAAAATATGGTTGCAACGATTTTGCACTATACATCGTGGCAATAGTAACTATATTTTCACCTTAGTGAAAATTCCCAGTGTCATAATAATAATGTTGTAAATAATAGTGGAAATATACTCTCATAGTTGTTTTTCCTTCGTATTAAGTACCAAATAATTCTGAGGGGCATCGTTAGATGGATCCTTCATCGCGTGGCTATTCTACCATTGAGTTCAGCACGTTTTGAATGGATGACTGTTTAGCCGTTACCATCAAGTTTCGCATGTTTTTACACTAAAAATATTCAGTCTTCGTTAAAGAAAATGTTAAGAAAAATGGATTTTTTGAACAATAATTAGCGCATATATAGGAAATCAACATAATGTCGACGCAGTAACTCGTCAAAAAATACGTAAAATACAATGACATTTATAACCACTAAAAGTTTCTCGAAAAACGTTTCTAAAACGTCAAACACATCCCACTGTATGTATCCCAGCAACCAGTGGACTTCCTCCTGACAACCCTCTGCAGAAAAGTAAAGAATTCACCGCGCGAAGAAACCGGGTTTATACTAGCACGATACACGAGTATACTTACACGATTGAAGATTCACCATGGAATGAATCTCTTGAGATTCATTTGTACCCGAGGGAGCCAACTCGCGCGCTCTCCTGAAACGTGATGATGCCGCGCACTCGCTCGCTTACTCGCGCGAAAAGGTCTTTGTCGCGGTAGGATATAAGCCGCGCTTCCACGTGCGCGTGCGCTCAGTTCGCCGCGAAACTTCCCACTGGTCCGGTTCGCTTCATACGGTCTGTGTACATACATATATATATATATATATATATATATATATATATATATATAGGTGCGACGTTTTTATATAGTATACAGTTCGAGTCTAAATGTGCGGTTGCTCGTGATTTCCCATTCGGAGAGGAAAGGAAAGATGAACGAGTTGCCGATGATGTCCTGGAAGCAGGCGAGCTTCGTGCCTAGAGGAAATCCTCTTGTGTACTGGCAGTACTTCGATATGAGTGGGTGTTGTTTTATTTTTAGATTGATATTTATAACTTGAAGATCGTGGTTTTTAGTGCGATAAATAAACAGTGAAATGGATGCGAAAATAAGCGATGTTGGTTGAATGCAAATAAGTGAGGAGTAAATTTTATTTAAATAATTAAGTGCATTGTTATTTGTTAATTTTATTATGAATTGTTATTGTTTTATTATATAAAAGGAATTTTATTTTAGTCGAAATGGTTGCATAATCATACGTAATTATTAAGTAGTTAGTATTAATATTGTAATATTATAATTTATAATTTTGTGACGTATAATTTCAAAACATATTCAAACTTTCTTATTACAAATTATATTAAAAATATTATTACGTCATCCTGAAAACATATATTATTAATTAATTTGTTATAATTAAATATCTTATATTTTTTAAATAGATAAACTTACTAAAACTATAAAAAATAAAAAAATAAAATATTATTTCTGCTTTTTGCACTTGCATTGTTCATAGTCTAAACATTCTTTCCGCATTTAGTTCGATCACAATATAAACATCATTAAATATAATAGTACGTTTTTAAATAAATTGCAAATAAAAATGTATTTAATATTTTTTTATATTTTATGTTTATATTTATACCGTAAGACTTTAAATAAATAATACATTCAATGAATGTATTTCGAATTTCTTGCTGTTCACACACAAAATAATAATCAAAATTTATAAAAGGCAAAAGTATATACATATATATTTTTTTAACTTTAAATTCATTCATAATAGCTATTATTAAGTAATCATAAATGTACAAATAATATAGAAATAAGCCTTTCTTCCCGCGCATACCAACAGCTAATCGGATTGAATGCAACAAAACGAGTGCGAAACCTTACCTGCGTGACGCGACTACAAATGTCTCTTTCATGGCGCGAATAGTCAGCGCAATGCCGCATGCTCGCGTGCAATAGCGCGCCATGTGTTTTATTCAAACAGGCGTTCTAACCGAAAAATATATATACACAACGTATAATTTGAAATTAAAGTGTGTTATTTGTAACATTTATTTACTTTATTTATGGGAAAATTGTTCAAAGAAATGTATCCTCAATATCGATGATACTATTATAATTAGAATATATAAAATATAGACAATTAATAATTTAGAAATTAGAATTTAAATTTATAAACTTTTTCAGCATTTTTTCTTGTAAGCACAATAACGCTGTTGACATCAGTTTGGTTATTTAAAAAATTCAAAGAATTTTATCAACAAAGAGGAAGGATGATTTATTTGGCCTCAAAATTACCGGGACCACCAACACTTCCATTAATAGGAAATGCTCTACAATTTGCCTGTGGACCGGATGGTATGTTTTTATACTCCTCTATTTTTGCAGCTTACTAGAAGAGTACTTCAGTATACGAATGTATATTGGTAGCTCTAGATTTCGTACCTAGCTTCAATAAATTAAAGTTTTTTAAATAAAAAATAAAATCAACATTTTAGAAAAATAAATTAAGAGATGAAACCTATATTAATATTCGAAGTTCAATTATCTTTTCCCATCCCAAGACACTCTTTTATCTAATTTATATTTTATCAACAATAACGATAGAAATAAATTATTTAAATGACTATTACAATTACAGAAACACTGGAACGTATTGTGGAAATTGCAAGTAATTATGATTCACCAATGCGCGTTTGGTTAGGTCCAAAATTATTTATTGTGTTAACGGAACCACGTGACTATGAGGTATGAAAAAGTTTTTCTACCTGTTTTTATTAGAGTGAATACAAAAATAATACATCTATCTAATATTAGATAATCTTACAATGTCAAAAAGCCAGCTACAAGGATCCAGTTTACCGATTTATGGAACCGTTTGTCGGAAAAGGACTTGTTAGTGGATCTGGTAAGTATTTTCAATAAGTTTAATTTTTTCTATCTTATAGCAATAATAATATCATTTAAATATATGGGCAGGTCTCTGGTGAATCGAGAGGTCAAAATTTTTGTTTCTTTTAAAATCACCTAAATCGCTTCGTAACCATCCCATATGTTACCCTGAATTTTTTCAGATTTTCTTCACTTATAGTTTTTTAGTGACAGAGGGTCAAAGTTGGTTATTTTAGCATTTTCTGCATTTTTGACCGATTTTGATTAAATTATAACTCCTCAGAGAAGCATTTTTCACGATAAACACAAGAGACCTTTTTTTTAGTTTATCAATAAAAATATTATCAAACCTGTATGTGTACACTGTCATTCACATACTTCCAAATGAAACATTAAAATTTACACAGAAAAAAACCGACCAAAGGTATGGCCACCGAAAAATTTATGGAGATGCCTTTGTACAAAGTATCTGTATAAATCCCAGAACTGGCCGAGATCATTTTATAACCTAAAAAAATTCATTTAGGTTTTGATTTTCAAGAAAATCTCTTGTACAGGTCTGAAAAAAATATAGTTAAATTCTACGAAAAATTATAAGAAAAAAGTCTATCTATGATATTTCGAAATTATGCTTCGTTTTTGAGCTAAAAATTAATCAAAATTCTGAATTTAGTGATGTAATTTTATGAATATTAAAGGATTTTTTGCTCCAAAACGAAGCATAATTTCGAAATATCTTAAATAGACTTTTTTCTTGTAATTTATCGTAGAATTTAACTATATTTTTTTCAGACCTGTATAAGGGATTTTCTTGAAAATCAAAACCTAAATGAATTTTTTTAGGTTATAAAATGATCTCGGCCTGTTCTGGGATTTATACAGATACTT
>JAWWEQ010000010.1:29853206-29890751 GCA_035583055.1 Torymus tubicola | reverse complement strand
TGTGTTTATCGTGAAAAATGCTTCCCTGAGGAGTTATAAATTAATCAAAATCGGTCAAAAATGTAGAAAATGCTAAAATAACATACTTTGACTCTCTGCCACTAAAAAACTATAAGTGAAAAAAATCTGAAAAAATTCAGGGTAACATATGGAATGGTTGCGAAGCGATTTAAATGATTTTAAAAGAAGAAAAATTTTGACCTCTCGATTCACCAGAGAACTGCCCATATATTAAATTTACTTTTAATTCAAATAATTTTTGTTGATTGTAAATAATAACAAATTTTAATTATTAAAAAAAGCATTAATTTTACAATTGTTTATATTCTGAACATTTATTTCATTGAAATAATTTACTGTAACTTCATTTTAGGTCCCGTTCATAGAAGTCATCGTAAAGCCATAATACCAATGCTGAATAGTAAATCATTGAACGATTATGTCGAACATTTTGATACCCACAGTCGTATTTGCGCTGAATTATTAGAAGAAAAAGTAGATACTGGAGAATTTAATCTTTATCCTTTCCTGAATCATTGCACCTTTGACATAATTTTTGGTAATAACTAAATTTCACATGTATTAATTTATTGCATACACCAGGTGTCCCAGTGCTCTTTTCACAGTGCGAATGGTTGCACCATAGATACATTTCAAGCAATTTATCGAGTAATTACTTGACATCTGATACCAACGATTTAAGTAATAAGTCGAGTTTTCTGCAATAACTTAAGATATTTATTAATGAATTTATTAAGCAATTTCTTAAGTAATTTCTTAGTATTTATATTATTCTTTAAGTAATTACTCTATTAATTACTCTAGTAAGAACTTGCAGCAATTGAATAACATGTTGCTTTGACAAAACAGATTCGCAACTAACGTCAGAACACACACTGTATTACCGTATTTATCAAAGTCAAAAGTACTGAGACAGTTTATTATCCAATTTTTTTTTAATTTTTCTTTCAGTACCAACGTATGGACAAGACAAACGTTCCAATTGATTGTGAGATAGTAAATAATCGGATACGGGATTGAATTTTGTGTAACTTTACCCTGGTAGAAATGGTCATAATCGCAAAGATTTGGCCAACCGTTTAACCAATGGTTGATAATACAATAAAATTGTGATTGGACAACGAATGCTTAATATAAAAAATTTTGAAAATAGTATATTACGCACCGTGCAAGGAAAAAACATGGATAGTCTATATCTCGTGTAAATTGCCACCCGAGCCGAAGGCGAGGGTGGCAAACACGATATGTGGGCTGTCCGATTTTACTCCCGTGGAGCGTATACTTTTTTTTCCTTCCACCGAGGTCAAAAATGCCATATTCCCGTTTTTGCGCCGGGAGGGAATGTGGTACTTTCGTCCCGGCGGGAGGAAAAGATAATTTATGTAATTTATAATTTAAAAAAAAATTGTTAGAACAAAATGTTATAAAATCACATACAGACCAAATTTTACACAACACTAAAAAATATCTACATAACATTTAATATGCATATGTGCTGGAAGCAAATTTCAAGCAGTTGGGCCTAAGGAGCTAAGTTGAAAATTAAAAATTATTAAGCCCCAAAATATCCTGGGGATGCACGTTTCAGTAGATATCATAAAAACAGCAAAATGCTATTTACAAAATTCTTAATCCCCAGATACTTTGGGGATGCACATTTCACGTGGTAAACTCGAGGCATGCAGACATGATAAATACAGTAAACTGGAATTATTATTAAACTTGGCTCCCCAGGCTACTAAGAGTTTAAAATTTTTCAAATAGAAGTTTACTATCTTGAGCGCGTCTGCGTGAACCCACACTTTCTACGTGAAACTCGCATCTCCAGGGTATTCGGGGTTTAAGAATTAGTAAGTTTCAACTTAAATAATAAGTAATTACTTAAGTATTTACTTGCGGAATTGTTTAAAATGTATCTGTGACGAAACCATTCGCACTGCGAAGGGAACATTAAGGCGCCCGGTATATGGTTATGTTAGCTGCGATTTTGCTTTGTTTAGACAACAGGTTACTCAAATATTGCTTAAATAATTACTCAAGTTTATTTATTCCTTGAGAAATTACTTGAGTTATTACTTAAATTGTTGATATGAGGTGTCAAGTAATTACTTAAGCAATTGCTTGAGATGTATTTATGTCGCAACTGTTCGCACTCGAAGGGAGCACTGGGGCATCAGGTATATCTTCCATTTTTTATATATACATTCAAATATTCTATGTTATATTCAGATACCATCTTAGGATTGCCTGGTAGTTCACAAAAAGAAGGACACAAAGAGCTCGTTTACTGGACCGAAAAGTTCGTTCGTATTAATATTTACACAACAGTAAACATATCATTTTTAAATAAAGTTTCGAATAAATATATATAATTTTATTACAGTATGTATGAATTAATTCATCTACGAATGGTGAAAGTATGGCTACATCCCGAATGGATTTTCTCATTAACCAACCATTCCAAAAGACAAAAAGAAGCTCAAAAAGTTATTAATGGTTTCATCGAAAGCGTAAGTTTTGTTCTAACCGGTAATACTATTGTAAATATTCCAAAATCAATATTAAAAAAAATTATATTAATTTTCAGGCAGTGCAATACAAAAAGAAAGAACATTTTGCTCTTGAAAGAGGTGCAATAGTTTCTAATAGACCAAGGTTAATGCTGTTAGAGCAGTTAATAGATCATGTGATGAAAACAAATCTAATGGATGATGATGAATTACGAGCTGAAACGTATACAATATTTACTGCGGTAAATAATTACAATTAATTAATATGTAATTTAAAAAAAATTAATAATGTCATAATATGCTTACTTGTAGGCCCAAGATACGACAGCTGTTATCAGTGCCTTTGCTCTGTTGAATTTAGCTATGAATCAAGAAATTCAGGTAAACCTATTAAGAAACCTACCTCTTAAAAATTATTTAAAATTCTATATTGATTCTTAATATTGAAAATAAATATTTTTAAACAGGATGAAGTACGCAAGGAAATAAAAGAAGTTATTGGAAATGACAATGTTAGTATTGATCACCTTCCAGAACTAAAATATACTGAAATGGTTATTAAAGAAACCCTTAGGTTATACCCAATTGCACCCTTGATGGTTCGTCAAATAACAGGAGATATTGATCTTGGTAACTATTTATTATTTTGATAAAAAAAAATTAATTTCAAAAATATTAATTGTACATGTGCATTTTTAGAAACGTGTACCATACCAAAGGGATGTTCAATCGTAATGGTGCCATATATAACTCATAGGAGTCCGAAATATTGGAGTGATCCAGATAAATTTATTCCCGAAAGATTTTTGCCAGAAAATTCTAATGACAGGCATCCATATGCCTACATTCCATTTAGCGGAGGTTTACGAGGATGTATCGGTAATGTTAATGTTTCCTTGAAAATTCATTATAGATTCAGTTTATTTGAAATTGTATCAAATTTTAATTAATACTTGTTTTATAGGGCAAAAGTACGCAATGATGTGCTTGAAAACAATAATAGTTCACATTATTCGAAAATACCGATTAACTACCACACAGAAATTGGAAAATCTTCGACTTAAAACAGATATATCAATTCGATCGAGAGATGGGTACATGGTATCAATAAGTAGAGTGTGATCTACACTCTACGTATGATATGTATTAATTATTTACTGTACTATAAATAAGTATTATGAATGTATTTTAAGAATATTACGTATAAGTAAAGTAGAAAAGAGGCTGCGGTTGATACGATAGCATCTGTCCTCGGGTAATTACAGAATTTAAGAAATTCTGAGTGCACTTATTAATGTTTTGATGTGAATGAATGTTAACATATCCACGCTAAAAAAAGACAGGATAAAAAGAATAAGAATAACATGGATTTGTGTGTGTGTATGTGTGCGTGTATGTATATTATCCTTTTTGTATCACGCTGCTCCTCATATATATAGATATAGAAACCCATGTAATTGTTTCTTATTTTTCACTTTTTTGTCTCATGAACCAATATAACTTTGGCAGTTGTTAAGGTAATTTTTCTCCTTAGTAAAAAGTTGTTTGAATGACTTGCGTCTGATTTTGCTGATTAAGACTGCGAAATGTGACATCAGTACTTAAAATACATTTTAGTAATAGGCGATACTGAAACTAATGCAATAACCCATCATAGTTCTTGCATACAAGATAGAAATCTAATTAATTGGCCCGCTTTTGGATTTCACGAAATAAAACCCCAATGTTTGCCTCTTTTATCTGCTCTATTCCAAAGTAAAAAGAATGGCACTGAAAACATAAAATAGCACATCTTTTTGGTTTCTATTACTGCTTAAAAAAATTTATTTAATAAAATTGAAATAGTTACATAAATAAATCTGCTTCTCAAAAAGAAGAGTTTCTCCTTTATTTAGTTTTAACTTTTTAGTTTTTAGATTAACTTTGAAAATTCATCTTTTGTATTTCATTTCGTAAATCGAAAAAGCGGTACCGAGTCAAATGGAATGCCAATGGATAAAGTAAAAGTACACCGATAATTTCAATGAGTGATGGCAATCTAAATTATATTTAGTAAAATGTACTTGTATACATGGTATGTAAATATCACAATAAAAATCAACGAATGTATCTAATAACAAATCATGAAATATAGATGTTTTTTGTATAAATGAAGTTATAAATCATGTAAACAGTGTAAAAGTATGGGAACCTCTAAATCTAAATAGCTTCTGAAAAATGTTATTAAAATAGAAAATAAGTAAAATCAACTCTTATCTTGATAAAAATTTTTATTTCAAAATCATTTGATAATGCGCCAGAACTTAGGTAATTTTTTCGGTTCAGCCCTGCGAGATTTTTAAAGAGTTCCGTACTTCTTCCGTACCTTTTGTATTATTAAAAATAAAATGTTTTATACTAAAATTTTTAATTATTCTTCTTTTGACAAAAAATAAAATCCATTCTTCTACCATAAATTAATTCTATTTTCAACCTATTTTTAACATTTATTAACCGCAACAATCGTCTCGGTTCGCCACTAACTATTAATTCGATAGTTTAAAATAGCTAACTGAAAAAAGCATTAAAAATCGAAATAACAAGCAATTTGTTATGACAATGATTCTAACTTATAGGATAATTTGTAAATAAATCAAAGACTACTAACAAAAGTGCACACCCTCCGGGAACCGGATTTTCGCAGGAATTGGAGAGGATTTCTGGTACCTAAAAATGAAGCCTAGTGTGCCCAATTCCATCTCATATTTTTCTTGCTCTTTTCTTGCGATATGGGCAATCACATCTCAAATATCCTCTATTTCGTTAAAAAATTGTGTCTCTTCTACTGCCTCTCACACTGTAAGTACTTAAGATACGAACACGAGGGAAAAATTATAAAACTAGACTGTAAAAGCTAAAATTTAAGCCGTGATTCGTTAAAAAATATTGATTTTTCAGGAAGTTACAAGCAATCAAAGATAGTGTACGAAAATGGTTAAAAATTTGTCTTGATTTTAACCGATTAAATGGATCGGATTTTTAACCATTTTAGTACGCTATCTTTGGTTGCTTGTAACTTCCTAAAAAATTAATATTTTTTAACGAATCACGGCTTAAATTTTAGCTTTTACAGTCTAGTTTTATAATTTTTCCCTCGTGTTCGTATCTTAAGTACTTGCAGTGTGAGAGGCAGTAGAAGAGACATCATTTTTTAGCAAAATAGAGGATATTTGAGATGAGATTGCCCATATCTCAAGAAAAGGGGCCTATGGGATGGAATTAAGCACACTGGGCTTCATTTTTAGGTACCAAATATCGACTCTCCAATGCCTGCGATAATCCGTTTTCCGGAGGGTGTGTACTCTTCTTGTAAGTACATCCCGATACCTATTTCTTCGGAGTATAAGTTTTTGAAAACATGATTAAATTACTATTGAATTCTTATATTGGATATCATTCTTACAAGAATTAATTCGTATAGAATCAGTTCGTCTACGTGCCACTTGATGGGAACATCATAATTGTTACAAAAATTTATTGCATCATCTTTTTGTGGTAAATCAAATTTTCATGTTTTCGATTGATTTCCTTTTTCTTGAGCGAAGTATAAAATTACATCCTATGTGAGATTTATTTCTGTACAAAAGTGGAAGAATTCCTATACTGAATGGGAAGATTAACCGTTTACGTTTAGCTTCTATATCAACCATTTAGCGGACGATTATTTATTGATAAGTCTCTCGTATGAGGTACACCACTTCCGACAATAACTTTTGCCACTCAAAGATTCCAATCAAATAAAACATAAAATTTTATACAAACTGCGTGTACAAACTCTACTTCTTTCAAGTTTTATGTTATACCTATATCTATATAATTTTATGTAAAGGGCTCAACTTTTAAAAAATAAATAAATACTAATGTCCTGGTAAAAGACATTGAGAGTATAAGATTTAAAAGATCTTAATATAATCTCCCCATACAAAATAAAGTCTGAAATTTCAAATATTGGTATTAAAAATTAATTAAAGGAATCAGTCAATTAAGTTTGAGGGAACTACGTGCTAATGAATTGACAGCGGTTTTTATAAGCAGTTCTTACGGTAGAAATATTGCAAATTTCAATTTATTAATTTCTTTTACATCTCGTCAAATCCCATAGAATTATATGAGAATGACGTTTTTACATTAGAATTATCACATGTGATTCACAATGGATGTGATTTACATCCATTATGAAAACATCCTTAAGTTGTATGAATCACAGATGACAGATAGTGTTTCACAAAATCTCACAAATGGTTGAGTGTTAAGTAAATTTGTGCGTATGTGTGCGTAGCCGCAGCTCTGGTATGTGCAAGTGTAAGTGTGTGCGAATGTTTTTTTGTGCAAAAGTAGAGAGAATTATTCATGCGGTTGTGTTAACATATATTTATTTAGCACCAGATTCGCAGTCAAGATGCCCACTAAAAGATAAAAGAACCTATTATAAGATTCTAATAAATGTATGTCAACATTTTTCTTTATATGAATTTATTATATTATTTTGACAAAATATAATTATTAACATTAACGTAGGGTAGTGGTCCCGGTTTGTGTGCCTGTCCCTGTTAGTGTGTCTTTTTCGAGACATTTGACATAAATTAAATATTCTAACCTTAAAAATTATGATAAACTATTAGTAAAAGCACCAAAATGTTAATTTATACAACAAAAATCATTGTTTGATAACTTATTTTTTAATTACAGATAGTTAAAAACACACACTAATACGTTTCGTCTGCTTAAAGGCACACTTACGGGGGGTTCTACCTTACATACTATTAATTGTATTTAATTTTAAAGCAAAAATATTGCAAATAAAATTAGAAGGCTCTTCTGTTAGTGGTAGATTCGAGTAAGTAACTGTAGGATGGCAGCGGCAGATGTGAAGTACTTGACTGAGCTTCCTGTGTTTCCATCTGTGTTGAACTGACTGTAGGTACCGAAATATCCGATTCGGCCTGGGCTCTACGTGCCGCGAGCCTGGACTCGTTCATCTGTGAGAATAGTAGAAATTTAGTTATTTGTTGAAACGATTTTAAACATAAGCATAGAAGGTTTTGATACGTATAAAGCGTTTTGTAATGCTTTTGTTAAAATGAATACTTATTACTAAATATGTTGAATCAAAAATACGTGAATTATTTTTGGTTATATTTATTCTATGACTGAATCTATATCTATATTGAACAATCTCACTATAGCTGTATCATCAAACATTTTGGAATTTAAGTATGCTATTCTTCTCTTAATATGAGAAGAAAATACACAAAAAATGTTAAAAACAAAAATTGCAGGTAGCATTGAAACAAAATTTTTTGCCTTTAAAATACTTATGAACCTTTAATTCCTAACAAACGAACCTAAAAAACGATTAATATATATACATAACGTGCATATAACCTGAAATAATCTGTTCTTGTTCATTATTCAACAGCATTATACAAAATAACTTTAGAACGTAAAAAATAAATATAACCCCTGTAATAAAAAGTCTAGCAAAGGTCTGACAAAAGTCTTGCAAAAGTCTGGCTAATTATTTTTGCCGTTTTTACTTCCTCAAAGAGGAAGCTTTATAAAGGTGAATAGAAATTTTGGGATAAAACATTCTTAAAAACATTTTTTACAAATAAAGGTGTAACAATTTTTAGATTTTGAGAACATTTTTTTCATTTCTGTGTGAGTTTGAGTAAGTAAAATATGTAAGTCTATGTATAAATGATATCCCTGATCAAAATGTTAATCCACTATTTAAGATTATTTGACCAAATCACAAAATTAATAAATTACTCATTATTCATTACTCGAATAAAATATATAAAATTGTCTAATTGATACGAACCCTCAAACATACTTACATACATCTTTCTTTTTCTGTAATATTATATTTATTAAGAAATCAATCTAAAATAAATGATTAGACTTGTAAAGTGTTCGAGGTAGTCGCTGATAAAGACTAGGTGGTATTCTCCGTAGGTTTTGGTATTTAGGTGTCGGTATGCATTCCTTGCGTAATCTATAGGTTGAGGTAACCGATAACTATGTCTATTGGTTATGCCTTTCGTAGCTTTTTGCCTTTTGGTTTTGAAAAAAAATCGAGTGTTGGCCAGAGGTGTGCGGAGTGACAGACGAAGTGCTTTCAGTAGTTTCTTGTCTGTAGGTGTTGGGACACATTTAAAATACATTATAAGTTAAAAATGCATCCATTCGACGATAAAACTCCATTATCAACTACCCCGAACACCTAGACCACGCATTGCACACTTTACCTCGACCGTCACCGATTACCTCGATTACCTAGGTTATGTATTGAATGCGATTCGATACCTAGACGCAAAAAGTTGTGGAGAGCACCACCTAAACTTTATCAGCGACTACTTCCAACACTTTATAAGTCTAATCATTTATTTTAAATAAATTTGTTAAGATAATATTACAGAAAAAGAAAGATGTAAGTATGTTTGAGGGTTCTTATAAATTAGACAATTTTATATATTTTAGTCGAGCAATGAATAATGAGTAATTTATTCCAATAATGCAGCAAATTCCAAGGTTACTACCAGCAGTTAGTTAATTAATTAACTACAAATTTAATAAATTTGTTGTTAATTAATTAACTAACTGCTGGTAGTAACCTTGGCCATTTGCTGCATTATTGGACTAATCATCAAAGTCTACCATTAGCTGCAATTTTAACATTAATGAGTAATTTACTAATTTGGTGATTTGGTCAAATAATCCTCAATAGTTTATTAACATTTTGATCAGGGATATCATTTATATTATACATAGACTTACATATTTTACTTACTCAAACTCATACAGAAATGAAAAAAATGTTCTCAAAATTTAAAAATTTTTACGCCTTTATTCGTAAAAAATGTTTTTAAGAATGCTTTACCCAAAATTTTTATTCGCCTTTATAAAGCTTCCTCTTTAAGATAGTAAAAGCGGCAAAAATGATTAGCCAGACTTTTGCCAGACTTTTTTTACACGGGAATTTTCGAAACTTTAGAAACTAGTACTCACCCTTTGTACTCGTTCATTAATAATTTGCTGCCTGCGAAAAACAAAGAACTGATCCTGCAATTCCTTCAACTGTTCTTGAACGCGGATCCTGGTGGACCGTTCAAACTCTAGTTTGCGTTTGAGATTTGTGATCTCGGCATGCACCCTCTGGTGTGAATAGTTCGATGTGCTGGTGGGGCCCATGTATTCGTTCTCGCTCTCGTTTCCCTCTACACCAATAATAGAAAAAAAGAGTGTTATTACATGAAAGTGAGCGTTTGTTATGTTAATTGTATAATTATACTTAGATAAATAATAATATAATATAAGAAAAACGATTATTTAAATATTTTCAACAATTTAACTAGACGGAGAGAATATATAGATAATGTAACAAACCTTCGGTATTACATCTGTGCCTTTTGATTGACGTTTCTACCCTTTCACGGTCCGCTATCCTTTTTTTCAATTCTTCATTTTCCAACATTATTTCAGCATTCTGATTTCTAAGGGTATGTATATAGTCAACAGTATGAGTAAGTATCGTTTTCTGAAACAAAAAGCTCTATGTTAAACAAAATATTAAGGAATCTAAACTAAATATTACTAATTATACAATTAATACGTATAATAATTATGTATAGAAATTAGATTATATTAGGTAACAGACAATATCTTTAGAATTAAACATTTTAATTTTAATTTTTTTCTCGCTCGTACTGATCGCCGAGAAACCGAACCAAAACATTGCATCGCAAAAAAAAGAACAACCCACGCGTTGCGATTTTACAAGCCCATATTCATTCTGCGTTCCAAATTCTGCGTAGCCTTACGAATCGGATCGTAAACAAAGAAGTATAGAGGTTGGTATAGGTCTCTTTATTTCGTATGCACACGTCAAAATCGAAGCACACGAAATAGTGATTATTGTAAGCGGGTTTCATTGAAGTTTTGCGTAAAAGAAGCTAATTAAAAAAAGGATATCACTGTTCCATTCCTTCTAAATGTAGAGGACGTGCGAGACGCAAGCGTTCAAAATTTGTATATATAGCAGACGGTTTGAAAAGGGACGGGAACAAGCCCCGCCGTGCGTTCAGCATTGCAGTTGCACAACCGACATATCTAACCTCGCTTACAAGCACTGTTGCATCTTTACAGGGCATTTAATATATACCGATTAGAATGACAAAAATTGCCAAACATATTTTCAATTATAATGAAATAAGACTTAAAAAATAATTACTCACACGTACCACTAGATTCTCTGCCTCACCCATCGATATTGTATCCTTCTTTATATACCATACAGGATTCTCATCAGCCATTATTATTTTCAAGAAAATCGGTGCTTCTGACACTAACACAAAGAAAGAACAAGCGAGAAAAACAAACTATAACACTTTTAAAATTTCACGTGGACCCTTTCGAGCATGTATTTGCGAAGCGTGTACCCCTCACGACGAGAGGGGAGAACAGACTGACTAGCCCCGGCAAGCCAGGTCAGCAATGCACGCATATTATTGAAAATTCAGGAAAAGTGAAAGCGTCCTATAGGTCTAAATCGTTGCATGTGTGCCGGGTAGTGGAAAACCGAAACGACCGTCTCGTTTGTGTAAGGGTGGGGATTGCTGGCCATCAGGCATAAGTGTCCGTCTCAACGTGTTGAGGGAAAAGATGGGATATGCTACAGAGTGTAGACACACGGCCATGAATCAGCGTGAAAAATATGGTACAAATTTGTACAAATCATAAATTGTTAACACTCCGAGCAATAAGTGACACTTACCGTGCGGAACATACAAAAAAAATTATGTTTCGTGTACGCGATCTATATGAGTCTCGCACTTATATCGAAATATATAGTGTTAGATCTAATATATCGATATCTAATCTAATTCATTTATCAATTACCTCTATTAACTAAAGGTAATTGGTGATAGGGAATACTTGCGCAGTTATAATAACTATTACACTTTTCGATCATAAAATTAGAACACTAAAAGAGGATATGATCGTTAGAAAGAGTTTTAAAAAGATGTTACTCAAATAAAAAAATAAGTTGTTTTCTCATAATTCGCAAAAGGTTTCCACGATTATAACCATTTTAATTTTTTACAGACTTTGTTGTACAGGAGAGTTGTAACAATCCTTAATCCTTCCTGCGCTAGAACATCCATTTATTTATTACAATGTTATTTGTATTATTCTTTTATCAAAATATTTAAAAAAATAAACAACTGTTTACACTATAAAATTGATATACATAGGAATTCAAGTAAAAAATTAATTTAGCTTAACGTAATGTAAAAAAATAAGATTTATTTAGCACTAATACTAAGAAGGGGTAAAACTAAGTCAAAAAGTCATTATTTCATTTTACCAACCCCAAGACACGTTAATTTATTCTTGCATATTAAATTAAGAATTACAAACTGTTATGAAAATATTACATTAACTGAATACAATTCTATAAAAGATATGAAAAGAGAAAAATAATTGATGAGGAATTAATAGTTCTAATAATTATACGTAAAAAGCAAATATTCTTACACACGATTTTCTTGATCGAGAATGTCCCAATAGATTAATAGTTGATAGGAGTTCAAGAAAAAAAACTACTTAATAATCATCGTGTAAAGACATTGCACGGGCTGGACAAAATACAAAAAGGCGCTATGTGATTCAGACAAGAATTTACAATGAAACCGCGGGAAATCCGATTTTAATGAAACTTTCAGGATATATTCTTTATTAAAAACAAAAATACTTGTTCCAGAATTTTCACTAATAAGGCCTTCGTTTGGGATTTACAGAGCCTGATAACTAATAACTTGGAAAATTAAATCCCTCTTCAAACCAAAACAAGTTTCAAAAAAGAACGTTTAAAATTTTTTCAAAACATTTACAAAAGCCTGAAATTTCGAATTTTGTATTGAAAATGTATTTTCACGGTCGGCACAATTTAATAGAAACGACTTTGGATTTATCATCCCCCAGCTTTAACTTGCGAATCCTTTCTACATCGGTACTTTGCAAACGTCGATGCATCGGATCTGAATTCGGTATTTTCTGATTTTTTACTAACTTATTCCTTATTTTGCTTACCGAACATTTGAAATTAATTAGGCGATTAATTAAGAGGTTTATTGAAATTTTTAAATTAGGAAATACATTTATAATCGGTACGATGATAATTAATATTTAATTTTAAGTTTTCAATCCTCATTGCAGAGTAACCATAAATACTGCGCTATACTCATCCATAAAAACATGGTTTGAAGTTGAAGTAAATAAGAAGGTGGAAAAACGAAGTTTGAAGTGGAACATGAAATTCTAAGTTTTAACAGCCCCTCTCCATTGCATGCCGAATGCCGTATGTCTCAATTACTCCTAGATTTTTCAGCTGATTGGTTATCTTCCAAAGCTTGACCAATCAGCGGAGAAGTCAACAAGTACTTAGTTACCATGATTCCACAATGCATGCCATATGCCGAATGTTGTATGCCGTATGAACTTAGTACTCGTAGACTTCCCCGCCGATTGGTAGTTCGATAAAATTCAACTAATCAGGGAATTCTACGAGTAGAATATGCTGAAATGACATACGGCATTTGGTATACGGCATGCATTATGGAACGGGGGTTAAAGCATACGGATACGGCATACGAATCTTATTCCTTTTCCCTCCTCTTATCTGGTTTCTATGCAGCGTATTGCAGATGCAGTTGCAGGTTTACATAGCGTCGCGTCTCGCAATATATTGAAGTCTACGAGGTTCACTCAAAACAATCAAGTTAGTAAAAATTGTTATAATAATTTTTATAATAAATAAAGTTTATTATTGTTTGAGAATTGAAAAATATATCGAAAACTTTAATTTTTTACAATTGAATTCGTATTATACCATAATTTATACGTTAATATAGGTTAAATAAAACTGTCAGTAGCAATACTGTGTTTGTGGCTTCATAACTTACTTAAATTTGTTATTTATTGTATTACCTAAAGTTGTAAAATATATCTTTTGATAAAACTTAATTTTTATTTTTGTGTCATTTAATTTAAAAGCTATACAAAAAAATTATCTACCCATATGAGAATAGAGGTTATAACTTGTTCAAGCAAAGTTGTTTGATTCTAAAGTTATTTTTTTAGAAGATATTATATAGTTATCCGATGAGAGCAACATATTTGCGATCAATAATATTATTTAGTAGTCTGATGATAGTATCATGGTTGTTGAAACGTTACGAATAGAAAATAAACATGTTGATTCTGAGTTAGGAAGATCAATCAATTTGTCTAACATTACTTCATTTTTCTTGATTGTTTTATAATTAAATTTTATTTTGAATTAACAATAAAATATATTTACTTTTATGCATAATCATGCCATTAATTAATACAATTAATTTTTATAGAATGTTGATGCCAAAGAAGAATCGTGTTGCCATTTACGAATACCTTTTTAAAGAAGGTGTAATGGTAGCTAAGAAAGATTATCATGCACCAAAGCATCCAGAACTTGAGTCTATTCCAAATCTTGAGGTCATCAAGGCTATGCAGGTAAGCAGAAGAATTTATTAGTATTTATAAAATTATAAAGAACTAATCGCATGTTGAACATAAACTATATCAATTTATTTTTTCCAGTCCTTAAAATCCAGAGGTTACGTTAAGGAACAATTCGCCTGGAGACACTTTTACTGGTACTTGACAAATGAAGGCATAGAATATCTGAGAACTTACCTTCATCTTCCTCCAGAAATTGTTCCTGCAACACTTAAGAGGAAACCTGCATCTGAAAGTAGAATGAAGCCACCAGTGGTGCCTACAGGTCGTGAGGTTTCACGACCAGCAGAAGATCGAGCAGGTTACAGACGTGGACCAGGTGGTCCGCCTGGAGATAAAAAGGCTGATGTTGGTGCTGGCACTGCAGAATTAGAATTCCGTGGTGGATTTGGAAGAGGAAAACCACCTCAATAAATAATTTTTACTAGCCAAAAATACTTAGTTTTCTTACTTGTTTTATATCTATAGTTCATGTGATCGATAAGACTTTTAAATATCTGACGAATATTAAATTTTTAAAACCAATAATGTTGTATGCAATAAAATTCAATAATCATCAATATGTATTTTAAAACTTTTAAATATTCTTGTTTTTTTATTTTTATACTTTTTGAAATTTGTAAATTAATATGTGTAATAAAAGAAAATCATTCGTAAGAATTTTAGATTGAAAATTATTTAAATGAGTGTTAATTCGAGAACTAATTTTAACAAAGTTTTTTTTATTACTTTTCTATTGTGCTGTGCTAAACATAAGCTTGTCAATTAGCATATGTTCTACTGCTATATTGAATATAACTAATCACTATTTTTATTTTCTTAGTTACCCTTGATATTTGTTAAGATTTTTAGTTCGTAAACCTCATTTTTCGAATACAAAAAAATGTTTGCTTGAATTACAATGAGTAATTAAACTACGACATTTACATTAAAACATATATTTTAATTTTACTTCTAATATAAATGTAAAGAAAAACTTCTATTTCAACTGTCGTAGTAGTCAATATGTTGTTTAACCAAAAGAAGAGATTTCATGGTATAGGGAAAAATAAATTCTTAAACACTAGATGTACTTGTCATTTCTCAATTTATTTAATAAATTCTCCAACTGATAATATTCTTTACATAAAAAACGCTAACTTATCGTAATTTCCTTCGATAAATTGTACCATACTGTAATGAAAAAAGAAACATTGTATGATAATAGCGAATATGCTCTTAAGATTACTTGAAAGTATACAAATGTTAAAAACATGCTGTTTTGTTCTCCGTGTACCTAACTGTTTCTTGAAGGGAGGTAATTCATTATATTCCTTCACGCCACAATGATAATGAAAAATAGCTGTATTACTGATGATAATGGCATAATTAAGAGATAGTAATTAAATGTAATTGTAATCGCAAGAAATAGAGAAAAAATGGTCGCATCGCATAGACATACACAATGAAATATGTTTATCTATACATGTCTCGTAGTGGCGAATAGTAATATAATCGGATGAGCCCGTATAATTAATACGACATGAATAAAGAAAAAACAAATATTTCGATAGAGGGATTAAAGATGCAGTGTGATCTTAATGATCGATGTTATAGAATTTGTCGATAAATAATTAATTAATCGCAGTAAATACAATCAAGTCATATAATTACATCACAGAGAATTATTTTTTATTTAATTTATCGTTCTTTCCGTTTTCCCTCTCTTGCGTTCACTCTCACTTTCGCTCGTTCGCATCTCACTCTTTTTCTGGTTCTTTTTTACTTCATTTTTTTTTGTTTCTTTAAAGCCGCTTCGTATGTTTTTTATTTTTTTTATTTCCAGACTCATCCCCCAAGCACTCGTTTTACTTCCCTCGAAACATTCCCGTGTCTTCTTTTCTCGTTTTTTTTCTTCAAGTACGCGTGTACTTCTCGCGACTCAAATACATGTATTTACTTAGTAAATACATTTTGTCACTGTGCAGATTCATCCCCAGGTGGTTATTCTCTTTTTTTATAAGATTAAGAAATTATTAAAAGATGTAATGTATGTAATGTGTATGCATGTGTGTATGAATGTTTGTGTGCTTGTAATTTTTTTGTTTTCTTTTATTAGGGAACTTGTACGTGCTCCAGACTTTCCATCGGCGCTCACAATGAAAGTCTCTAATTCTGGATCTTAAAGCTACCACGTAATGTAAAATGAAAAATTACTTTTTTAGACTAGTTCTTTTCAACGAGAAAAATGATCGGAATTTAATGAATTATTAATTTTTTTTTGGATTACGCTGAATTTACTTTACAACTCTAGTACATTGAAATGTTAGTTGAAATTTTTTTACTCGCAACATTGTAAAAAGGTTGTTTTATTAAAATTACGCCAAGAGATCATCTCACTTGCATTAGTAGCGATTCACATGAAAAAACGCGATACCAAAAAATGGACATTTAGAATTATTATTGTTTACACGTTTTCTTTAGTTTTCAAAATTGAAATGCGAATGAAGTTTGATAGAGTTAAGTTTGTTTATTCAAGTCTTTTTATTTTAATATTACTCTGACTCTTCCATTTATTCGAAAACAGCTGAACACGACAGTGTGAAAATTCCAGTACAAATCGGTAAATATGTATAATCTATAGTGTGCAGAATTCCGCCGCTAGCCGAAATAACTACCTACACTTAGATAATCTGACGCCGCTCCCTCTCGCATCTCTATTATCTGACTAATATTTGTAACTTTGGACTGTGTTTAAAATTAAAGAAAAAAGAAACGGAAAAATAATGATGTTCATCGACGTATGAAAAAATGTCTTTAAGGGAATTATTGAATTATTCAACACGTATTATAACACCTTTCGTTACATAAAGGAAGCTCAGGTTTCTTTCTTATCTTCAGTGTCAGTTGAATCTGCACGCATTGTTACTCTTTCAATCGTGTGTAAAAAGGCGAATGATGATAGTGTGTTCCCAGTTTCACGGGGAATTTGAAAAAGAACGTGAAGTGTATTTTACGCGATACCTCGTTTTATCGTTAGAAAAAAGACGCATCACTCTATTTCTCTGTACATACGCAACAAGAGGTTTCAATCGGTAAAAAAATGCCACCGGTTTTGTAAACGCTCGTTCGTTTTCACTTTTTCCCAATAATGGCAGTCAGTTCGTTTAACTATGAAAAGAGAAATTCCTTCGCACGACATATTTTATAAACACACCTCGGTCGAGGAACTTTTCGACGATTGTTATTTTTTTATATCTTATGTCTTTTTTGCTCTACTTGTGGTATTTTTTTTTCTTTAAACGCAGCTTAAGTTTACAACAGTTCTTTCTATCCCTGTACTGTAATGTGAAAATGTGTTGAATCATTTGTTTTCTTCTTTAGTAAAATGCGAATACAACTTTCTCGTTCAGTCGGTTTTTTTTCTCAAAAAGCTCATCTCACGTTTATTAATAATGATTTCTACGCGTTATCTATTTTTTCTTTTTTTCTTATTTAATAAAGTTATCCGATAATCAAATGCTGAATCTGAAGTATTCAGAGACACTCTGGTTCGTTTCGTTTGGAGCGTTTCTGTTCTTCGCACAAGGAAAAGGCTTCACGAAATAAAATACCGTGTATGTGTGTATGTGTTGCAAGTTCCGAACAATCTTGGCCGTGCTAAAAAAATGTGTTTTGTGTATCGTGTAATCAGACGTGTATTTTTTCTCTCACACTTTCTCTCGTCATCTCGCTCTCACTCATATTTCTCTCGCTAGACCTCGCGCTTACGCTCTTTCTCTCTCTTTCTCTCTATCTCTTTTTCTGCACCCGAAAAGCTCACCCCGACATTCTTATAAGTTCTATTCAGCGTTTTTTTTGTCTTTATAAGATTCGTATGCCTGTCAAAAACCCATGGATTTTCTGGCCATAAGTTTTGCATTCAATCAACGTCGCATATTTTCACTCTATTTTATGCTCTCACTCTAGGACGCTCCTTTATTATTTTTTTTTATTCTTCGCCCATAAAACGTACATGTTTTTTTTCGAGCATATGGCGACCAATCGAAAATTTCATCGAAAAGAAAAGTAATTATCTATACGTAGTCAATAGCAATTTTCAGCAGAATGTTTATTTGCAATGATCATGATAAATACACATTTTTAAGCAGAAATTATCGAAGATTTGTAATATGGATAACAAAGTATGTATTAATAAAAAGGTTAAACTTTGTTGAGATATAAAATTTATTTAAAAAAATGAATTTATATATTCAATGTACAAAAATTACAAGTCTTCGAAAGTGTAACACTTTAGAAAATAAAGGGAAATAATTAATAAAAACCTATTAACAATGTCATTAATATAATATCAATTTAATCAAAACATTTTTCAGTCGCCATTTGCTGAAAAGAATTAAGATTTTCAATCTGTTGCTTTTTATTAACTCCACAAAAACTTTTGTCAGTTTTAATTCTTATTATCATATTATCCGCAGAAGTCCTATGCGAGGTCGTCTATATACTTAATACTACAATAAAAAAAACAAATAAAAAAAAAGGATTTGCTACATTTGACGTAAAAAATTTGGCTTTCTTATTTTAAAGAAAAGAAACATATTTTTTAGCCTCATTTGACCCAAAAATAACGTTCAAATATACCAATTATTTAAGCAAGACACAAAATGCATTAGAAAATTATTTTTTTACAGAAGTATTGTTTAATGGATTTATTGATTTTTGAACTTATGCGAATGCGGAGTCAATATTTCAGATGATTTTTATGTTCTACGGCCCTACTTGTGTAAATACCAAAATTTTTTTATCTTATTTAATTCCAAAATGTTACCGAAGCCAACTTCGTACAATTTTTTAGTTTCTATATAATCAAGATAAATGTTATAACTGGATACCTGACTTTGGGAGCGTTAAATTTCAAATACCAAATATTGACCAGATTAGCCACGAATTTGACTTCGGCATTTTCGTAGCCTGTCGCAAAATTGTTATATTACAACGCTGACGTGTATTTCTTTAGATTTTTACATATGATTCAATTTATTTAATACAATTTTAATTTAAACTTTTACTTTTTTTCGCCTAAATACAAAAACGCCTAAATTTATTAAATTTCATAATTTTGGTATCGTTTAACAATTAGAATATTTAAATAATAAATAGCTTAAGGGTACGCAAATATTACAGATCGCATTTATAAAAATAACCTAAGCTAAAAAAAAACAGTGAAGCTCGTTGTCATTCGAAATACACGTCGACGTATCTACATAATGACGCCTGACAAACGTGTAGTGCACACGTCAAAAAAGGGAAAATATAAGTAGAATAAAATTAAAACTTAAAAATTGTTTAAAGCGTCAAATTAGAGATAATTTAGAGAACGAGGATCTCACTAAATGCTTAAACATACTACTTACGCTCTTGACGCGTATGCGCGATTTACTTTTTTACAATTTATCTTTATTTTTGTTTTCGTATACGAAGTGCGCACTTATCGTTGCGCATTTGACGGCCAAGGAGAATATTTTTCGCGGCCGTTCGACAAACTTTCTTTTTTATAAACTACTGCGATTCTCATACGTAATGAATTTGAAACAACAATCGATAAAAATATTAGTCCGTTTACTTAAGAAAATACAGCGTCGCAATAGCTTCCGCATTCGTATGATGGATCTCGTCAACGAGAGAAAAAGTGTCGTAGGACTGCGCGATTATACGTTACTGTATCATAAACGATATATAAAAAATTGTTTTTGTACACGAAGATTCGAGAAAATGAAAATTATTTCTCAAACGAATTTCTTTTAGCAAAAGCGCGCGATTGGTTTTCACAAACTGCATTGACTCGATCCGAATGCTTGTCGTCGAACGTGCGCTTTCACATGTTTGTATGTGCCTCTCTTTTTCTAAACTTTTTAGGCCTTCAGTGGTCCTCGCTGAATTCGGAATTCCATTCTTAAGCATTTATTTTCGTTTCACCGAGGTACCGGTTCAAATGCCAACCATGATCTTGGGAACTCTAAATCTACTAACGCTATAATAATTATGTTACGCGCTTTTAGCAAGATATTTTGCCGCATTTTCATCTTTCCTTAAGGTGATCCTCTGCTTAATTCTCGAACATTTTAAATACGTTTAATAATTTTATAATAGAATATATAAATCTGCAGTATAAGACAATTAAATAATTTAAAAAATTCACAAAAATTACCAGAGCTTCTCCTTAAATTTTCATTTGATGCCTTTCTATTATAGCTACCTTAAATCGAGTTTCACTCGTTCGTGTTGATACAACGAAGAAAACAGCAGTGCGAGCGCGTCTGAAATTCTGCGAGCGAAAGGACAAACAAACGTTATTTATATTCGTTAAAAACTTTTCACGTATATCAACTGTTAAGCCCATCAAATCGCCAGAATAACAAACGCAATCTCACAAGTCGATTTACTTTCTTCCTTTACAACAAGTCGAATATGCAACATCAAAATTCAGAAAGGAAAAATGAAACGCGACTTATATTTTGGTTATGTTCCGCTTCTTTTTCTCTGTCACATTCACGCTCTTGCTCTTGCACGCATTGATTTTGCCGCGTCGTATTTTTGCGTCAACGACATTATGAATATCGTAACTCTACTCAGGTAAATTCGCGTTATTTCTCTTTCATTTTCATTCATACAATACAGTCGACGCATTTGCACTATAGCAGTCGTTTCAATCACGCTAACAATTCCTACATCTAACGCACTATTTGTAAATTATCCTTAGCTTATAAATGTTGTAATTGTTTATGTACTTATATTTCTCGCTTAAATCTTAAAATCGCGGGTGTGTGTCTTCAGCGACGAATTAAACGCAATCATATGGGTTTCCTTATCATTAAAAAGACATATAAGATTCCTTAACACATTATTATTAATCGCTAGGCATAATCTACTACGCGCTAACTTATGTGTGTGTTTTCTTATATTCATAGTTTCACGACAAGAAATAGTCGTGAATAAAAATGTTATTTTTGTCATTTGTCGAACAAAAATTCGAAATATACTTTTCACTTATTTGTGATTCATGTGAAAATTCGGGTTATGCGCCTACGTAATAACTGGTAATTATAACACAATAAAAAGATGCAGAAAGAAAAGAAAAAACAAATGAAATGAAATGAAATGAAAACAGTATGTAAAAGAATGTTTAGCTTTTTAGACGCAAAATTCTCTTTCGCTCTTGCATTCACGTTTACACTCGTGTTTCTGAGTCAGTCGATCGCACTATCCTCTATAACACCTACGAAGGAACAAAAGTCGCGGTACTCCATTATTTGGCACAGATTATACGTTAAAAAAAAATTTTCTTGCATCGCCTCCCGCCGCATCGTGAGAACGAATGTAAAGAAAAAAACGATAGTGAAAGCTATTTGTAATTCAGCGGAAGAAAGAGTGACCATACTGTACCAATTTATATTAGTTCAAGTCTTTTCGTACAATCGAAAAGATGACATAGAAAAACATCTATATCGTCTCTCTTTCTTCTTTTTGGTTTCGTTTTTTTCTTCTTTGCGTTTCATTCTCGGTTTTTCTTTGTCTCTCTCGTTGTATGTTATACATTTCAAACGTATGATGTACTATATTTATAATAAATATTGTGAATCGCTCGCCACAATTTTAATTTACCAGTAACAGAGTAGCGATATTGTTTAAGAATTTTAAATTTTGCTTTCAAACAAAATAGTTTTTCTATCGTTGCTCATGGTTTACTTGCTGTACTTCTGTCATCCCTTTCTTACTTTTGCCTTTATATTTTTATTTTCTCCTTTTTCATCAGTGCATGTTCTCGACATGTGGCGCAAAGTAACAAAGAACAATCAGAAATATTTACAGGGAAGAACAGGAATATGGACTGAAGAAAAAGGTAAAAAGAACAATAAGAGCAAAGAAAATGAACTATCACTGTAAATTTAATGATTATTTGAAATAGGATTTCTGGAAATAATAGAATTATGAGTGTTAGCTAGACATCGTACAATTTCTGTTATAGAATTACTATTTTAACTCCATAACAACTATTCTTTGCAAATATGCGTTACAAATATTCAATTTGATTTAACTCTTCGCGCATAAAGTATAAATTGGATGTCTTTTTATATTTAGAAAAATATCCATCTACATCTTGTATAGAAAAGATTTCAAGTCAAATCGAATTCTTATAACACATAAACTGCAAGAGAGCTATCTTCGACTCTGCATTTAAACAATAATAATAAAAATTTTGGTATGTTACATACCAAAGTTTAACGTAACGAAAAAATTCATATACTATTCAAGGATAGTATAAAACAATAATCAATCGACTTGGAGTCTCAAAGTGAGGAAAGGAGCGATACCAGACAAAGTAAACCATTATTGTCGCGCATCCAGCGCGATCTCCAATCGAGAGAGACTCTGAGCGCACGCGCATTTGCTTATTATTATTATTCACGTGCAGCCGCTACTACTACTGCTGTTGCTGCTGCTGCTACTGCTGCTGCTGCTTGTTAGCGCGGCGATGAGGATGAGGGCGATGACGATGACTCATTCGGTACCGGATGACTCGGAGCTAGTGCTGCTTGGAGCGCGGGGCTAGGGATCACGAGTGCTTTACGACGATGACCCCCGGGCGCTGCTGAGCCTGGCTCTGCGACGTCGAAGCTGCTGCCACTGCTGCTGCTGTCGTCGTCGTCGCTACGACCGCTGCTGTCGCACTGCTGGCGACCGAGGGGGAGTTGCTAGACGCCGTGGTGGGCGTCGGCTGAGGCTGCGCCGGCGGTGCCGTGTGGAATTGGAGGAAGCTGGTGACCTCGGCGTGAAGAAGTCGCTGGCTGTTGCTACTGCTGCTCGTGGAGGGGGCAGATGTGCCAGCAGCCGCTGCTGCTGCTGCTGCGGCGGCTGCCGCCGCGGCAGTGGTCTGCTTGTTCGTCAGCGCGAGTGGCACGTCCTGCGCTGGCTCGTCGCTGAATAAGTGGTCACCCTCCAGGTGCCGAATAGCCTCGACTATCGTTTCCAGGTTCTGGCGCGAGGTATTTGCCAGGTACAGCCGCGCCTGCGGCGTACCGTCCTCCAGGGTATTTGACGGCGATGGCAACCTATTGCACGTAGAAGGAATATTAGTTTACTAATTGTAAAAATTTAATGGGATACTTACAAAATTCGAATTTGGCAACGAATTTTTAATTATTCGAAATTTTAATTATTGTAGTTCTATTAAGTATGCTTGAAAATTAACTTTTGAATTTTAAGAAATCTAGAACTTCGCGCTAAATTATAGTGAATTAAAAAATAATACGATTTTTTAAATCAGATTTCATTCTACACATGTATAATTGAAACTCAATATTCACACTCGCAAAAAAAAATTTGGACTAAATTTATTACTAAGTTCTTTTTAGTGAAATTGACCACAAAATTTTTCTTCCTGTATTAATAGTGAGAATTTTTACATAAAATTATTTTGCAGTCAAAATTGAGTAAAGATTTACTAACAACCAATAGTAATAAATATTATCAGTGTGAAACTTATCAAAATCTTTAATGAAATAAAATTTTTAACAACGACAACACTGACCTTTCCACCTCAACCTTGGGCTCCGCCTTCATAGCAGCCTCGAGCACGCTAGGCAGTCTCTGCTGCTGGCTACTGTCCTCGCAATCGGGCGAGAACGGCCGCGTTGGACTGGCGGTAATGTATTGGGTTGGTGTCGAGGCCTTGAACTCGGCAGCGGTGGCGGTGACCACGGGCAAACTCGCGGTGTAGGCCACGGTACCCGGACTGAAGGAACCCGCGGAGTCGGCTTGCGCGTCGAGACTCGACGCCGTGAACACTTGCACGTTGGAGAAGTTGACGAGTTTCGGGCTGTTGGGCCGCGAGTGAATTTGCAGAAGATCGCCAATCACTTCCTTCACGTCTTCGGCGCTAGACACGACGACGCTGCTCTCGCTGCCGCCGGCGCTCGGCACGATTATCTCGCAGCCAGGCTGCGGGGACAGGGGTGGTGTATTCGAGTCGGCGTTGCTCGTTTCCACGGTCTGCGTCGAGCCGACCGTCGGTACCGAGACCACAGAGACGACCTGCAGACCAGGCATGCCGTCCTCGAGCTCCTGCGGTAGGACATTGTTCGTGTGCTCAATCACCTGCGGGAATGGTTTGATATTTTAGTCAAAAGAGAAGCAAGTTATAGACTTTAGGTAGGAATGAATAATGCTATATGTTTTCTTTAAAATTAATAAACTTTTTTGAAGCTGTAATTTGCATAAAAAGACAGTCGAGTAATACTTCCCAAAGGAATTTTTGGTTTGTTTTATTTTATTTATAAAAAAAAAATTTTAATCGAGAACTATTGAGAATTCAATACTAGGACTAAAATTTCTATAATGCATATAATAGAGTATCTAAGGCTTCAACATATATATCCAAATATAAAAGAAAAACTTAATACAAACATCCTCTTTCACCACTATATTATAGATGAAATCTACAAAGTATAAAGACCTTGTCATCTGAATTTATGAAATCACTCGATCATCGTACGCATTAAAATTTGTTTTATTTTCCAACCAAAGTACTCACCTCGTGGGGTTGATAAGCAATGATTTGCTCCTCGCGGAAGCCCTCAGGGAAGAGCTGACTCTGCAGAACCCTCAGTTGCTTCTCGGCGTGGATCCTGGTAAGTCTCTCGCGCTCGAGCTGCCGCTTGAGCTCAGCCATTTCGGCGTTCGCCACGGATAGCGGCTCCGGCGACATACTGCCAAGGCCTTCGTCGCCGCTCTCGCTTACATGCACTGGCAGGCTAACCACCACACCTGTAATGAGACAAAGAGCTTTAGTATCAGAGAAAGTGCAAGTTGTGGAGATCTGATTATACGGGGTGTGAGTTGGGAATAGATTTTAGAGTGGCGATGAGGTTGAGATAAATGTATTTTGTTATTTTTTTCTTTGTCAATAAAAATTTTACAGATGATGATAGTCGCCTCATATATAATCATGAAACAACTATAAGTATTTCTTATTTTTCAAGAAAATTTATGCTTGAAAAAAATATATTGTTGACTGTATGTCATTCATTCAATCATTCATATTCTTTTATAATCAGCGTCACTTTGTCCATAAAAATAATAACCACCCCGCATGAAATTCCACGAATCGTGAATTTTCACACGAATTTAAAAATTTAACAACGGATTAACTCTCAATATATCGAAAACCCCCGAAAATATACAAATTTAAAACAGCGATAAGAAAACCATCCGCAGTCTCTCTCCCCTAGCCGCAATCTTCCTCTTTCCATCTCCCTCTCTGCCCCTCTCTTATACAGGCTGATTAAACGCGGAAGCTTCCCAACGCGAGGAAGCACTAAACCGCGCGGGACCGTAACATAATTTCGCCCGCAGCAGCAGCAGTAACAGCAACGACGGCGAAAAACAAAAGTCGTAGCTAACGCCCCCGCGTGAACGGACGGCGGTAGTAGTTCCGCGATATAAATTTCACGGATAAGAATCGACACGCGCGCTCTCGAGATACGTCGTTTCGGTCGCGCGACCCCGAAAATTCTGAAGGCGTTGTCGTATATACGTGTATATATAATACGTAATGTAAAAGAGTGTAGCAACGTGGTTGGTCGTATGCTTATGCGTGTGCCGTGTTAGGAGGTTGTTGAATTATTTATAGAGGGAGGTAGCGTAGCCGTAGTTTTTCGGGGGAAAGGTGCCTGTGGTGACGAGGTTGTAGTAGTTCAGGTGACCGTTGTTAAGTGAAAATAAAATGGCGGTTGTAGGCGACAGCCATTTAGAATTGCAAATTTTTATTCGAAATAAATTTGTTCTCTGGCGCGTGAGAGAGAAAGTAAGTATGTTTGAGACTAGATATTAATGGATAATCTATAAATTTTAATGAATAAAGATGAATACATCAGAAATATTTAATAAAAATTGATATTTTAACTACTTTACAATGATAAAGCTATGAAATAACTCTTTCCAAGTTTACGCATCAAAGCTTAAAAGCAACACATAACAAATTCAATCTTTGAAACACGCTTTAACGAGAATTTACCTCCAAACAAAAGACCAAACTCACGCTGCTACTCCATAACGCACCGCATAAAAAATTAAGTCCCGATAAACCACTCACCGCGACTTTATACATCCGCAAGCGAAAATTCGACACACCGGGCGCGTAATTTCAATTTCTCGCGCGGGGGGCGGTATTAACGTGAATTACGGCCTCAGTGCGGCGGCCGGTAATTGTCGTGACGATAGGAATCTGGTAAGCGTGCGCCACCCCCGTCGGTTTGCAATGCGTCGATGTATATATGTATATATGTACCCGTGTGTGATTATTATATCGCCGTTGGCTGGTAAACAAAAGACTTATGCGTTGTGATCGATGCGATCGGCGTGCTAATAAGGCGGCAGCGTTATGGTGACACTGTTTACGTATACAGAAAACTCATAACATTTGCGCTCATAAGTTCAAGAATCCAATTGACCTTTTGTAGTCTCAAAATTGAACAAAAAAATTATTCTTACAGCGACGAATTTCCTAAACCTGCATAAGAGGATATATATAATATAATAGTTCACAGCGTAATTGTTTAATTCAACTTCTAGCAGCTAATTAACCACCGCGCGTCGCAGTAATTTCGCGACCGTTTAACTCTTTAATTCACGTCGACGCTCTTGCGTTTCCTCCAAATTAATCGATCACGCGGCGACTTAAGCGTTCGCGCGCGCCGCCAATAACGCACCAGAGGGGCAAAAAAAAGAGAGAGAGAGAGAGAAAGACGGCGAGGAACGTTCCGCTAAATTAATTGTAATAAGCGCTCGCGGCTCGAGCTCGGGTAATAGCTTCTTCAAATTCGCCGGGCCTTCCGCGTAATGCATCAAAATTACGAGGGACCGATAGCACTTTCTCCCCACCACTTCAATTCTCCTTTAATTTTTTAATTTTGTTTCCACTTCCTTTCCCTCTCTCTCTCCTTCTCGCTTTCCTCATCCGCCTACGTACTGCGAGAGGCTCTTTGTGCTGGATGGTTTGAATAAGCGCATGCGAGCTTATCTCGGCATTGTTATATACGACGTGTCTTTATTATTCGCATTACAATGTTTAAGACGTTGTAATGCATAAAACAGTTCGAGTTTATCTTGCTTTACATTTGTTTCGAGTACGTAGTTTTATAATACGATTGTATATAGCATTTTTATGAAGTATATGTGACATTTTACAAATTCTAATAATTAATATAAATGTTTAATACTGAAATCAAAGATATTATAACATATAATTCAATATTTTATTCTGAATTAAATTGAAATCAACGGACGACTCAACATGCAAAAATGTATTTTTTTCATCTCGAAATACAATATACTCTTTCGTTTGATGTAACCATTGTCGTGTAAAATCACACATTTATTCCAGAATAACAAACAAAAAAGTCCGATTCCCCTTTTATTCCAAAGCCCTAAATCTTACAGTAAAAACAACTCTTACCCCTATCTCTATACAAAAAAGTCCATCGTCGAAATTCGCATCCATCTTTGATGCCCATCAATCCGAAAAATCAACAATTCATCGAACATAGAACAGACATACACACACATACAGACAATCGAAAATCTACGCACGCTGCTGTGAATAATAAAACGAACCACTCGGTCGAATCCGTATATCCTTGCTTTCCACTGAAAAGCAACCCCGATACGCAGAGCCACCACGCGCGTGGACTTTTCCATTTCCGGCGAGAAGGGACGCGAAATTCATTCCGGATTCTGCGTGCAGAGGGCAATTTGTCAAAACGGCTGCCTCTGCTATACTGGACGGAAGAGAACGAGGGAGAAGAGAGAGAGAGAGAGAAAGAGACAAGCTCTGCTGGCCATTAAGTGTCATTAGTTCTCCTCTAGTTTTCGCTTCGCGTTCGCTCGTGCGTGCAACCCGTCTATGCGTATATACGTACGAGAGGGTTGCAAGTGGACAGAGAGAACGGCAGGGGAAGGTAGAAGAGAGGTTCGGGATAGGAAGGAGGGGGGTGATAAATTAAATCACGATAAATTTGATTGATGAAGTAAAGAGTGCCGGTAATTGCGCTCGAATTCGGACGCTATACTACGACGTGGGCAAGCTACATTGAAGTTCAAGGCGAGACTATAATTGAATAAACCTCGCGCTTTTGACGTACACAGTTACTTTTACGGGCAAGTATAGGTTCAGAGCTTTTCGTAAGAGTATTGTGTAGTATTACTAACTAAAAATAAAGCAACACTAAATAATAATAAAAAAAAGTTAAGAACTGAAAAACAGAGAAGATTGTTTCACTAAAGGAGGAGACACGCAGGTAATGGAATATATAACAAACCTTGGCTCTCGCTTTTGCGCTTCTTGGTCGGCACGTCGCCTCCCTCATGTTGATCTACCAGTCTTTTCAATTGTAGGTTTTGCGACAGAAGTTGGGTCTTCTGTTGCTCAAGTTGATATATGTACTCAGCGGTCTGCTGAAGTATCGCCGCCTGAACACAAAACACGAAAATACATTTGCATTAATTAACATACAGACAAACATATAATGCTTAATATTATTCTGAATTCAAAAATTTATTATACGTAAAAATGTAAAAATGATATTCTTAAACACTAAGAACCCTTATACAGCTAAAACCCTCTTCTTTTCATTTTCTCTACACTCCGCAGGCTCGCTTATACATACATCACCGCCTAGAAGGCGAAACCAAAACATTGCGGCGGCGGCGGCGGCAGCAGAAAAAGGAGCAACACGATCGAGACACGTTAAAAAAGCAACGGCCGTTAGTATAGGATATCGCGGTCGCTGCAGCGCCATGTGCGCGCGGCGTGCATCCATTCATTCCTTCGTTCGCCAGGGATTCGCCGAAATTCCTGCTGCTGCAAGTCGCGTGCGCACACGCGAGCCTTACGGATCGGGATGTAAACGGAGAATATAAAATGTATAGCTATAGATCTCGTGATGTATTTTGAATTTCACTTTCGTCGCTTTTTTGGCGCACATGCACACGTCAAATTAGTCCGAGGCGTGTAACCACTTGGTTATTGTGGGCGAGTTTCGAGGAAACTTTGTATAGGGAAAGGTAAGTTTTTCAGGTTCTTTGGGACGGTGGTAGAAGAACAAGTATTTATTTGAGATGAAGGACATTTATCTTCGTGTGTGAGTATTGTTATTTCGAATACAATGTTAATATTTAGTATTAAATTTTTGTACAATGATGACAAGATTGTCGCTAAAACGATACTAATGTAGGGTTAAGACAGCAGTACCAGTGATTAGTATACTTGTTATGTCAGACTGGGACCGCTTTCGCCTTTTATTTTGGAGCATAGTAAAACAGTGTAACTAATCAACAGCAGTGGTACCAACAATTATTGCAAGGTAAATGTTATCATAAATAGAGAAAGTATTAAAAATCTGACTAGATTTGAATGATCCTTTATGAAAAAATTTATCCCCATGCACCATTACGAATTTCAACAAAATCAGTGTCTTTTGACACTCTTGCGAAAAAAGAAAGAAAACCCAAAACTACTTACAACACAATTATATAATTAGACCAACATCTAAGGCTTTTCCCCTAACAATCAACTCTATCCTTACACCACCCGATGGTTCAAATCATAACAACCGGTATCTTCCCCGAATCCATCACAACGTCTCACTACGACTCTTCATCAACAACCACAAGCCTCTTATTCGCGAAAAAAAGTGTCCCGCATCATCCACGTCGCGATAAAAATCGAGAACCCCCTGATATACATATACATGTATGCGCACAAGTATCGCATGTCCCCCTGCGTGCGCTCGCACACGGCACATAAACAAGAATGACCTCGGAAGCGAGAGCAAGCGCTCAGCCGAGAAAGCACCTCAAAACAAAGCGCACCTCCGCGGGGCTAATTGATACGAGAGTGCGCGCGGCTCGCACCTGCCGGCAGGTGGCCGGTGAACAGATGGCGCGCATCCAGCGACTTTATTTACCTTCTTATCCTCTCTCTTTCCCTTCTTTCTTGCCGCTGGCTATCTATATACTTCTTTCTCTTTTTTTACTCCCTCTCGTTCTCCCCTGGGTTCGCGTTTCCCTTTTTTCTTTTTGCCGAAGTTTTGTTCCTTTTTTTTTTGAACGAGCAAGCGAGCGGGTTCTTTTTGGTATTCATCCCTACCCAACAGTTTCACTCTCGGTTGCGTGTAGAGGAAAGGGAGAGCCCGTTTTGCGTGGTTTTGAATATTTTGAATACATACATATATACATTGGTTCGTGATGATACAGTACAGTGTATTCAGGACTGGGTTTGGTGAATTAGAAATGTGATTTATTGTGAATAAGCGATCGTTTAAGAAATTCTTAAACAATTATTTTTTAAATGTGTGAACAGTTTTTAGTTTCTTACTGACCACAGTTTTTAAATATTTTGGTTATACATTCGTAATTGCCTTTACTAAGCTTTCATGTTTTTCAAAATTAAAAACTTTGTTTCCTTTTCTGTGACGCACGTTTCTGTTCACATCATTACAACCGCACGGTCTTCTCAATACTTTTCGACAAGCTATCTCCGAGTGGGCTAATTTTCAACTTCCCTTCGTGTTTCTCTCTCAACTTCTGCGTATTCCTCCCTATTGTTCGCTGTCATTTTTCGTGACTTTAGCAGAAAAAATGTCTGCCAATTTCCAATGCTCCTTCTCTCCGTCTTGCAACCGCCAAAGTATCAGTCATTAGGCACGTTCTCACGATTCCTCCGTCAGCTCTCGCAAGTCTATTAAAAGACACCGCTGCTTTCCCGCAAATACAAAATCCTACGAGTCAGCCGGAAATTTGCAAACGCGGCATACTCTCTGTATAATTCTCCAACAAAAAAAAACACGTTAGCCCCGAAAATAGGAGAGATAAAGATAGACTAACCCTATCATTATCATTGCCCCGGCGTTTTTTTGCACTCGCTCGCTTGCCTAGTAATTTTCGCAGCTCGAAAATCCTCAACGATAACGCAACGTATACACATACACCTGACTCACGAGTTCAATCGCTGTGTGTAACGAGTTTATCTCGTGCGCGCGCTGGTTTTCGGAGGGGGGAAAAGGGAGGGAGAGAGAGTGAGAGGAAGGGCCGACTGTCACGCGACGGATCCGCGTATAATCGCAAGAGCGCACGCTGGCCCTGAATTGTACCCGCGAGAGCAGCGCACGCGTCGCGCGTAATGCGTAAATTGCCTGTTCCGAAAGCGCTACTGTGTGTGCCTCTGCGCTCGGGGCGTGTGGTGTATTTTTTTTTTTTTTTTTCATGAAAAAGTCGATGCCCGCAGTTATGATGTATAATTGCACCGGGGAGTCGTATATTTTATCTCGAGAAGCGCGGGAAATTAAATAGAGATATTACGGAAAAATTATAAGGTTTTATTTTATTTTTTTAAGATTCGCGATGTATGAAATCATCAGTTACTTTATATTATATGTTGTATTCGATATCATTACATTTTTACTACATTTTTGTAACTACATTTTTGTAACAAAATTTTATTATCGTTGCTCTGAATATATCTTTTCTCAGTGAAAAAAAAAATCTATCCTAATAATATTTAATATCCATGTTGACAGGCACCTTATTTTCGAAAAATTAATTGAAAAAGGCCTTGAATAAGGAAAAAAAAATCTACTAAAAATTCCGAGCTCAGACCGACCTTCTTCTTAAAATCAGGGTTGAAAGTGAAGCTTGGCACAATTTTCATCAGTTTCACCCTCGAATAGAAGGAAGGAGAGCGCGTTCGCGCGGCTTATCGGAATCCGGACGCGGAAAAGGGTCCGAGGCACGTAAGCGCCATTGAATTTTTCGTCAAACACGAGTCTTCCACTCGCTCTCACCCTCCTTCTTTCCTCGTCTCCACGCCTACGCAATCTCGGAGAGAAAAAAAAAGTCTCGTGGATCGCGTTGTCCGGAGCCATTCAACGATATATATACCCCTGAACTTCTTCGGGGAATCAACGACCTCTTCCTCGTCGCGTGTTACGACTACGGTTGAGCTGATATGTTCGATATTCGATAGCATATTTAAATTTTAGCAGGGTATAGCGAGGTTTATACGAGGAGAAAAAAAAATATTGAAAGTTAAACTTTTGTTTGAATTTAGTCAAGTGTTTTCTCTAACAGTATAGATAACGACAATAATGAAAATTTTAGGCACATATATCTCGTCCCGGATAGTTTTGTTTTATTATATTTTTAAGTTGACTTTTAAAATATAATCTAAAATATTTTTTTAATTATTATGCACGAAATTTCCTTCGAAAATCTTGTTTCTAATAATATCACTATTCAAGATATCAAGACTTTTGAAATTGTTACGTGATATCTGTCTACCATGTCTTTCCCAGTATACTTCATTTTTATTCTAAAAATGAGAATATGTGTATATGCATATGGAGTGAATATAATTATAAAATAAATTCTTTAATAAAACTTCAAAGTATTTAAAGCTTGAAAATTCAAATTATTTTTTCAAAGGAGTTACGTTCAAGTATTCCAAGTATGCAAGGAACTCTTGAGGCTTATCGTACATTCTCACTCAGTTGTTTCAAACTAACAACTTATAATCAAGTTATATTGATTATTTTCAGACATTAGCTGGACAGGCTAGTATCGCGAGGGAAATCTTTGATACATAATTTCATGAAAGATTCTTTACGGAAATCTAATATTCCTGCGAGTATAGCATTGATTAGTTGGTAAGTGATTACAGATTACAGCAGAAGTTTCTCGATACCGAATGCTGATGAACACAACAGCAAAGAGAGAATTTTTTCACACTTTGGATGTTTTATAGTATAATACATACATGCTTTCATAACTGGAAAAAAAAGAACTGATTGATATGTCAAGTTTATAATCGAATAAGTTCACAATGCTCCGAAAAAGGAAAGGATAGTTATAATTATAATTAGACATTAGATTAGTTTCCTTTGGTATAACTGTATACTGCAAAAAAAGTAAATATATATTGTTTAGCTACTGCCTTCCAATGTCAATTTTAATTTACATCGTAATCCTGTCGCTAATTCTTATTTACGCTTGGAATGAGAGACTCCGGATTGAATTTTTTACTAGCTTAATTTTTTATGATGCATGTATACTTCATGCGAGGTAATGTATCAATTCCGTTGCACACCTGTGCTGATGCAAATTGTGTGCTATAAAAGGATATGTTGTATTATATTTTTAAAACTTTATTTCTGCATTAAAAAGATTATTATTTATTTTCCGTAAAGTTTGAGAATTTTTCAAGCTTTACCTTTTTACACATACGCAAATTGTTATTATTGTTTAAACAAGGAAAATATTGCTGATATTCTTTTATAAAAGTACAAACAATTTAAATCAAATCATTCTAATGCCGTTATAAAGATCGTGTCATTGTTAATGTTAAAGTTTAAATGAGAGTTTTCGTTTTCTTATACACATAATATTAAAACCAGTGTTTACCCCAATATCTATAATTTCAGCATAAATATCTAATCTACCTGCTTTGCCGCAAGTTATTTTTAGCACACACAGAAATCCTCGTGCTACCATCCAAACAAAACGATAATATTAAAGACCCAACTTAATTCTGAAATATCATTCCGACAATCCTATTGTCCTTCCTTCCTATAACATTTGATCGATAACTCACTATGCGAAGGGGAGAAACATCATATCCCCGACGAAAAACAAAGAGGACGACGAAGAGCAGAAGGAAAGTTCAAGCTTCATGCGCACTTGCCGCCTATTATCAATTTACCGTCGGAATCGCCTTTTGGTCGCGCGAGATTCCGTATAACGTATTCAGTGACACGGAATCGAAGCCAAAAGCTGACGCAAAGAAGAGGAGGAGAGAAGGTGGAGGTTGAGAAGGAGATGCGCTCGACAAAGGAAAGCAGACGAGGCGGGTAGCGGGAGTAGCAGCGACGTGACCGACCGGACGTCCGATAAATTCGTGATATTTCGAGAATAGACGAGGCTGTTCTCTCCCTCTGTCTGTCTCTCTCTCTCTCTTGTCGAGTGTAATGTGCGGATCGAAGAGAATGTCTGATGATAACGGGGCGAGATAACGTTATACGTAAGTTATGGGGCTGTTTGTAAGTCTGCGTGGATTGTGCGGCGTGGGTTCTGTATATGAATTTGCTGAGAAGAGAAAATATTCAAGAATAATGTTATAATCTGATAACAACTGGAAACTCGTATGTATACACACATTTACAAAATACGATAAAAAATATAACAAAATGTTGCACAAATTATGCTTATGTTTTTTTATGAACCCAAATTATGAAGGGAAATTGCGTATTTCTTTAACGAAGAAAAAAATAAAATAATTTCGCATTGAAAAACGATTCGACAGAACCTTGCATTTATACATCGAACCTTATTAATCTCATTATCAAAGAAAATTTTCTCATTCAACCAGTCGCAACGACATTATACTCGCTCATCGCGTCATCGCGACGACCGGTACAGAAATATATATACATATATACTGCACAGAAAATCGCAAAATAATTCATCGCACAATAAGCCATAATGCGAATTCCCCGGAGCCTACACAAATGTGCACTCAATGCCTTCATCATCGTCTCTTTCTCTCCTCTCCCTTTAGATCCAATCATCTCTGTCTCTCTCATGCTGACTCGCTGTCTCCCTCGTGTGTTCACATATACATACATACACGTAGGGGACACATCTGTTGCCGAGCCGCGCACGAGCCTCGTGGCTCTCTGTGCACTTTTACTTGCGCGTGAAATAACGAGAAGATGATGTCGCGCGAAGGTTGAGGCCGCCGTCGTCGTAGTATAGTGTTATATGGTCACGCGATCGTAGCTGCTGCAGTAGCGGCGACACGCGTTCTATGATATACAAGTAGCGAGGTCTTCTTGCCTTTTGAGAGAGACGAGGGCAGGCTAGTTTTCTCTACCGACAGGGTCTCGATGAACGAGAGAGAAGAAACCTTTTAAGATGGGTGCGGCTTTCAGAGAGTTTCGAGAAGTAAGAGATGATGTAGTTTTGCGCAGGGAAAAAGTAGTTTCTCAACGGTGTATAAAGTATCTGCGGGCTTTTTTTCCTAAACTCCTCGCACGATCATGGTCGAGGTCGGATTGGGTAAGACGACATGATTGCAGATGGCGCGCGGGCAGTTTTTTGGTTTGGAAGTATGTCTTTGATGTTGTTAATTAGCGGGAATTCGATCGGAGCAAAGTAAGTTAATGTTTAATTGCTTGTTTTCTATTCTTTTAATATCGAATATATGTATTTCCTCATAAACAAGATCATTAAAATTATTATTTTAACTTTTCGTATAACTTTATTATAGCCTTTCTTGAAAATAAAATACATTTATTATGGGTACAGTCAATAAATTTAATAATAACAGTCAATAAAGTTACATAAAAAATTAAAAAAAAAAGCCTAAAGGTTTTATTTTCATTTATAACATTTTATTACCCGACTGGATCAAGCAAAGTAGTCATCAATTTTCCTGGTAAAAAAGCCATCGTAATCTTTCCATAAAAAATAAGCAAAAAATAGAGCACACAAAAATATCCGCAAACATTATATCATACAAAATAAATCATCAATCAACTCCGAGAAAACGGACACAAAGAACGACGAATAAAATCTCCATCAAAAAGGCGCCAGAGGCCTCGCACATATATATAGGAACACACCACGTACGTCTCCCTATCAAACCACGAGCGGTGCGTATTATATATACACGAACATATGCTCAGATCCACATTTTCAAGGTATATACCCCCATCCACGCGAGGCAAAATTTCTCCTTTTTTCACGCACACAGCCTGTACCGTACCGTGTCACATACATACATACATATATGCAAGGAGGAGGGCCGAAAACAGGGGGGACGGCCAAAGAAAGAGAACGAGATACGCGCGCGGTAAGAGTAGAAAGAAGAAGAAGCAGCAGCAGCAGCACAACAGCGATGGTAAGAGAGTATATGTACACGCAGAAAGTGTATATATACACGGACTATAGGCGAAACAGCTACAGTCCCCTCGCCGAAAGTTACGGCGCACGTGCCGAAATCTCGTTAATGCCGGCGGGCCAAGGTCACCCGGCTCTCTCACTCCGATTCTCTCTCTCTCTCTCTCTCTCTCTCTCCGCGCCTATATGTGCGTAGTATATATATATACGTCTTTGTGCGTGTGTACGCGATCCAGGCCCGTAGATAGCGATTTATGAGACGCGGGTGCCCAGGACCTTAGAGTACATCAGTATACGCGTCTATATATTTCGCCATTTTTAAAAGTCGAAGGTTGACCGCTCGGCATATGATGTAAAGGGTTGTAACGTACACGTGTGTGTGTGTGCTGTAATGTGGGCGGCATGTGGGTGTAGTTGCTTTTTTTGGGGAGAGGAAAGAGAGGAAGTGGAACCAAACGTGTATATAATATATATATATATATATATATATACGGGATTATGGTTGTTAACGACGTGTGCGCGGCATGCTTTTTCTTCTGCGAACGAAAAAAAAAAGTTCGGGACTAAGAAGGATGCGTTGTGCGGGTCGTAAAAAAGTATATATGCATGCGTGCGGTGGCCTACTTTCTAACTGTGAATGGAGCTATTGAATTTTTTTTTCTGTTGGTCCTTTTGAGTTCGCGACTATACGTGCGTGTAGTTTTGTTATCTCGCCTTTGGGTATAGTGTATGTATGAGGAAAAAATTTGCCGAAACTCTCAAGGTTATTTATATTTCCGTCCCACAAAATACTTAATTATATTATACGTACAATAATAAGCAGCGATAACGATACTTTTAAAAAGATCGAAAAATCTTTTTCCTCAAAAGACCAATATATATTATATAAATATCTTGAACCAAATATCGTACCCACGCAACCGACAAATCAAAATTATGCTAATTCGAAGTTTAAAAATACATTTTTATTACATCATAATTTAAACGAGTTGGCACGTCTCGCTGATATAATACGACGACTGCCAGGACAGCCTTTATGTAAAGTCTACTCTTTATCGATTGACACCGTGATGATTAGCATATAGACTAAAAATAAAAATTACACGTGGAAGCCATGTGCTGTGCGTACACCTTCTCGAATCGCGACATATAATAATACAACGCGGTCGTGTCAATTTCATATGAAGTTCTCCTATATAATTAACTGATGTGTATTGTTTTTAAGTAGCAAGAAAACCATAGCAATTAAAAAAAAGCTTTTTATACAAAATTGTATCAGTATCACAGTACTCGATTACAATGCAATAAAAAAGAGAATAACGAGCGCAAAAAAGCCCGCAGATGAATAATATATATATATATATATATATATATATATATATATATATATGGGCAGTTCTCAGGTGAATCGAGAGGTCAAAATTTT
>JAWWEQ010000010.1:29729167-29853106 GCA_035583055.1 Torymus tubicola | reverse complement strand
GAACATGAATACTTTTATCCCAAAATGATCGGTGAGATAGGCATACGCGGACCACCTGATTTGAGATGGATTCGGCCTATACTATTATACAATAATAAACGTCTAACAACCACCTTACCCATATTGTTTTTTTTATTTTACTCAACACATATCGATCTTTTGCTACACTGTAAAACCCATTCGCCACGCCAAATAACCGACTGCACCCCAACCCATCCTCAAATCCAACTCTCTCTCTCTCCATCCTGTTCTTTCAACTCTCGTAAAAACCTCTCCACGCTCGTAAAAAAAAACCGACTCCTTCATCTTCGTACGCCCTCAAAGACCCATCCCAGTACCCGCCCCTCTTGACACTGTCCCAATTTTCCGGGTTAACGGCCGCGGCGAAGACACACACGCGTCTGCGCCCGCCCGCGAAAATTAAAGACCGCGCGAGCACGCGATTTAGCCTCTAAGTGGTGAGCGCCGAAAGGAGGCAGCGTGCGACGGTAGAGAGAGAGAGAAAGAGCTCGTAAATCTGCTTCTTGTTTTGTCGTCGCTCGCAAAGAGCGCGCGCGCAATATCTCGACGTCGCAGCAGCAGCAGCAGTAGCAGCCCCTGTCATTTTCCACTGCACGTCGGAATTAAAGAGGAGACACGGTGAGCGCGCGTGTATAGTGTGCGCCGCCCGCGTTCCGGAAAAACGATTAGGAAGCGGGTGCGGGCTGGAGAGCAGGGAGTGTATGAGGGAAATTATTGAATGACGATGGGTTTTGGTGGTGGTAACGGTGGTAGTTGTGAATGAGGTAGATTGGAGTGTGAGGTTGATGATTTTTTGGTTTGAAGGGTAGAGGGATTTGATAAAGTGGGGGAAAGTGGTGTTTTTTTTCTTATCAAATGCTTTAGTCATATCGTATTCATATTAGTTATAGTAAATTTTCAAATCGTTTTATTATAAACATTAAAAATATATTGAAGATATATTGGACTGAACAATTGCTTCAAAAAAATCCGTGTTAAGAAAAACATTAAACAATTACTCGGAAATTTAATTTAACCTTCGATTAAACAACGTTAAACCCTAAAAAAAATATCAACAACACTCACGAAAAGAAAAACTATATACGTAGCACAGTTTATCGGCCAATAAATCGGACAAGAATTTTGAAAACATCGACAACAACACGTGGGCCAGCGAAGAAAGCGCCAAGCAAGAATGCAGGAAGATAAAAGATATGACATCGTTAAAGCTTACCGAATAAAAAGAAAAACTGCAAGAGAAAGAGAGATGGCGAAAAGACAAGAGACGTTGGGCTAGTATAGGTCAGTTCGGAGCAACAACCGGATTTGGAGAATGCGGCGTGGCAGGATCTCAACGCGGTTTATTTTTTTTTTCAAGGGTGTTGCGGTGGCTCCTCTCCTCTTTCTTTTCGGCAAGCAATTGGCACTGATTTACGAGCCGAACACGCATATACCACACGTAACAGTGTAAATACCCACGTTCGATGAAATTCAAGGCAAAGACAACGATAAAAAAAGAGCTGTGTCTATACATTATGTTTACCCTTTAAGCTTAAGTCGATCATCCACACCGCAAAGAAAATAGCCTGGTGTGCATAAGAGTTGTGCACACTTTACGCAGGTATCAACAAACTCGGCCTACCTCGTCTCTATACACTCGTGCGTATATACAGTATATACACGCATGCACTGCGTATATATGTGCTCATAAGTAATAGAACCACTCGGCGCCACCACGACACGCACGCAAATCGATTAACCGCATGGTTTTCATATCTATATCGACGCTATATATACCTATCCCTCTATACCTCCCTCTCTGCCTTTCTGCTATGGACATAGAAACTGTTGGGACAGGTCGGGCGACTGAAAATCGGCTTAATGCTGACGCGCGAACATTAAATTTTCAAGGAAATCCAGTGCGCCAGCGAACGACCGAGGGAGTAAAGAGCTCGCGGGGTTAGTTGAGAGAGAGAGAGAGAGAGAGAGAGAGAGAGAGGAGGTGGATTAGCGTCACGCGGCGTTCGCGTACACGCACAGGGATTTATATATAACGGCTGAAAGCGGCAATGGTAGTGGACGTCGACATGGCACGCCAAGGTCGCGCAAAGCGCTTGATGATGATAGTGCGAGTATAGTGCGGTAAGACGCCGGTAGAGAGTATAATGATAGTTTGATGCTTTGATCCGGGTATGCTAAGGGTTAGAAAATCGCTGTGGTTTTGCCAGTGATTACGTGTACTTATATATGTGCGAGATACAGTAGCTATTCGGGTATATCTCGGAAGGTTGTGGTAAGTAATCAGATGGTTTCTTGAGGGTGCAAAGTAGTATCGATATGTTGTTTGTTTCTACTCAACGAGGAGATATGATATTGTGGTGCATGAGGTTTGTGACAAACTTGTGATACATTTGTTAACTTCATTAATAAGCTACACCATCGTATTTTTTTCTGTTTCAGTGGGTTAATTATTAGCTTTTTTCGAGAAAAAGTGAATATTAAAGGATGTCAAAGATGCGATTCATAGACTTCTCATAAATGCAATTTAAGTATACTAAAAACTAAGAACCAGACACAGACTTGCCATCTTAAACGGCCGTAAATATGTCACCACCTTTCCCACACCTTCCAAACGACTCTCAGCGTTTTCTCTTTTCAGCAACATTCCGCCACCCTACGCACTCTTCATTCCCACTCAGTTTCGCTCAACGCGTCTAGAAAAAAGTCTTATACCCGGAGGGCACGTCCCAACGACGACGACGACGACGGTGCTACCCGATGCCAAGAATACCACGCGAGCCGTGCGGATACAGAAGAAACGATGACGCGGGCGCGATATGAGCATCGCCGGCGGCAAGGATCTTCGGGCGAGTGGATTAATAAATCAAGGGATAATCCGCGGTGATCCGACGCCTGTGAAACTGCCTGTGTACGTGGAGAATGTCTCTTCGAGTAAGAGAGAGAGAGAGAGAGAGAGAGAAAGGTTAAGATGCCACGTGTCTTTTTTGCAGCTAGGTGAAGAGTAAGAAAGGTGTGTAGGTGGAGAGCTGCTGGTGGAATGCGAAGTTTATGGGTGCAGTTAGAAGCTTAGAAAAGTCTCCGGAAGAAATTTTAAGTAATTTAGTTAAGAACTGTTTGTTGGATTTTCACCAATAACATACAAACATCCACGAAGATATAAAAATCATAGTTAGCAATTAAGAGGGATCCTAGCAATTAATCCTAATTTCCAGCCGATACTTTATTGCCCTAGTGCAGAAGAAACCAACGACTGGAAAATACCAGAGAAACAGCGATACTGTACACACGTCTCTTAAACTTATCTTTGTATTCAAATATAGAACTTCCACTAGATATATTTTTAATAAAGTATAAACATTTCATCTTAAACTATATTTTTATAAATCATTTTATTTTGAAATAATAAATACTGTTGTATTGAATAGAATATTTATGAAAGTCTAAACTATGTCGTAAAATATTTGGAAGAAATTAAGATATTTTTACGCTATCGAAGAACTAATCTTAACGCAAATAAATACCAATGCACACTTTATCATATTTCAGTATAAAAATTAACAATACGACACAACCTACGAAAACCCTTTGATAGCTACATTATGTAGAGCAGCATAAAAAATGGCCCATAAAAATCCATATACACATTCCTGCCAAACTCCTCCAACTACGTGTTTACCACTCGCATAACTCTTCATATTATACCATCAGCAACTCACCAGCAATTCCCTCCCATCGCGCCATATCCCATCCCTTGCCAAACATTTCCAGACTTCAGCATCTCGCGGCTAGCTGATACACTTCTCGCAATAAAATTCGCGTGCGCGCGCGTAGCTAGCCCATCTTTCTCTCTTTCCACGCGCGCGCGCACGCGTCACCAGCGACGATAAAGCGCCCGTATAACGTCGTTATATGTCTCCGTTTCCACTCTAACAAAAAGAAGAAGCAGCAAAAAAAAATGTCGACCGTTAAGGAGCCGGAACAAAAAGCAGCGTCTGTTTATGAACGAGTGCGCGGAAAATTGGAAAACTTTTTTATACGCGACGTCTTTCTCTCTATATATATACCCTCGTAAGTCATAATTGCCGCGCGAGCGCTGTCAGTCGACACCGCCACCGCCACGGCAAGTAATAGTACCGCGAAGAAGGACGCGGCCGCGCGTGCACGGGGTCCGTTTATGATCCGCGGGCGAGCAATGTTAATGAAGCGCCCGTAAACGGCCAGAGCTCTTCCGGCCCGGCGGAATTCCCCATAAATTGCGCGTAAGAATGTCGCTCCGCTGATCCTGACGCTGCTGTGTTTCTTGCAGCGTGGCTCTTCTCTCTCTCTCTCATCGCCGTTCCGGCCGCCGTCGGGTGCTTCTTCTTCCTCTTCCCCGGTGAAGATGCCTGTAGGCGGAGGCGCATACGGCGATGTGACGCTTTAACGAGACACCGCATGTTTGTTACGCGCGGGGCTACGTTATATTTACATGGCACACGCGCGCGTGCATATGTATAAAAATTATGTTTTTGAGAAGACGAGGTGCGTTTTGATAGGGATATCGGTACAATCAAAGTGTTGAAGAAGTATTTTTAAATAAAGTTATGTATGTAAATGATAATTATTAAATAAAAATTTTGTAAATATATTTTTTTTGTGAATAAGTATTTCAAGAGAAAGTAATTTTTTTATAAATTAACAAAAACAGATGCATTAAGATTTGTTTAAATTGCTTAAATATTAAGAAACAAGCATTCTAGATTACATACAGTAAATTTTTTAGAAGATACAAATAGCTTTTATTCATTTCACTCACAGGGAACAAATTTATTTTTAAACTTTACTTTTCTCATAAGAAAATGTATTATTTTTACAGTAGCGATGGGGCGCACTCAACGCGTACGATTCTTACTGTATTATATAGTAATCTTTAAGATTTTCACAATAAATTTTATTTTTTAGAATAATAAAAAAGATAATAATACATTATTTAAAACAGCCAACTACCAAATGTCGAGTGTGGTATTAAATTTTCTTATAAAAAAAGTAAATTTTTCTGCGTGAAGATTATTTAATGAAAAAGAACTCCAAATTTTATAACTTACCTTTTGAAACACATAATCAATAAAAGCGGATCAGAAGTATCGTATAATCTACCATTGAAAAATACTTTACATCACGGCACACCTTTGATTCGACGCACGAATCGGAAATACATAAAAATCCCTGAGCCAAAACATTGCAGCGCCAATTTCTCTCTGTTCGCCATCTCGACGACAAACGCCAACACACGCATGCACGCAACATGCACCCCAAGAGCTTTCTCTCTGTCTTTCTCTCTCTCTTTCTCTCCGAGCAACAATATGTACCACGAAAAAATGCAAAACACGCCAACGGTCCGCGAAAAAAAGCCGATAATCGCACGGAAACGAATCGGCAAAGCGTGAATTTTGCGTTCGGGCCCATCGGTCTCACGGGATCGTGACCAAGCTGTGCACGCAGGCGCGCGTGCCTACATATATATATAAGTCCGCGTGTGTGAATGTGTAGGGTGGTATCGAACGAGTGAGCGACCGACTTCCGGGTCGGTCCCGATTGAAACACATAAATTGTCGACAACGTAGTCAGCGCGAAAAATTCTTTACGCGATACCATACTCTGCGCTTGGACGCGAGGCTGACGGGGCTCTACTGGCACGGACACAGTCGCAACTGCAGCGGAAGTTCTGATGCCTGAAAAAAGTAATAGAAAAGGTATCGATGGTAAATATATTTTGAATTTTGTTTTATTTATTAGAGTAATTAGATGGCAGTATTCCACACCACCCCGGAGTTTCGCAGTCACAGTCGACCGGTGAGTATCGCACTCATTTTGTAGTAGTTATAATTAATTAACTAATAATATATCTGGAAAAGGTACAAGAAACAACTATTTTAACTTATTGACAACGTTTTTTGTGCAACATCAGTGCCATACTGAAACAACTATAGCGCAATTTTTACACTGTATGAGAACTGCCATTTCTTTTCTAAGACAGAAAAAACTATTATATTTTCATTTGCTCGTTGCTATCTCGTATATATATATTACTATCAAATTCTGGTCGACTGATGACCATCTTTAGATCTGTGTACATACGTCTGTCTGAGAGAGAGAGAGAGAGGCGATCAGTAATGGTCTGCTTAACGATACGAATTCCCGATAACAGTCGCCGGCGAGTTATACTACCAGCTGTTAACGGCGATTGTGGCTACAACTCCCCCAAATCCTTCGCAGCTGTTCGTCTCCACAGTTTCGCTAGCATCTTGGGGTTTTGTTATGAGAATGAATTAATTCTCAGGTGCCTCGAGTTTAAAAATTTTAAAAAGTTGTTCCGAAGGTTTTAATGGCAATTAAAACCATAAAGGTCTGTTTCAATTAGGGGATTATAGAACGACTACCAATATAAGGTGTGCAATAGACAACTGAGATATGCATGGGGATAATCTCCTAACGACTTTCGATTCAGGTAGGGCTTTCCAGGTTAATAAATCTAGTTCAGGGATTATTCCAATTTCTTAGATATCGTAAATCTGATCTGCAATTAAGTTAATCCGTCAATTTCGAAAATTTTCATAGAATACACAAGTAGCGTAGAAGACCAAATTATTATTATTAAAGATTAACTTTTATTTTGTGGTGTAGATATGAGTACAAGTGAAAAATTTATGTGTAACAGAAATAAATATATTATAGCCAAAAAAGACGTGTAAACTCCACCTTCTATTCCTGGAAGTCTTATTTCAAAATTATCAGAACGAGTATGTTGGCGCAAAGGCAAAATCACTACAAAGCGAACCTTAAAAGAATCTCAATGCAGTGTTTTGAAAATCGCTTCGATCGATAACTCATTATGCTTCCGGAAGCACAAAGCTGGACCGCCGCACACGGAAAATTTCCGTCCGAGAGTCGCAAAAGGCAATAACGACGTGCTTTACGGTCCAAGAATCGGTCCTGCCAATCTACCATCCCTTGGCTAGCTTCAATATCTCCCTTTCCTTTATACATCCCACACACGTGTCTTTCTGTATGTGTGTGTGTGTGTATGTCCCGTCTCTTGCGCACGGTTGGAAATTCTCCGCTCCAACGAAAACACGCGCGGGTGCTGTGGCGAAGAGAGTTTCGACCACTGCACACAGCTCGTGCACGGCGAAGATAACGTATTTTCCTTGACGGCCGATATCTTAATGGAATATCCGAGCAGCGCGCGTGCGCCGGTCGCGCGGGAATTTCGAATATCTGCGCCCCCGCACACGAGGGAGAGAGAGAGAGAGAGAAAGAGTCTCAAAGCCGCGCGGCGTCGCTGGATTTTATACTTGGCTTGCTCGCTCTTATCGATTCGGCTTGCATTTCGATCTTGTAGAGGTTGAGAGAGAAATAGAAAGAAAAAAGAAAGCTTCCCTGACGACGAGAGATTTATGGCAATTGTTTAAAGTTCGAAGCCGCCGTATGTAATTATTTACCTTTACTGTCAATATGAATGAAGGTTGTATTTTTCATATTACAAGTGTAATTCCTGATCAATGTAACATTTTTCTTAGCACTTTCGTGCTGTTCTTCTAAAATAGAAGTTTAGAAAAAATCCTTACAAAAAGTTCATTTTTGTGTACTTGAAGATGGGTGGAAAATTTTTTTAAAACACCATTTTCAGACAAATTTGTTATACTCTTTGTATGACGTAATACAAGAGAACAATCCTGAATGATTATTTTGGTGTCATAAGAAATTCAATGTTAAATAGTCGTATAAGCTTTTGAAGAAGTCAATAGTTTTTACTTCTATGAAAGTAAATGAAAACTGTTTTTTTTCTAGTTCTATTTCATTGTTTGTATATCCCATTAAGATATTTATGGCATAAATGACTGTTTGGAAAACTTTTTTTTTGTATTTTTTTATGCATTTTCATTCTTTAAAACATATTCCTACAGTGTCTCTTAATCTCCGTACTGTGCAAACGCCGCATCGAGCTCGGAATTTCCCTTCAATTATTCTTCGACGTCTCTCTCTCTCTCTATCTCTCTCTCTCCCTCTTACGAAGCTACTGCAGTTCAACGCTTTTTCCGCGCACGCTCGCGCATCTTCCTCCGCTCCACAGGCTCGGGGAAAACATCATCACCAGCGGCAACAGCAGCAACATCACAGACGCGCCTGGCGTTTATAAGCCTGAATGAACCTCTCAGCCAAGCACGAGCTGCAGTTTCTCCTCCTCGTTTCCTCTCTTTGATTTTCGCTACGCTCGAGTAAGTCGCGGGGAGAGAAATGGGAGCACGCATTCCTCGATGTCTCGTGGGTGCGAAGCTCTCTGCACCGACGTCGATTCATCCCGCGCGAGAGTGCCTCTGCTACTCTATTGAGGAAAGGAAGAGGAGGCGTGACGAGCGTTTTTCGTCTTTTTTCCGTATACTGTATAAAAGAGTTTGAACGAATTAGCGTCGAAAATTTACGCGAACTTGTTGCTTTATCATGGTATTTTAGACGTGTTTCTTTTTAACTTTGAAATTGTAAAATAAAATGAAATATGAAACCTTTTTTTTTTTTTAAATAAAACCTAAAATATTATATACTTTGAGGATGCTTACAATTTTGTATGTGCATAATTTTTAAATGATAAATACGTCTTTTTCAGGTTATGTCGGCTTACTGACACGTGATATCGTAAGATAAATTCCTATTGGAAATAGTAAAATTTAAAAAAAAAGTGTAGAATGTTTATTAAAAACGTAGGAAATTTCACAAATTTCGAGTGTGTCCCAGTGCTACACGAGAAAATAATAATTTTTCCCATATAAATTTTAAAGTTTCCTACATTTTTTCCGTGTAATAATTCTGCTATATCTCTGACACCTTCAATACTATTAATTAATCAACTCACAAAATTTTAAATTTTCAGAATATATGAAATTATTAGAATACATTTAGCGTAAACAAATATTAATTATTTTGCAAAAAACAAAGTGTTTGAAAAATCGATAAAGTTATTCGTGAACGACGGACACCTCAATGCGACCTGACCGATCCATCGGGTATCCGAAAAAATCGCTCTCGAAATAAAATGTCGAGGTCAGGGAAAAGGGTAAACTAGTCACCCGCACCGACGCGACACGATCTAGAGATCCGGGGGGCGACAGCAATTAGTCCCGGTCGTACGGATAAATAATTCATCGGCGCGCGAGAGAGATCGGATCAGCGCGAAAACGACATCGAAAGAGAAAGAGAGGAGTGCGTTAATTGGACAGCTAATTAATCGGAGATCGGTTCGTCGCAATTGAGAAAAATATAAATGGATCGTGGTGGAGGTTGAAGTTGTTCATCGGTCGCTATACTACCGCATGTACTGAACGTTTCGATTGGCCCATGCGCATGAAACAAAGAAAAGCTGCTGGCACGATGTGTAGTTGTAATTATCGTTTTATTCAAGGGCTGTGGTGCGTGTTTTACGAGCCGGTTATCATTGTGAAAATGTAGTAAATAATTTTTCTTCGTAAACTTCTTAAAAACAGAAAGTTTTAGATACAAATTATATGTTCTAATTTTATACAGCCATTATTTTATTAATGAATTCATACATGCAATATACAAATGAAAAGTGTCTGGAAGGAATATACTTTCCAATTGTATATGTTCTATTTTGTGCAAAATAAAAATGGAATTATATTTAAAAATAACAATGTTTTACACTAATATTTTACGATTCATAATCGTACTCAAAAAAGTGATATCTGTATTCTTTTATATATCACTTTTATATTAGTCCATTACAGAAAAAAGTCAACTCAGAACATTACCTTACTACGGCCAAAGTGACAATCGTAATTTTATCTGATAAAGCACTCACCTGTAAAAATAGAAAGAGTACATTATTATTTAATAAAAAGATTAAAGTTTACAATAGTATTTAAAATTATAAAATATCTGAACACAATTTCAATATCAACTTACAAGCTCAAAAGTTAAAAAGTATTTTAATCCAAATTATGAATATTGACATAATATTTCTATATTCAAACTTAAATAATTTCAAGAAACAATTAAAAAACAATAAATAATGCAATTATTTGTATTGATATTTGTATATCTAATATTCTGATAATAAAGATACCCTGGTAGAACTGTTGGGCATAATATGGCCAGAATATGCCGTATTTTATGCCGGATGACCATTTTATGCTGCATATTATGGCCATAAATCCTGTCACCAGGCGACATAATTATGGCCATAATGATGCTGAAGAGATAAAGAGGTTAGAGAGGGATTGGGTTAACTAATACATTATAAAGTTTTAGAAAATGTCGAATAGCTTTATCCAACTTTTATTTGAGTAAATAATTTTTTTGAGCCAAAAACTGCTTAAAATTCATTAAAAAAATTCAAAACTTTTGATACATACAACTCTTCAGCCCTAAACTACATAAAATACCAACAATTTAAGCCCAACTGGATTGAAATCCATCACCTCTGTGAACCTGCAGGTGACGGCAAAGCCTAAATTTTTAAATGTCCGTATATATATATTGTAACAAAGTAGGTCTAGAATTTCCATTTTTGGCTTATTTTGTCTTAAATTTAACATACTTTTAGTATATTAATTCAAAATTTTATGAATAATTCAAATTCCTTTTTTACAGATCATTTTGATGGGAAAAATTTAAAGGTGTCATCCCCCCTTGAGACATGCAATCATTAGGGGTTTTTTCAAAACTCACAGAAAAAACTTTACGTACATTAAAACAACGTTCCTCATAATAGTTTCAATCCGATCCCAGTCACCCATTAAACAATCATGATCAGACGCTCTCACATTTTCCACCACTCATGCAATCGCACGTCAACAAACACCCCACGCTCTCTTTCAGCCCCGCCAAATTGCTGTTTTGCCTTGTAAACGTTCTCTCGACCAGCCGAACGCCCACCCGCGGCGGCAAAAACACCGAACGCGCGAAATTGCCAAGCGACTTCCGGAGCACGGGGGCGAGCGAGTGAGCGCGCGCGCGTACGCCTGCCTTTCACACCTCCCATGAGAGGTGGGATTCGGGTGGGTGTACGACAAAGCGTGTATCACGAGCAAACGCTGAGAGAGAACGAGAGAGAGAGAGAGAGATAAGACAGATTTTGCGTGCGTGATTTACGAGCAGTGGTGCGCACTTCGTCGCCTTGAATGAGAGACAGGCTTTTTTTGGAAGGGGAGCTCCGACTTTGTTTCGAAGACAATGTAATTTGCTAAGAGGCGGTAGTATACTGTATGTAGTTATATCCTTTTTTTTTAAGATAAATTATAAATTTTACTTTATTATATTATTACTAGAAACTTTTACGCCGGAATAAGCTCAAAAGATTATTGGTAGATTATGATACATAATATAATTATTTAATGTACATTTATAGAATATCGTTGTTTTTTGAGATTTATTTTGTACGCTTTCTCGTCATCCGCATGAATGAAGCTGGACGTGCCTTGTGTCATTCGTAAAGGTTTGGTCATGAATTATGCCAGAACTTCCAGAGTCTTCAGACTTTTTAGTACTAATATGATAATAACCACTTCTACAATATTAATCTTACTTTGATGACTCACAGTGCTTGTATAAATAATTGAAGGAAAACGTGCGTAAATAAAAATTTTTATTTATGCAGTATGTATAAAATTATCGATATATATTATATATATAGTCATTAAATATTAATAATGTCAATATTATAAAAATGATTAAATAATAGAATTATGCTGATAAAAAAGTTGTATCAGCATTGCAACAATTTTATCTCAACAGTAGTACTTTTATTGAATATCACATAGCTATCAATTTTTCACTCACATAAATAAAATTATTATTCATAAGCTTATCTCATAAAATTCATCAAATAGATATATGTAGTTTTTCTTTAAACATAGAAAATCTGTATTTGTTTAAATATCATATTGATGACGGTTATATCACTTATGATATTAATTGAAAAAACTTAAACTTCGATAATTCTATTAGTATGTTTACTTGCCACCAGATGGACATTATATGAATGCTAAAAAAATTATTTGGTGGATTGTAAAGAAGCGGTAAAGGATTGAGAGAAACCAAATTAACAATAAATTGAAGGCAGTCAAAATAAAACTTAGAACTTCTGCGCTAGGTGTATAAAATATTGGTTCAGACTTCTGACCATCAGATTGAAAATATCTTTGTGCACGAGAGCATCTAACGGTATCTCCAAGTGAATAAAGATTCTCTTTTATTGAAAAAAGCAGAGCAGCGAAGAAGGAGTGACGACCAACTAGACACCGAAAGCAACTGCAAGAAACCAAGAAATGATGATCTTGATTTGCAGATGCAGACGTTGCAAATAGATGAGGCCATAAAAAAGGTCCAAAACCAATTGACGACCTTCGGAGGAAAAATAAAAAAATCAAGCAAACCCTGACGTGATCCTCCGAATAATGCATATTACAAAAGAGAACAATTGCCCCACAGGCTATACGTCTCCTAAAAAAGATGGATGCGGAATTGGACAAGGAGTTAAGTATACTCGAAGCCGAGGACAACAACATGTCCGATGACAATTTATATAGAAAACGAAAGTTATCGTTTAAGATGCAAAGTGTGGTTAAAACCAAACGGACAACATCACCAAAATCTGTGTTACAAAATTTTTAAACTAGTTTTAAAACCATGAATTTGTTTGAAAAAATCATTTTACCAGATGATAAATGTGGATTAAATAAAAAATCCATTGTCAATACAAATCGAGTATTAAATACTGATTATGTATACAACTGAAAACATTATACATATATGGTCTTGCAGAGATTTTTGATCGTAGATAAGTAATAGCCACCTACTGGCGGCTGCGAGTATTAAACAAACATCTGTGTTATTGGACCGTCAGAATTATGGGTATACAAAGTAAATATGTATACAAGGAACTAGAATTTATTGAGTCCAATATCACAACGGAAGTAAAAATTTTAATTTATAAAAATATAAATAACGACGTAGCAGCTATCTATCGTATTATTTTTAGCCGTTTCAATCCGAAAAAAACAAATATAAAATCTCAAAGCTTTCTCATCCTAAGCCACAAAACTTCAACCGCCACCCAACACATCTCATTCCTCTTACCATCGTATATAAACCACGCGTTCGGCTGACCGACGCTTACTCCACGCGCGCTACTTCTTCCTCCGCGCCTATAACTTACCCATATCCGCTCGGCGTGCATGTGCCATATTTTACTATCGGACCTCTCTCTCTCTCTCTCCCTCTTCTATATATAGCAACGTGCGTGCGCGCGCGCGATAAAATTTTTCGCCAACGATACGAAGCGTTATCCGACACGCGCGTACACGTATATGTGTGTGTACGTATACACGGGCGGTCGCCCACTCGCTGAGCGTCCATTCATAAAGCCGCGCATATACGCGCGTAGTACGAGAAAAAGCGCGCGTGGGTGGGTGTGCAGCGCGAAGCGAGCGAGCCTCCGAGGTGTATATACGCGCAGCGGTTTATGAGAGAGCAAGAGAGAGAGAGAGAGAGAGGAAGAGGGTGGGGAGATTGATTGATTAGGCTCGTTTGATGTAGCGTGTGGCGTTTATGAGATGTGCACGCGGCGATTGCTTGTGGGAACGACACGCTCTCTAGGCTTTTGAATATGTCGCGTCGGCTAGTTTTGATGATATTGGGCAGAGGAATTTGTATGATTTGAGTTGGAAGTGACGAAAATCGTAATTATTGGAAAATGACGTGTATTATTGTTTACAAAGAACGTAATGATTACCGAATGCTTTACTTTGGTATCAGATGTAGCGTTAGCAATTTATATACTTTGGAAAATATATCCAGTTTATTGTTAAAATATATTATTAAAACTCGCGATGAAATCTAACCTTTCGAGATCAAAAATGAGAAAAAACATCATTATCACGACAAAGGACCGTAGTAGCAGCAACACGCAACAACCTCGAGAGAAACAACAAATAAAAAGCGTATACTCTCGAGTGTGAGAGATTGATCGATTTAAAATGTCTGCCTCGCAGCGTCGCGCAGCGACCACCCAGCATAGTAGTAGGCCCTTGCGTAAGCCAACAATAAATTTCTAGATATGAAAGCCAAACAATAACCGGATAATTCAAACAAGCGCGGCGAAAAATCTCCAGCCAGACGACGATAAACATCCGATCGGCGAACCGGTCGCGCGAATAAAGAACCGCGAGGTGAAGCCAGAGAGAGACTATACGAGGGGCTACAGTGAGAGAGCGGAGAGAGTGCGGATTTTCCGGATGCCCGTAAGAGAGAGAGAGAGAGAGAAATTGTGTGCTAATGGACGCGATCGCCGTGAGCGGAGGGTTATACGTGGATGTGCGAGCGATGGTAAATTCGAGGGGAGTTACGGTAGTCCGGGCTTCTGTTATCGCCCGATTTGCGGTCTTTCTCGCGTCTCTCTCGCCTGCGTGATTCTTCGTCGGTCCCGTTCATTCATCCGCTCTTATCGAACAGCTGCTCGTGCCAGTTATATATAGGTTTTCACGGCTCGCCGTTTGTCCGATTGAGAAATCTTGTTGAGCGTTGAGTTAAACGATTGTTTGTTTGTGTTTTTCATATACCTATATATTGTAGCCAGTATACGAGTGTTTTCCTTTAAATATGCAAGAAAATACACAATTACCATAGAGTTAAGATGCCACATTACGTGGAAATACCTTGGCCATTAATTCCCATTTATATTGTATAACGCCGCGTATACACACCGTTTGGTAAGGTAAACGCGAATAATTGCGGAATTATTTACCAAGCGGGCAGCAGCAGACGCACGATCTCCCATCGTGCGAATTTTCTCAGACCACGCTGAGATTTGCAGTCAAAACAAATTGGCCGGATCCGGTGTGCGAGAGAAGCGCGCAGCAAAAAGCTCCCTCTTCTCGCCTGAATATCCGCCATCTTCGCGCAGTCTGTCTTAATTTACTTTTCGGCGCGAGACGAGAGAGTGAGTGAGAGAGCTTTGATATCCCCAGTAGTATGAAAATTGTAGCTGTGTTAGCACGTGGCTATTTATTTTTTTTAATTAAGAGAAAGAGTTTTTAGTTAAATTTCCGCGAATCATCAAGGTAAAAGAATATATTTTATAATTTGTCTCTGTATTATTTGGGTTGAAAAGATAACTAGAACAAAAACTTTTCAGCTTGAGCCAGAGCAAAGATTTTAAAATTTTACAAATTATTTTCTTCTTTTTTCGTGATTATTCTCATTATACATCTTCAAACAACAGTGACAAAAAATTTTGCATGGTCTCTACTTTCTAAAAATTATTTTAAACTAACGTGATCCATCTTATTATATTTATATTATTATATTCTTAGTTATCTCAGTTAAACTTAAAAAACTTGAAAAAAGCAAATCAATTAATTTGATCCCCGAAATCACCAAGCAATAAGCGCATCACCAATTTCGACATACTATATAACCTCACCGTCGTCGTCAACCACTCTCTTACCGACCCCACACACGCTACACCATTGCGCGGGAAAATTTCACGATCGACTCTGTACGCGCGTCAATTACCAGCACAGCGGCTGCGGCGGCAACAGCGAAGAAGAAGAAGAAGCAGAAGACGACGAAGACGGCGAGTTCAAGGCCACGCGCAAAAAGAACCAACCGCCGCCGCTGTTGAGTGCAAGCGCAACGGTATCGCGTGCGGTATACGTTTCGCGTGCTGCTGCTCTCCTTTCTTCTTCTTTTTCCGCGACCGCCGCCGCCGCCGCCGACCACCGACGAGGAGCCGACTGCGTCGCGCGAGTAAAACGCTACCGGTATTAATTCTCTCTCGCTCGTTCTCGTCCTCGAACGAGAAAGCTTTTTTCGGCCCCGTCTGCACGCGCTGCGCTGGTGGTTTAATTGCGCGCAAGAAGGTATGAAGTGATATAGAGAAAGGTTGGTTGGTGTTGAGGAGAATTGAAGTTTAGGTAGGATTGGAGACGAGGGAGGAGCTTGCAAGTGGTCCGCTGAATTGGTGATGTAGTATATTCATTTCTGTTAAGTAGTTTTTACAGCAAAACAGGGATTTCTAAAAATGTTTTTTTTTTAATATTATTCCATGAATTCATTTGATTTTCTACAAAATGTTATTTAATACGTAAACAAGTTGTTTATCTTTGTCTCTATACTTAAATTCATCTTTTTTACAGAGAAAAAGGTGTTAATTATTCAGTCGTAAAATTGATTGAAGCACTGAAAAAAATAATGAAAATTACTGGAATACGAATATGCGTGGAATGAATACAAATTCGTTAATCATCTCTTACAAATCTTAAAAATAATTGAATACCCGATGTTTTTTTTAATTTGAGTAATTGGTAAATACTTTTCTTCAAAAAGAAAGTAGTACGAAAACCTTCGAAAGCCATAATTATGTAATTTGAAAAGATTACACTCACCTCGCGAGTGAATCGCAAAAAGTATACAAAATCGTAATGACTCCCGCTACCTAAGAATAGACGTTTCCGTTAGCGATTACTCCGATCGTTTATTTTTAGACACCGCATCCACACCTCATTTCGTAAGGCCCGAGGATACGCCATTAATCTCCTGTCTACACTATATTCGAATCGAAATAAAAAAGAAATTCTGCGAAGTCACTCCTTTATTGGCATGGATCGTGTTCGCTTCGTAATTGCTGTCTATCTTTAGCCATGTAATTATCGCTTCCAAAATGAATTTTTGCATAATTCATTGCGGGCGCGCGCGCGTGCGCGCGTGAAAATCAATCGCGCAAAGTTTGGCCAACAAATCGTCGAAACTTTCCGCAAAGTTCGCTGAAACCTCAAGGTTACAGGAACAAAGACCTCGGCGTCCACGTTACGTAATCCACGTAACCTCTCAAATAAATCTTAAAAAAAAATCGAAAAGCCCTTACCCAAAATCTGATTCACTCATCCATTCAAAACAGTTTTCCTATTAACCTCCTTGTATCCTGAACCATCACGTCCCTTAAAACAATGTAATTCCTCTTTCTTTTCATGAAAAAAAAATCCGAACACGTGCACTTTTTCTCTCTCCTCAGCAGGGACCATCTTTCTCTCTCTCTCTCTTCGGCCGAACAAAGAGCCCACCGGATTCGCGGACGCTCGCACTCTCGGTCGGTAGAAACCAGTTTTCGAACGCGCGGGAATCGGCAGCGTTCGGCGAATTGGGATAACGAGGCCCCGGGCCCATCGCACGAAGAGCGTGCAACCGGTTTTTCGGCGTCTTCGAGGCGCTCGCGCGTGCGCGTATGAGCCTTTTTTAAAGCGACTGCTGCGGTTCCCGCCATGAGATCCGTCGAGCGGTGTGCATTGCAGCCCGAGTTCCCTCCAAAATTTTATATAAGACCGTTGGCGAAAGTTTGCAGATTTATCTTTGATTTCGGGGATTTATTTTTTTTATATATATTTTTAGATGTTTTAATTTATGCGGCAGAAATTTGAGTAATTCAAACGAATTCTTTCAGAATACAATCTATAAAATATTAATTAAAAATCGTTTGTACGAAAAATGCATGATCTTATAGAAAATCTACATAATATCGTTATATAAAATCTTATTTAGTATTATTGTGAGCCTTTTGTTTTCGTATTTTAAATCATCACATGTATCACTTTTCGTACGATTGCTCTACTTGCTACTGCTGGGTCTTAACCGGCAAGGCAAAAAAATGAAATACTTTTGTAGAAGTTAGGTTTTATAATGGTTCTACTGCCAGTTATTAACATATTATTGTGGGCATGATAGTAATGATAATTATTATCTATTAATATTTTCGAATACTTTTCAACTCGATCCTAGGTTAAAATAATCTTACTATTTTTTTTTCTTGTAGTGTATATCCTTCAACCAGATATAAATTCAACAATTAACATAACAACCCCAAAAATCGTGAGACTTGTGGATGTCGTGGACTTGAAAATTTGCATCATTGTTAAAACACACCAGCTATCCTCTTATAAATCCAAAAGTACCAATAAAATCTCACTGCACGAGGAATAAGCTCGAGAGCAAGCACACTTTACATCACCATAGCATAGCATAGCTCCCTCGCAGTATATAAACACTTCACAGCGCTTGAATTCGCGACGTGCGACCTCCGTACATCATATATCTTAGATATCTCTCGTGCAAAAACTCCCTCCTCGCGTAGCCATCGATAAAACCACGCGTACGCTGCATCTCTATAAGTCCATAAAACCCGTAGCTCAGTGAAATATTTCAAAGCCTCTCAAATCAAACCTTCCACTCTCTCACTCTCTCTCTCTCTTCGTCAAAAACTCCCCCTCGCATGACTATACAGGCACTGGGTGCGAATCGCCTCAGGGCAAAAACACGCGGCGCGCCACTTCTTTCACTCGCTCGCGAAACAAAGACAAAACCTGAGCGCACGCGCAAGAGAGAGAGAGAGAGAGAGAGAGAGAGGGAGAGAGAGAGAGAAAGAGAGCAACAGGTAGGTTGTAAATATCGAGAAGCTCGCGACTATTAACACCGGCTAGTATCTTGCCTCCGCTAACAAAGAAATCGCAAACTACCTACACCTCGGTAGGTGGTCCCCATCGCAAAGACGAGTACTTCGAGCAATTGCAGTGTAAATTCAAGAGAGAGAGAGAGAGAGACTCCCTCCGACGTATGGATATATCTACGTACGAGGAGAGAGAGAGAGAGCAACTCGTAGTGTCTTTGTTCGGTGAGCGCTAAGTTTGATGTCGGCGAAAAGAGGGGCTATACCCGAGCCGCGCTTATCTGTCGGGCTTTCCCCGTGCTGGCGGTTCGCGGAACTGCTAAAAATATGACCCCACGAGATTGCTCTGCGTGTGCTCTGAAGGAGGAAGGTTATTTCTGATGCTACCAGTTAAAATTCATAATTTAAACGTTGTTCAAGTGCTTTGGGAGCGTTCGCAGAGAGAAATTGTATGAATAGTAGATGTACTTGGTTTGATGTATAATTTTATTATAAATAGTAAGCATTAGTGTACAGTTCCAACGGTAGTATATCAAGCTCCATTTACCAATAATGCCTTTTTAAAATTCTATGATAAACATTGCGTTAAACGTTCAATGCAAATTCCAACCGACAAATTATTTTTAATTACAAGAAACAACTCGATAATCAATCGACCACCCTACACGATACCTATTCACGACACCTATTCACGACAACTTCCCGAAACTTTGCTATTCAACCATCTCCATCTCTCTCTGATCTTCTTCCTCCCTCGGACCCACGCACGGTATCACACTCACTCAGCGCATGCTCCATTGGCACAAACACACACACACATATCTCCTCCTTCGCTGCCGTCGCACAAAACAACGTCTCTTCCAGCACCACCACGCGCCAATCTAAGTTAGCATTCAGAAGGCAACGCGACGACACCTCATTGTACCCCCGAGGCGTGTTGTGCATGAGAGAGAGAGAGAGAAGTGGGTTTTGGGATCCACGCGAATACAATGCGCCAGTGGCGAGGTGTAAGAGAGTTTCTTCAAGCCAGGGCTCATGGTTGTGTGCTGCTGGACATCGCGCCAAGACGCGAAGAGGATTAAAGTGCGTTTGCATATCCCATGCATGCGTAATTAGAGAGAAAGATAGAGAGCGCGTACAACGAAGTTTGCACGGTGAGCGGGAATGCGTTTGGATTGTGCGATTGGAGTAATGTGATGGTCGTGTGGTTGGTAAATAGTTGATATAGCTGCGTGATGGAATTTGTATAATAACTCGCAAGTAATATGTAATGATAAATTAAACGGATCGATAAGAAATCCTATCTTAAATAAAATGATGGATTTGTTGTGAAATCATTTTATTCGTGTTATTATTATTGTTAATAAATAAACTCAACTCTTTGTTATTATTATATATATAAGAATACTGATTAACTATCGTGGAAGCGAAGGAGTTTACAGAATATAGCGTCGCATGTTGTCGGCATGCGCGTTCAGCCGAGACTAACTGTCAAAGCGTCGCGTAGACGCTCGCGGATTTTTGGACAAATTACGGAGCCCTTACTCTTTACATATAATAGAGGGCGAGAGTAGTGTTACATACTTTTATGTGTATTTTCTATCACACTCAACAATTCGTGATTTGGTTGGTGGGAGTAATGGGTTGCTATAGGTTACAAAAACAAGTGGCGCGCGAAGCGCGCTTAGAGATGACTAGTTTTATATAAATTTTAAATGCTGTTGATAGCCCTCGAGTTAGTAAAACTTTACAGACAACGAGTATAGCTACGACTACCGTATAATAATGGGAGCACATTACTTCATTGATAAATGAAAGTTGAAAGTCATTTGTCAGGCGAGTTAAAGAGCCGTCGGTAATATCGTATAATAGTATATATATATATACATCGCAGAATTGTTTTCGAAACTTTAGCAGAACTTTATATGCGGCGAGCAGATACCTTATTGTATTATTAAATTATATAGTTTAACTGGAGCACTGTATCAGTTTCTTGTATCTTATTGCTCAACAACCTCAACTCTACTCTAAATTATATATACGTGCCGCCACCGCCGCCGCACGTGCGAACTTATATATATCCATACACGCATATCTTCTTGCTTTTAAAACTGCAGTCGCGCAGTCGCTCGATTATAAATTTATCTTCGGCCGGAATTTCCAAAAGACCAAATTTATTACGCCATACGTCCCATATCACGAGACAACAACAAAGAAAAATAAAGCAAAATCCAAACTATTTTCCCTGCGATACATTAACAGCCTACTACTACTACTACTACCATACATACAGTTGCGCTCTCGTCGTATCAAAAATTATATCCTCTGCCGACCCTATACATCACCATTTATCTCAATTCCACGTACTTATCGGCCTCGCTTCGCAAAGAACAAAGAAAAAGAAAAGAGAAAAAAGAAGAAGAAGAAGAAATCAAAACCAAGCAACGCGCAGATATAACAGCACGTTCCCATCTCCTGCGCTACACACAGAGCGTCCGATAAAATTTAAAGCCACGATCAAAAGCGAGTTTCGTGTCCAAAGTACCAGCACCAAACGCGCGAGAAGATAAGCATTCGTCGTCGCGTCGTTACACGCTCGCGCTCGCGCGAGGGGTATAAAGTCCTCGGCGTGACGTTTATTCGCAAGCGATGCTCTCTCCGCTATATACGCCGGCAGCAGCAGTCGGCTCGATAAAGCCCCCCCCCCCCTCCCCCGCGCCCTGGTAAATTGTTTATTACGCCGCGACAAATCACTCGCAACTGTACTTTCTCGCACAAGGGGATGTGTATGTATGTATGTATGTTTGTGATAGTATATATAGCACGTGGTCGTAGAGACGTTATACGGCCGCGTTTGCGAGATAATGTGTTGCGAGAGAGAGGGAAGGGAGGACTTTCGCACTTTATGATTGGATGTGTTTTAGTGAATCTAATGAAAGGATGGGCGAGATTCTATGTTTTGAATAATTCGAATGAAAAATGTGTATTTAAAGCTGGAGTACATTTTCAATAATGTACTTTCATAACGTTCAAAACACTATAGGCACAATAAATAATATTATCTATAAATAATTACAAGCCATTTTATCTAACATTGTAAATATCTTACAACTCAAGATCCTTTGCCAGGCGTTATGTCACCACCAACCATCGTCAACTTCTTCTCGCAAACGACTGTCAGCGCACACTTCACCCGTTTCATCACTGCACCGCACTCACTTGAGCCTCCCTCCGTCCACCTCTTACAAACGACGTTTTAATTTTATTCGATCGCATCTATTCGCGTTACGCCACACGCATGCATACGTATATATATACACACTTATACCGCATGCGACAGCGCCGACAAACTGCAGTAGCAGCAGCAGCAGCCGTTCATCGTCTATATACGTTCGGTGAACTCCCGTCCGATTGTCAGCGGTAAGATTTATCTATCGGTTTTTAGTCTCGCACGCGCGCCTCGAAATCGTTTGAGGTTTCCGTGCGTATATATGTATACGAGAGCGCTGATGGATTGCTCGCGGCTTTTTGCACGCGTTGTTACATACTCAAGACTATATACGAGACTCCATTAAGGACTGTTTTTTCTTCTTCTTCATCTGTATTTTCATTCTTCACGAATAATGTTGGAATGGTTATAGTTTTTGTTTTTGTGATTTGTTCGACCGACGACGCTGCGTTGGCAGAACTTGCGGTGATTTGCAATTCGTTGTTGATTAGCCGAGGAATTTGCAAAATTACAGGTGAATCGGAGCATACGAAACATTTCACTGGTGAGTTATTTCAAATGTAAACATTCCAGTATACGGCGCGGGATAAAATAAAAATCGTTTGAAAGAATTCGAGCGAGATGGTAAAATAAAAGTCGCAGCAGCGGTTGATAGCTATTAAAAATCCGCGAAAAGCCCGTCCGGCACTTTACGCCCGCATAAAATAGCGGAGGAGCAACGCTTCTCTTTCTCTTGAAACGCGCGCGCCCGCTGATATCGGATGGGAGAAAGCTCCGCACGTGCGCAAGCGCGCCTTTACGACGATTTCAATCATTCGTTTGACGCCGAGAAACCCCGTCCCGACACTGATTTTTTATTTCCTTTGCGATGCCCACCAACTCTCTGTCTGGCACCATGGGCTATTGGATTGTTTAAAGATATATTGTTGTACGATAGTTAAATGCTTACGGAAGAGTTAAATAGTACTTTTAGTAAAGGAATTATAATTTTTACTTTAATTAATCTATAGGTCGAGAGATATATTAGATTTATCTTTTTTTTCAAATAAAAAACATTAAAGCTTATACCAAACTATCATAAAATTGCAATTTTCTTTCAGAATAATTTGTTTGAAATAGCTTCATTTCAAAATAAATCTCTCTTTCTCTCTCTCTGCGACTTTATTCGAAACCCAAACATTTCCCAGTGCGGCTCACAAACAGTCCACTACCATCTTTCTCTCTCCCAGCTCGCTGAAAAGTTCGACAACGACAGCAGCGACACAGAGGACAAAAAAAAGAATCATGCGCTAATCCGACCGCAACCCCGTCACGGTAAATACTCTTTGCGCGCTCGTAAAAAAGTTTCGCGTGCTGAGGGATGGATATATATATATATATAAACCTCGGTGGAGAGAATCGACTAATTCCCGGGCTCGGTCGCGAGGGAAAATCGTAAAAACGCGCGTGCGCGCGATCCTTTTCGATTAATAATCGAGAGAGTGAGGTTATACCGGCCTATACTGTTTTCGGCGTAATTAACGATTATTGAACTTTTTTTATGGGGTGATTAAAAGTTTCGCCGCGAACTCGCTAGTGCAGTAGGAGGAGGAGGAGGAGGGGGAGAGTTTTTCCCGAGCACAAAGTTTGGTACGGGTTTCGGTTTGTGCCTGGGAAGGGAAGAAAAGGATGCCGATATATATTAAATCGGGGATTGATTTATCGTCGATTAACGCGAGACGACCGGATTATTACTTATGGAGGTTGATTGTTGTTTTATTAAGGCCCGGAGTGGTGAGAAGATTATTTCGCTTTATCCGGTTTTAGTGTGTTATTCGATTAATATACGCGGGGAAAGAGAGAAAATTGGATTTACAGTAAATAAGAAAGAAAGGTACTCTCATAGTGGCTCAAGTTGAATATGAAGACTTAGTTTTGAAATTTTATTTTAAAATACAAGTATACTCAATTTCATTTACTTTCAAATTCTGTATAATAACTTATATTAAACCATACAACCCCGCGTACTCCGTTTACAAACATTACACTCTACACCACCCAATATATCCTCAACTTCCCTCTATCAATAAACCCAAGAATCCTGCTAAAATTACCTCGCCCCCGCGAAAAATCCACCGATCAAAATAGCACTCGCCAGCGAAACCTTCTCCTCCCCTCCTGTGTGTGTGTGTCTCGGACTTCGAAAGTAAGAAAACTCCAGGGTGCAGCGCACAGGAAGGAGAGAGAGAGAGAGAGAATATCTCGGGCGCGCTGTCCAGCCGCGCGTCGCTCTAAATCACGCGGTCGCGGTGATTTAGGGCCCTGAAATCGCAAAGATGCGGCTGCCCGATCCTCGGGACACGCGAGCGTATCGCGAAGAGGGAGAGAGAGAGAGTGAGCGTACTGCACGCGGACATATACGTGGGGGCTGAGATCGGGTTCATTCGAGATCTTCGTTTTGCTCAGCGGGCGTGGGAGGTGTGCGCAGACGATAGGGATATGTGATGGAGAGGATTTGTCGCTTTTGTAATAGACGCTCGGTGTAGCTGAAGTGAGAGAGAGAAAGAGAATGAGGTTTGAAGAAAAATGAGTTTAGTTTAGATTCGTCTCGCGTGATTAATCTAAAACCAAGTTGAGAGTAACAAAGTTATTTCAACGCTATTTTATTTGAATGGTAACCCCGTAACAAGATTTTTAATTTTTATTTTAAGCTTTATTCTCTACCATTGGTATAATTAATTAACATACGAGCTTGCGAAATACAGAGATTTTCAATACAAACAAACTCTCATTTTCATTTCTCCCAAAACAACACAACGCACAAACGTTCACCGAGTCAATTAAAAACAACACACTTGGCTCTATACATACTGGAAAATTCATATTATAATTTCAATGATTCACGCACGCGTGCCCTTTAACCATCTGTCCACTGCCTCCACCACCGCAACAACGCGCTCTCGCTATATAGCGGACAAAATTAAAAACGCTATTTGCTCGATAAATATTTATCATTCGCGAGAGTTACCGAGTAGTAATAGCCTACCGTGCGCTACGATCCAGTTCCAGCCGACGCAAGAGAGAAAAAGAGAGAGAGAAGAGTTGCAGCAGTAGCACTCGCGCGCTATAGCGCGCATAGTTATGCAAACATTTGTATATATATCGCTGAGGCTAATGCCGGTTCAATTTGTTTTTATGCTTCCGCAGGGCAATTTTCTAATTGAATGACGCTCCTGTCTCGCTCGCTCGCTTGTAACACTGCAACAGTAGTAGTAGTATATACACTGCACGCCGCGCGGAATTTGCGAGGGCAGGAAATCCGTTCATAACCGAGTTTTCTCGTTTCTTTTTTGCGCTCCCGTTCTTTCTCGATTTGTGTCGCGAGCGCGGCGGCGTCGTTAGGATACGATTTATTTTATTTCGACTGCGAAATGCTTAGCGTGTTTCTACGTTGCGTTCCTTTTTTTTCTCTCTCTCTCTCTCCCGCGATTCCCCACCTCCCTCGTCTTTTTCTTCCTTCGTCTTTTGCCGCATATACGCCGGTGACGAAAGTTTCGACCGTTTGCGTAATTCGATGAAGACGGAGGAGGTGAGCGCACCAACCGCGCGCATATCGAGTTCTGGAAGTTTCTTGTCTCGACTTTAAAAAGCTCGGGATGGGATACATTTTTTTGTGTGCGGCTTTTTAAAAACAGAGGGAAATCTGAATTTGCTAGTTCTTATACAAATCTCTTCAACAAAATTGGTATAATTCAGTTTATTTACAATTATACCAGGCTACTAAAATATTTATTTGCATTACACTTAATCACAATTACCGCCAAGATAACAAATAAAACTCATCCCCAACATAAACAACGAACCATTCTCCTTACACTCTCAATTTGACCGTATATATACACAAGCGCGCCGAAAATGACCACAACCCCCCCGTTCCTCTCCTGCTCCGAGTTTCCGCACGTAAAAACCAACAAAGCCCAATCGCTCAACGTCAGCATGCAGGCCACAGCCGCGGCGGCAACAACCTCGGCGCACATCGGTATTCTCCGCATTCCCTCAACGCCGGCAAATTTATTAACCCTTGCTTTCCCCCCATACACATACGCCGCTGCTGCTCGCACAGCTGTAACGCTCGTTAAATAAGGAAAGAAGAAAAGATAAAACAACAACCGCGTCGAGCAGCGTAGCAGTGTAAAATCAATCTTCCAGCCTAAAGACCGCTTCCACCTCCTTCTCTTCCTCCCTCCCGTCGAGCTTACATTCCTTCCTTCCGATCTTCCGTCGTGCGCATGTTCGCGCGTCGTTACGCTGCTGGAATGCGCGCGTGCGAACGCAAGGCGCGATAACAAAAAAAAGAGGTAGCGTGAAAGAGTTAGCGTGGAAGTATGACCATCAGTTGGATTGAGATACGACTGTGCAAGTATAGATTGATGGAGAGAAGTCGTCGCGGAAAAGCGCGTGTAATGGAGGACGAGAGGGGGGGAGGAGATGCAAGCAAGTTATATTGTCGATGTAGTAAGTGGTTGAGGAAATGGACTTGAGAAACTGGTTGGCCGCTTGGTGGGGGAGAAAATTGATGTTTCTGTGTTATACACACGCGCTGCGCGAGCTGAACTGCGAGTCTTCTCTTGTTTGTACGCGCCTCTGTATATTATGTACAATTGAACATCGAATTGCATCGGTTAACGCTAATGAATTTCGATCTATTGGTTTGGCAACGTCGAGTTTAATTTACCAAACGATCCTATATCGTAAAGAAACGATTAATGAAACATCACGATTATACGTCTAATAGAAAAAAGGCATGCTTTCAACGAGCCATCGTATACTTTTCAGATTAGCATTCCAAATCGTTTCTCATCATCCTACCCCACCTCAATTCTAAAACCGCCCATTTTAATTCGCAATAATGATGATATCTCGTGTTTCGCATAGCAGCTTCCAGCTCGGAGGAAACTCGGCGAGGAAAAAAAAATCAATCATTAACCGCAGAAAAAGAGTCGCGGGACACCACCCAGTCGTCCCGACTTAGAACAATTAGCCTCGTTAGACACATATATATACACAGTAAAGCGAGTCTTCGCCTCGACAATCAGCTCCGTTCCCATCATCATCATCGTTCGCAGTAGCAGCTGAGACTCCCGTCGTCTCGTGTCTCACGCAATGGTCATTTCTCACGGCGCGTCTCCTATACTACTACTACTACTACTGCCCTAGCAGCAGCCTCCGCACTGATCGCGAATCGTCGAGACGAAGATATGGAGAGAGAGAGAGAAGGTTGAGGTTGGCCGCGCAATAGACGCTCGCTGAAAATAGCAGCGCTCGCCGCACTCACTGTCTGGCTATGTGGCGTCGCAGTCTCTGACCTCTCTCTCTTTTCTCTCTCCGTGTCTCGGTGCGTATATAATGCACGGTTCACGCGCTCTCGTCTATTCGTGCCGCGTCTTCTTCCAGCGCGACATTTTCTTTACGAGACTATATGCGAGGGTGGATGGGATGTATAATCTTATGCACGATGTAAACTTTTTTTATGATTTGTAAATGGGATTTTATTGATATTCATTAGATGTGTTCGCAATTCTTTAGGATTTCATCCTATATAATTGCAGTGTTTACACCATTAAGATGTTGCATTTCTCTAACAGCGGAATGAAGTTTAATGTTTTAGAATTGTAATTTCATGGCATTTTGAATGTAGAAATGGTCACATTACCTTATCGCATGTATACACAAGATTGTGCGAATTGATAACCATATAGGAGTACCCACCTGAAAAATAAAGAAAAAATAGTTAATTTTCAAGTTCAAAAAATTCTTATATTATATTTTTAATATTCATATAACATTGCCTATAACTAGTATAATGATTAAAGTCGACAACGATAACAATAAAATCCATAAGTATCAAAAACATCTCATACCATTTATACCAACAATCACAACATCTACCCTGTATGTAAACGTTAATCTTACACCTCCGTGTCTCGCGTCACCACGATTTTTCCATAGTCCCTCATACATGCTGACTCTACCTATACACACACGGCTCCACTGTCTCTCTACAAATCGTTGAACATACATATATACAGACACATAGACATACCGCACGTGCAACATATACGCGGGCGCAAAGTCGCAGCGAAGCGTCGTTGCGCGTCAACACACTACAGCAAGCAGCAGTCGCGATTGAAACTATACACCGTCGACCGTTGCCGTCATTACTAGTATTACTCTTCTCCTCTCCTCTGTATACACGTGCGCGTTGCACATATATGTGTATACATACGTGTGAGTGTGTACGCTCGAGTTACACGCGAGAGCGCGCGGACAAAATTGGAGATCGAGCAACGACGGCCGCATCGGCGAATGAACGCCGTATACGCGAGAAAAAGAATATATATATATATAGGCAAGAGTGGGAAATCGGTTGGCATCGGAAGAGCGAAAGAGAGAGAGATGAAGTTACAATAGGGATTACGGGATCCCGAGGTTGCGTGTATACGTATGTGTGAAGTTGATCGTCCTGGGAAGAGCCGGGAAGTCTTAAAAAAAGAAGTGTTAGATGGCTATAAGTGGAGGTGAAGTTTGCGGTTGTTGCCGATAATTTTTTGATACGTAGAAGTGGTTAGAAGTCACCACATCAGAAAATATAATTTTACCGACTTATTATTCGTAAGTAAAAGAGAAAAGTTAAATAAAATGATAATATCCAGGACCGTCTTAAAGAGCACCGACCCTAAACTCAACACAAAAGAGAAAAAAGAAAAACGCGACAAAAGAAACCACGGAAAAGCCCCTCGTATAAACCATAACCCGAGGTATATTATTTAGGCGCTAATCGCGGAAAGTGTCCATACCTACAGTGTCGCGTAAAACTTCGCGGCACTTTACGTCTCCTCCTACACCCTCTCTCCATTTTCTTCACCAGTTCCTTCATATAACGGGCCGCTTCGTCGCCCGGGCGCGAGCGCGAGCCCTAATCTCGTAGAAATTTTTCAGGACCCTCTTAAAGATTCAGGGCGTCGTTAAGGACACTTAAATCAGCGTCGGCAACGTCTGATATAGCCAAGAAACGAGAGGCTGTAGAAGAGAGAGAGTGAGCTTTGAAGTTTTCGCGCCCGCGTTTTTTCTTGGTCGTTCTCCTCTCTAAAGAAGGTCATTTTTCGCGACCCGCGTGCTCACTGTCTCTATCGTTCTCTAACTCCTTTTTCCCTGAGGTGGCAAAGAGGAAGAGCGAGAGAGAGAGTAGCAATGATAAAGGCGAGATTTCTTCTTCTCGAGGAGGCGCGAGCCGTGAAAATTGCGATGGAATGGCTTTTAAGAAGCTTTTGTGTACTAATTCGGACGTGCTCTTTTCCGGGAATTGTTATTGCGAGCACCAGGATTAAGAATTTTGCATGGTAATTGCGACGATGATACGACTGGTGTATATTAATGATAAATTTTAAGAAATAATTTTAGTCTCAAAACTTAATTGAAATAAAATTATGTGCAACCGCTGACTATAAATTTTTTGACAAGAGAAACTTTATTGTATCGCAAGAATTTTAATTTGCAATTTTTAATACACAACCTTACATATGCCGAAACTACCATGTTAATATTGTTGATAAAACTATGAATTATAAGATCAAAGAAAACGTTTCAATAACAAAAGACAAACAAAAAAAGCCCCTTCAACTATCGTGTAGTATTCCAACCGCGTAAATCATAAAGCTCATCTTCATTGGAAAAACCCACAAGCCGCGCGTCTCGTCGTCGTCTCAAAAATACATCCTCAAAGCGCATTCACGGCCAGAAACCCGGACTTAAAGCGATAATTGGTGCCATCACTTCATCCACTCACCCACACACACACACACACACAGTCATATATATATATATACATATACACGCGTATACACACAGAGAGAAAGAAAAACCCTTCGCCCACTCCACCACCTCCTCTACCTCTTCAGAGCTCGACAAACGAAACCGCCTCTTCCTCACCCTCTCCTCTCTTTCATCCTCTCGCGCCCTCTCTCTCTTTCTCTTGCTCTCTCTCTTACTCTCTTACTGCGCACACACGAACCAAGAACGGGAGAGAGAGAGACACATCAAAGAGACGGAAAAATTAATCGTTAACGCCGAACGAGCCTCTCGAGCGTCACCTCGCGCGGCCCCTTTCTCGCGAGACAGAGAAGTGCTGCTAGCTACTCTCTCTCTCTCTTTCTCTCTCACTAGCGTACACGAGGCTGACGTTTTCTCGAAGCACGTAGCCGCTAAGTGCGAGATCCCGCCGTTAAAAGGACGGATGACGAGGGTCGGACGTGCTATTTTAACGGGCGGACGAACGCGCGCGAGCGAGCGCGCAATGCTCGACCGCCTTTTCTAGATCTAGAGGTGACGTGGAGAGGAGGAGGAGGAGGAGTAGGAGTAGAAGGAGGAAGAGGTACGTGCGCGACAAATTCATCATTTTTAGCAAGGCGCGCGAAGATGCGCTGAACGAAAGTTTTTCCAAGTCTACAGCTGGGACTAGGGGTACAGGTGAGGATTGACATGAGGACGTTATCGAATTTTTTTGAAGAATCGCTGGATTTTAAGTGTGACCTCGGCGAGGTTGTAGCTCTGGCTTTGGCAAATAGGCCAATTGAGTTTAAGAGAAAGAGAAAGAGAGAGAATACAAGTTGACGAGAAAATAGTGTTGCTTTTTGTAGAGCAGGAGTATCGATTTGATTTGAAATGTAGTATGCGATTATTTAAACAGTAAAATACCGTTGAAAAAAGCTGATAAGAAATAAAGGAATAGTTATTTTTTACCGAATGCAAAAATGCTCGTTTCTATGACAAAAAAATCTAACTGTAATCTTTATAGCTATCTCCATCATCAACCACTAAAATTTATTCTGTGCCGTACAACTACAAACGCACATTTATCAGCCACTTTCAAACGATATTCACTCTTCACCGCGGTAGCACTTTAGTAAACGTGCAAAAAAATACACGCCATCGTCGTATTCTATACCGAATCCTACAAATAGCGCTCGTACAACGATTTTGCCTCTACAGCGCTTTTCCGGCCGAAGAAATCCACGCAGCGCGTGCGAGAAATTTCATTAGATTTGCGAATTCCGAGTATTACGCGCAAAACCGACTGCTACGATGCAGTCGCTGGGCGTGTTTTTCGGTGCGCATAAACGTGAGAGAGAAATTCGTTGGTGAATTGTAAGCTGTAATTACAGATGAAACGAGGGGAGGAACAAGAGCAGCTTATGCTGTTTGGGAAAAGTGTTTAATTGTGTCTTTATAGAGGACCGATTCGAGATTTTTTGGAAGTTAGGTTGTTAGATGTTTTTGTATCTAATTTAGGTCAATTATTGGCTTAAATTATATATGTGGGGCGAGAGGTTGAATACGTTTGCAAAATATACGTGACATTACACGAGTTTATATAGCAGCCTTACCAAGGGTAAAATTGTTATCGTGCACAAAATGAATTGATTACAAAGTAGTAGAATAATCGTATGTATATATACGAAACATGATTAACTTTCCGTATAGTAATCAATTTGCGAAATTAACTCCATTAATCAGCTGTATCTAATAATTAGCATATCTGACAAACATTATAACACTTTATCAAAGTGATTTAATAAAATATCAATTAATCATGTTAATTGAACGCCTTGTAATCAAATGACACCCACTCTAACCCTATGGGTTTGAAGTTTGCATCGTTTGAGTGTAACGAAACTTTAAAAAAATTTTTATTTTTTTAATTTTATGTTAGATTTTATAGCATAACCCAACATCAAAATAAGGATTTCACAGTATCGTACAAATTTTTAACTATTTTATTTAAGTGTGAAAAATTATTTCGTTGCATCCCAACGTTGCAAACTTCAGACCCATCTAACCCTTATGAGATATCCATTAATGTTTTCAAACATTCGAGTTCCATATAAAAAACAACCAAAAAATACAAAATTAACGCTCCTTACAAGTTAACAACTCAAATCATCCTACCACTAATAACTACAATTCAATAAAATTTCTCTTTCTAAACGACCACCTTACACTCCGTCACCTCGCACCCAAAACAAAAAAAAACAAAAAAGCTACTGGAAAAAAACATTCCCAGTAGAGAACAGTGCAAGAGGACACCACGCGCGTGCATCGCCCAACGCGTAATAATCGTCGCGTGTGCTAACAGGTTTCGCAAAGCTACGAAACTCCACGCGTTGTATATACATATACACTGGCAGAGTAAAAAAAAATATACGCGCGCTCGTGCGTCTCTAAACAATGTACACATACAAACATACGCGTGTATGTGTGTGTGCGCACGCCAACCGGTGACACGAAAAGTTGTTCTCTTTGTGCTGCGTGCTCCTCTAGCTCTTCTAGCGTGCAGTTTTCGCTCTGTGTGTATAATGTTGCGAGAGAGAGAGAAAAAAAATAGCGTCGCCCTTTCTTGCGCATGAAATTGGGTTGAAAGTCGCATTGTCTTTGTATGTGTATGTACGTATATATATGTATGTATACGTCGCGCTTTTTAGCGCGATTTAATTCACGTGAAGGATCGCGCATACGAGGCTGCTGCCATATGGCATTTACTTTTATAGTCGAACGAAAATGGAAAGTTGATCGAAGGTCGTAAATGCGTTATGGGGGTTTATTTTTACATATTAATTAAATTGCGTTTTCCAATTAAACGCGGCGGGTTATTTTAATTAAATTTCATGACGTATGTATATATATATACACACACGCACAGACGCACATGCACATATATATATGTATTGTGAGCATTATTGTTTTGCCTTGTAATATTACTATTATGCGATTCGCTCGCTGATTTTGTTTTATGCGCGTTTGTCTGATACGCTTTCGTTACGCGACAGAACGCAAATAAATCTCGGTATATTTATTTGCGTCGCAATCGTTATTACATATCGATGCGGCATCCATACGGTCTATACTATAGAAATATGCTATTTATCAAACGTTCTAGTAATAAATTAAAAAATAACGTATATCTACAACAAAGAATAATATATGAATAATACGCGTTGAACAGATACATATTCCATATTACGCAATGGGCACACAATTATATTATACTCTGTCCCAGCGAAAATTCCCAATCCGATATACCAAGAGAGAGAGAGAGAGAGATCGTCGCCGCTGCCGCCGCCGCGAGAATCGTAAAATCGAAAGCGAAACTGTTCACCAAATATATCTATATACACAATATTTCCCATTTCACGCTTCAGCAGGTCCATTTCTCCAAAACCAGGGTATATGCCCGCAAGGTATGTATATATATGTATATCGGATCGCGCGCACGTACAGTATATAACCTCTCCGCGACCAATAATAATCGGCATTCGACATCTCTCGCGGCGACCCGCATCACCCAATATACAACATATACATATAATTGCGCCTTCGAAAACCCTCCTCACATGTGTATGTGTATACCTATATCTCAGGGCGCCGATCTCTTCGTCGATATTATTTACAATCGTGTCCGTCCTGATATTTAAGGACACAAGGAGACGTTGCTGCTGCTGCTGTGGTTTATACACATACATATCTCTTTGTCCGCGAATAATCCCTTGGCGCGTATAACGCGGGCCTTGTCCCAGTTCGCCAAGTCTCTCGTTCTCGCGGCCTTCGTGTATGTGTATATAAGTCGGCCCAGACGTACATATATATATATTTGTGGTCCTATATTTTATTTTTCGTCGCGTGATGGCATGTATATGTATATGTACCTTTCGCCGTGTGGTGTAATATGGCTCATTGGCACTGTGTTGACCCTCTGTGTATAAAACTTTCGCAAAGGTTTGGGTATATAGGTGAAAGGTCGTTCTCGATAGGTTTATGTAGAGGTAGACGATGAGATGTAATTTACGTAGCGGGAGAAAAAGAAGTGAGCGAAATTAATTTTTGTACGAGAGTTATTAAATGGTGAGCAGAAATATTCGGTTACGCGTGAATATGTTTCTTTGTATGGGAAAATTAAGTTTATTAGTACTCATTTGCTTTATGCTTCTCCCTTTGTATGTACAGTTAAGCGCGAATTATTGCTCTTGTGGTCATAATTATATTACAATTAAACGATAATCGACGTTCATTATTTTCCTTTGCTACACTAATAAGCAAAAAATTAGATTTCTTTCTCAAACAAATTCTTCTGCCAAAAATAATCTAAACACAATACTGTTATTCGTTCCCGGAACAATAACCTACATTTCCACCGAAAAGCCAATCCCCGTACCGCCTACAACCCAACTCTTTAAAAACAATAACTAACCGTCCAATAACAAAGCACGTACCCTACCACCTTCCCCTCGCGAAAAAATATATGCACTGGACCGCCTAATTCAGTTCTCCCGGTGAAAACCTCCTCTATACCTACATATGCACAAGCGAGGGCCGAAGTACGGGATTAATTTTGGTAATTAATAGCAGGCACACGCGGCACTCTCTCGCGAATGTATACATGTGTGTATGTCGCGGGGCGGTAAATCACTTTTTCGAAAATTGATTTTTCGCGCGCCGCTGCCCGTCGTCGTAATTAAGCTGCATGGTTGCGCGTTATACAGAGAGAGACGGCCTCGCGTATACTGTGTGTATATATATGAGAACGCAGCCGCAATTATTCCGTGACACTTTTGGGGAGATTAAAGTTTCCTGCGGTCCCGACGCACGGGGTCTTTAGTATTCGCGCACGCGGGGGTACGGAGATTATTAACGCGGATTCTGCATGTGACGCTATCAATCATGAGGTGGCGGCGGTTGCGCATTTCTTCGAAATGATTTTTCACTAGATTATTGGATTTTGTCTAGGTGAAGGTTGACAATTAATATTACGTATATAATTTAGAGCTTTTAATGAAATTTTTTTAGATTTTAAAGTTGAGAAATATTTCAGTAATATAAGAATGAAAAAGATGATCCTGATATTAATAAGTTGATTAAGTGTTTTTTCAGAAATAATCTGTAGAAATAATCTGTAATGATTTTTAATGATTTAAACTGTTTACTTAAAGAAAGAAACAATCAAAATAAAAATCTAGTGCATTAAGTAGCATTAGTCTTTTTTTCCTTAAAAAAAAAAAAAAAATAATCAAGTTAAATTCAACCAAAACGGAGCAACGGTCACATTTCTTCTCCAATTCACAAGACCATCACAAGGCGTCCGTTGAAAAGTAAGTTTCACTCGACAAACAGACAAACTCACCTTACCTTCCGCCACTTCGCGCACCGCCAATAATCAGTCGTTTCTCGCATTAGCGCTAAACTCTCCCTCTTTCGCCTCCAGGTGAAAATCTCACTCTCTCTCCCTCCCGTCATCGATCCCAATTACGCCGTCGGAAAATTACCTACTCTCTCTCTCTCTCTTGGCTCCATCGTCGCACCGTCACTATATATACGCGCGCTCATTCCAAAACGGATGCCGACGCCGCTATACCGACGACGACGCGCCCGCGAGGCAAAAGCCAAAGCGAGCGCAAAGTGCCAATCAATTTGCGCTCGAGGTACTGCTGCTACTGCTGCTGCTGTTGCTGTCATGGCTCGCGCCTTACGTCGACGAGTAGTAGCAGCAGCAGCAGCAGAACATGAGCAGCATCAAATCGATCGAGAAAAGTGTGAGGTGTAGAGAGGGAGAGAGAGAGAGAGAAACGTCATTAATTGGGTTTGCTTTGACTCGCGAATTTGTCTTTTAAGGTATAGAGCGAACGAGAAGAAGAAGTAGAAGAAGAAGGTGAGAGCGTCGGCGAGTCTTTGCGCGATAGGGGCATACGGTCGTTAAACGGTATAGAGGAGGAAAGGCAGCGTCGCGGCCGCTTTGTGTGGGTGTGATGAGACGAGATTTAGTTGTCTTTGATGTTTCTTCAGAAGCTATACGACGCGGTGCAAAGATTCTGCCACGGTTTGGTGATTTAATTATGTTTTTCGGTGAATTTTGGTATAAATAAGATTAATTGGCATTGCATTTTCACCTACTATTTCTATATAAAAACAGGTCTACAGAAATTTGTCATTAGCACTGATCGCACACGTCGCATGTTTTCCGCATTTTTCTTCCAACTTGGCACACACACTGTGTGTCCCGTATATAAACGTATCCCCATAATAAGAACCTTTCAAAACTGACAGTGCGACAGCACACACGCGAAAGGAAATACTGACCTGACACACGTGTGTGTGTACACCTCTGTATATACGCATTTCACCGTCGCAGTGACAAACAGACCCGGCATTATTATCTCTCTCTCTCTTTTCTAGCAGTGTTTCGCGGAAACTCCGATTCCTGGTAAATAACACGAGCAGCGCGATTTCTCTCCTGTCTCTTTTCCTTTTCGTATATAACGCCGCGCGCCGATAGTCAGTATCTTCCCACGGTGCGTTTATGGAAGCCGAAAAGCCGCGCGGGAGAAGGTGAAAAAAAAAGCGCGGCGGCGAGGGGCAATTATACGCGCCGCCTGAGAGCGCGCCATATTCGGATCCATAAATTACCTCATCGAGTGATTTTAATGAATCGAACGCGTGGCTCGGATGATGCGCCAAGGGCCAGGGTTTGTGCGTCAGAACTTTTTTGAAGGGATGCACGGGCATGTCATTTGCGTGTGGATTCGTGAAAGGAGTGGCGACAACGACGCGTAATGACCCGAGCTCGAGTTCTGCATACATTTATTCGGAGCTAAATTTTATGCGACGTCGAGAAGTGGCTAACATGTCTTTTATCTGGCATGTAATTTGTGGAAAATTTTTCACGTATTGATAAAGATATATGAAGAGTGTGAACGAAGGTTGGTTTATTTTAGAGGAGGTAAGTGATTAAAAAGGCGGGTTTAATGTTCAGAGGAATGATGCTATAAAAAAATGCATATAACTGGTGCATTTTTCAGTTCGACATACAATGTGGTAAATTATATTAGATATCGAATTTTAAAATTATGAATTTTATATATTTGACTATGTATCCCTTTATTTACTACCTTTTACATCGAATAGTTGGCTTCATCAAAAACATTTAATAAAAATTTCAAATAAATACTTCATATTTAGACAAGTCCTTTATCTATAGTACCTGAGCAATAAGTTTTTATCAAACATCAATCCGAATTCCTTTCTGAAATTGAAAAAAAAATCGATCACCATAAAAAGTAAACCTTCTAACCCCACCTCACTGCAACCAAATCCCACTGCTCACATTCGGCGCAATCCATTAAAATTTCCAAATTCATCAATCCTTTCTCACCACTTACCTTCAATCACGTGTAAACATACATCTACTATATATACACATTCGCGCATTACACATTCACACACACACATACATCGCTATATAAACGCATGCGAACGGAACTTGCGCGCGTCGCGCGGAAGCGAATCTTTTGAAAGCCCGCGCGCGTTCGCGCTGATTGAATGATTGCTCGTTGCGGCTTCGGTTTCAAGGGCCCTCGACACCCGCGCGCGGGAACGAGCGAGCGAGAGAGAAAAATCTCGTTATGCTGACGCGGCAGTAGTGGTCATGTCGTGCATGCGCGCTTCGCGTATATATGTATATAGATAGAGTGAGTTGACTTTGCGCGAACAGCGGACTCTGGTTTGCTCTGCGCTCGATCGCTGACTGCGAGTGGATGTAGCGAGGATTTTATTAGGTTGTAGGATGAACGGGGCGTGGGACGATCAGGAGAGTATGTTTGGTTTGGCTTGGAGAAGCAAAGGTTTTTTTTCCGCGAGATATAGTCGCGTGGTAATGGTGAGGTGAAGGAAGGGAAGTTTGATTCGAGTTCGGTATGTGTGCGTGTTCTTATGCATGGTTTTGTTAAAAAATTATCCACTTTACATTCTAGAAAGAAAAGAAACGTCACTTTTATAAACTTTTATAAATACTTTAGCTTAAAATATTACTTTAGACAATAATATTAAACGGTAATCAGTGTATGAGTATTTGACTCCTGACAGTCAATCGTACACGTGTACCCAATAGATTTTTCTTCTACGAATCCATAAGCCTCTTGCTCACATATTTGCCAACCATCGTCACACATCATCGAGTGGTAACGAGTCGCCGAGTATTGTCCTTTCTTTTTCTCTTCGCTTCGCGCGCCTGTATACATATATATATATTGCGTAGTACGAGCGACGAATTTCGTTAGTCGATTCACATGGGCGCTGAATTTGCGAAAGACCTTTTTTTTTGCACGCCCATGGCCGAAATCTGTTATAAACGAGGAGTGTGTCAATTTTCATTTTTTATATTTTCTTTATAAAAGTACACGTTTTAATTTTTAAACTTTTGTTCAAATATCTTGTATACCTTAGTAATAAAGTCAAAGCGAGAACTGTACAAAACCGCCTTCTTCCCGTTCCAGTAACCCCGGAGTTTAAATTCTTGCCTACCCAATTTTCGTCTTATATACATCTTTCCACACCATAATAAACACAAACTCCATGATACTTCGCGAGAGTCCCACTCTTTCCGCATTCCCTGTTTACCCAACATTTTCTCGGCCGCGGCAACTTTGGCAATTAAAACGCGCGCACTATAAACATCTTCATTAATCAGAAAACTTTGGCGCCCATCCCCAGTAGCTCTTTCTCTCTCCATCTCTCTCCAGTTCCCCGCGCGCGCGTCATTCACACTGTGCGCTCTCGTTCTCGCTCTCTCTCTCGTGCGCTGCTCTCGAAACTTCAAAGAGCCCCGAAATTTATCCAATCAAACAATCGCTTCTCTCTCTCCCTCTCTCCTCCTACCACTTCTATGCCACCCTCGCACGGGTAACAAAGTTTCTCTCGCTCTCTCTCTCTCCGGCCTATACACACCTCTACCCATACACACACGGTCTCCGTCGCGCTAACTTTACAAATTAATTTTCCGGCGCGACGCTCGCTCGTGTGCACATGCACAAAGTGCGTTTCCATTCATACGTGTATACATACATATATATACATAGGCTTCTCTTCAGTCTATAACTATATATATATACAATATACGCGCGCGTGCTTATCAGATTAGCCACCGCTTCGTGTACCACTCGAGGTCGCACGCCTCGCATAAAGTGTATATGTGTGTTATACGTAAACGCAAGACGCGCGCGCGCGCGGCTTTGCTTATCCACGCTTTGAATCACGTCGTCGCCTCTCCGCTACATTGTTGCTGTTGTTGTTATTGTTGTTGTTATTATTATACATCGAACGCGTGCGTTTACGCGAGCATCGCGTGTCTGCTGCATGCGTGTGTGTGAGTGTATATATATAGTATACGAGCAAGCGAGCACAGCGCCTTTCATTCAAGATTTCTGCGCGCGCGACCCCCACTATAATGTATACGTACATATATATATACATATATACTCCCACCGCGACCACGTTGGCACGCACGCATGCATTCATGCATGCATATATATGCTTATATGTGTATACATACGCGTACGTTATGTGTGTGTAGGCGCTGGATATATAAACAGCCTGATTTGCGCAATCGACGGTGTGTACATGCCGCAGTGTGGTGCATTATATATATATATATATATATATAGGGAGAGAAACAATGTAGGAAGGAGAACGAGATTGTCGCGAATTTTTCAGAGAGAGTGAGTGCGTCGAGTGTGTGTACGCGCACGCGTGTGTGTAAATTGTTCTCGATAAGCGACGAGGAGGAAGAGAGAGAGAGAAAATTTTTCGAGGGGATGTGCGGAGGTCGTGAAGTGGTTAATGGACTACGGCTGTTCCGTGCGTGCACACGCGTGGAATGTTTGCCGAAGATACGCACGTGAGCGCAGAAGGGTGGGGGATAAAGATATTTGTAGAGTTGCGTGTATGTGTGCACGTACGATGCGTTTTTTTTTTATTCGTGGTTTCATGAATGACATCTTTCGAGCACAGTATTGCTGTTTTTTCCGAGAAAGTACATGATAATTTTTATGTTTTGTCGTATGATTAAAGAGAGAAAAAAAAATTTTAATAGGTAGAATATTATTGACTTTAAACGAGCGTACGTCGAAAAGTTATTTATACGCTGCGTTTATAAAAGTCAATGTGTATATATATATGAAAGTTCAATGAATGTTAAAATTACCTTGTCGAGGTTTATGACCGGGCAGCATATTTATAGTAATAATGGAGATGAATTTATGAAGAATCGTTCGGTACATACCTGGAAAAAGAGAAGAAAAATTTATTTAGAATTTATTTACGAGAACAGTTTATTAGTATGTATGAATAATTAAAAAGCTGAAATAACGTACAACAGAAACATGAATAAACAACGTGTTTATTTAAAGTAAAAAAATAAAAAATGAATTTCACCCCCAAAATTCCTTTGCATATCAATGAGAACTACCGAAACGCAAAACGTCAAAGATCCAAAGCGATAATCACCGAAAAAGCTCATCGATAAAACCCTGAAAAACCTTCATCGCACCATCAAAAGCACTCAACTCACCCACCATATCCCACCGCCACTCACACATATTGTGTATACGCGTGCGACTAAACGAACTAATGAATGAAAATCAAATCCCACGCACTCGCGCACAACGGCACGCACCCATATACCCACACACAGACACACGTTCCAACACATATAGTATATCGGCCGCGCGATCATCTGCCTTAAATTACAGGTTTAAGTCCCTCGCTCTCTCTCTCTCTCTCTCTCTTTCTCTCGCTATATACGCGATTTAATTATGACGTATGGGAAAAAATCCATTAACTCGGTTCTTCCCCCACCATGTGACTCTGTTTTTTTCCCCATTTCCATCCCTACTTCCCCGTCCACGCGCATTTATCACTACGAGGTGATCAAAGCGGCATATACTATACGCGCGAGCGAGCGTTAATTGCAATTAAATGGCGTTTTGCAATTAAAAGCTCGCGACTTCCGGCCCGTGTGGGTGAACTTGTTTCGCGTTCCACGAGAGAATGTGCGAGATGTATAGGTGTATGGAATATAATGGACGTGAGATGATAACATTGAGCAGGGAGGAAATTTGCTCGCAAGTTTCTACCGGAAGTGCACATCAGTGAAATATAGAGTGACGATGGGGTTGGTTTAAAACAATATGTTAACAGCTTCTTTGTTTCGTTTTTAATTTGATCATATAACCTAATCATACAGAAAAAAAAAATTTAGTATTTTCATAATACATATAACATTGAATAAAAACATATGAAAAATAGCTTCAATAAAAGAACATATATCATTATTTTATTCATTTATACTTCATGTTTCGACGGTTACCTTGCGCAGCAGTGCCATTTGCGCTCAACCAAGCCGTATATACATCGCGTGACAAACCAGCTCGTTATGATTTTACGAAAGCCCTTGTCGTTAATACGTAACTTCCATGTAAGAAGCATTTTTTTTTCATCTTCTACGCCGCGCAGGCAAGCCAAACGTTAATGAGGATTTTTTCAGCCTGCTTTCGTATCCCTCGCCCCGTAACAACAAACAAACTCGTTCCGAGTCTTAAAAACCACAGCGTATATAGTACTGTATTTACTTTAAACTAAACGTAGAGCGCTTTTTCCATTAAAGAAAATATCAATCCCTGCGTGCTTCGCCGGCAAACTGTAGCGGCAGAGAGAAAAAAAATGCTAATAAAAACGCTCAATCCCCATAAAACGACAATACACTCATGATTATTCATTACGAACTAACGAATTCCATCGAAAAAAAGGTCTCTCTCACTCTCAACTCATGCGATGGTATCTCTGGAAAAACAATATCCATTTAACCCTCGCGCACGATCTACATTCGCCACGCATATACGGTATACTACTCGCTTCTAATTTAACGCTACTATATAGCAGTTTACTATATATACATATACATATACTGCAGGTGAACTACATATATATCTGCACACAGACACCTCGGGGCGTGAAATTTCGCCTCGTCATCGTTAAATTCGTTACCGCTTTGCGAACACACACACACACATACACGTATATACCAGTCGTTGCAAACAAGCGCGCATGTATACATAGAAAGAAAGCGAGCGTGTCTGGATTCTACGAAGGCCGACGGCTCGCGTTTCGTTGATCTTGACGAGTTTTCTGCGTGTGCGCGCGGATATCGGGTGTTGACGGAATTTCTGCGAAAGCCAACCTCACGTGTATATGTATATATATATATATACACACGTTGGACAACAGTTGGGCTGCGAGAAAGAGACCGAGCACGAGGTTAGTAGTGGAACGAACTGTAATCGGTGGCTGGAGTTGCGTTACCGGCTTTTCTGATCGTTGTGTATAGTATATATAGTGGCGCGCGCGCGCGCGGTTGTTGCATTTGGCCAGCGCCGATCGGGCAGTTTGGTTTCTCTGGTTTTTGTCCGCGTTGGCGTCGTGTGAACGAATTAACATTTATAAAGGCGAGGTTTACATTGAAGTGTGGTTCCGAAAGTTGTTTCATTCAATTAGAAAAACTAAAGGAAATGCTGATAAAAAAAAGAAGAAAAAAAAATAGAAAATAGGTGTCGATTCGTAATTTGATAAATTTTCTGTTAAATAATGTCAACCGGTTTACCCTTGTTATTAGAGTAAATCTGTAAATTAAAGCACACCAGAATATAATTCACAAATCAAACCCCATATACCTCCGCGAATATCTAATCTCAGCCTTATACGACACTCATCCACATCATCTTCAATCCTTTCCCCCATCCCAGAACGATGAAATCCCCTCTACCCAAACAACCCCAGAAAAAGAAGACGCGCAGCGACAGCCGAAATCAGCAGCAGCAAGGAGCTCTAATTAATTTTCGACTCATCGAGCCGCGGATACATCTCAGGGGACTTGGCCCTTTGAAATTCGTTATATATAGCCGCGCCCTGCGTTTACATTGCCTTGATTCGCGAAAGAGCGCTGGGACATGGCTGAGCTAAGACCCTTCTCGAGTATAACAGTACGCGCAGGAGAAAGGCTATATACGAGGGAGAGAAAACGCGGTATACTTAGGATTAACCAGCGTCGATAAACTCGCGCGAGGACGGTACGTTCGTCGTTCCCTAACGCGGTAGGGGTAGAAGAGCGGGGATTTGCGATGATAGCTGCGCTTATACAGAATGAGACCGCGAGTTGGCAATAAGGTTGTCGAGTGAAGAGGTGATGAGAGGCTGGCTGATTTCAATGTGAAAAGCACAGGGTGGATTCGAGGACGCTTGTTTGTTTAATTTTCAACGATTAAAGGGTTAAGAGTTTAGATTATGTTGGATTTTTTTTTAAAGATTTAAGGAAAAGACATAAATGTATTAGATGGTATTGCTGCGGTGCCGGGGGTTTTCGTGTTTCTAGAAACGATGCAACCATTATCTTAATTAAACACACGGTATACAAATAGGTAGCGAGAGATAAAAAATATGTGTTTGCTTTATACGTCCGTCGTACAAAGATTACAAAATAAATATATATATAAGTTCCTCAGTATATTATTACATATCAGAAAAGTTTATAAATTAATTATTCAAAAAAAAAAACTGGCAAATTATTTGCAACTTATTTCAACAAAAATCGAAAAATTTCTTTTCGAACAATAAACCCCAATTTTACACAGCACATATATACCCATAACCCTTTACACACGCCTGCTCCCAATTTACATTCTTTCGTGCTTTATACAAACACCAACACATATACACACACACGCACCCTCGGGCTTTATTTTTCTCGCTCGCAAGATTTACACGCGAACCGTATATTTTTAATAGAAAATTCCTCTCCCACGTGCTACGGGGGTATTGGCGCACACGCGTCGAATACATACACAAGAGGCCACCCAACCGCGCGTATATATAATACGCGAAGAAAAACGCGGCAGCAGCAGCAACAGCAGCGTCGGTGAGCAATCATCATAAATCACGTGGCTGATCGGCTATCGAGTATACGAGAGAAGCGTCCCGAAAGAAGAAACGCCGATGACGGCCCGCGTGAGCGCGCACGAGTGAGAAAAGATATGCCTGCGTATACGGAGAGGCCCCCGCGGGGTCGGCTGATAAGAGGCTGCGAAAAAGATGTAGGTGATGGAGGTCGATGCGCGCGTTTGCTGCTGCGGCTTTGATAACGGATATATATATATAAACTGTGATGGTTTTTGAAACTTATAAATTTTTTTTGTTTTTGTTTTATAGATGTAGCGTTACTATTTTCTTTTTGTTTTTAGGTTAGTGTAAGAATGTACGTACGATAACATAGAATAATAAAAATGATTTTATTACAAAATTACCTTTACATAATTTCATATACAATAAATTTACCTATAACAACCAAGAGACAGACTATACTCAAATGAAATTCGCAGAGAACTGATTAAAACAAAAATATGCAGACCGTATAGCATTCATTGATAAAACAAGACGCCCCTCTAATTTACAATACACAATACGCAGCCAAGAAATAAATACACTCACCTCTCACTCTATATACGCGCTCATAAATTATTCTTTTTCCTTCGTCTACATGCCCTCTTTCTTTCTCTCTCTCTCTCTCTTTCGCTTGCATTATTTCCGCACCTCTTGCGCGAGCACGAGCGTACGCGGCGCTGTTATAATATCGATGACCGGGCGATGATTAACCACACCCCCGAGTAAATAGAGGCGCACTGGCAAATACAAACTACGAGAACTCTCTTTCTTTTTCTCTCTCTCTCTCTTTTGCTCGTCTCGTTATTCTTGGAATAATCGATGAATCCATTTCTCGATAGTAGTAGTCGCCCGATACTCGCGAAGGAGCGATCAGAGTGGGAGAGAGAATTTCTCGCCGCCGTCTCGGTAAATATGAAAGGAAGGGAAAGAAAGAAAGAAAGAAAAAAGAAAGGAAATTACCACGAGCGCGTTCGCCTCGTTTATTCACCGCGGCGGTTTTCCTTTTGTTTGGCCTCTGCGCGCGCGCGTTTTGCCCGAGAGCGCTTTTCAATCGGCCTCTAATTGATTAAACAAGACGTTTACTTTTAAACAGCCACGCGTCGAGGGTATGTGTATCGAAGTTTTTTTTCTTCTACTTTTACCTGCACGCGTATATGTATATATGTGTTTGGTGTACGAGAAAAAAGAAAAAGAAGAGAGCGCGAATCGATCGAACGGAGGGGGAGTTGTTGTATAGTAGCGAGAAAAGAGGAGAAGGGTGGAATAGGTGAGAGCTAATTAAGCTGTGGTTATCGGAATTTTTCGTTAGAGTTAAGTGATTCGCGTTTTTCGGATAATTCCAAAGAGTTTGCGGATGATCGTCGAGGGTCCATGTATACGGGCAAACTCGATATTGAATAATTATGTAGTTAATTTTAAAAATTCCAGATATAGAAGGCGCGATAATCGATGGTTATAATAGTGGTATATATTTTATAGTCTTTAAACATGCTGAATAATATAACGTTTTAAACGACGTATAGGTAGATTGGAATTTCCAATAAAACAACTTAAACATTGGTCTCTAAAGATAGCCATTTTAAAAAATTCATATACATACATACGATTCGTGCGCTCTATTATATATATGAATCAACTTTTCTCTCCCTGTCGCAAAATTTTTCGATAAACATAGAGGTACACACATAATATGGCGCGACGGGTAACGTTTGAATGAGTATTCACATACGCGAATGCGCGCGCAGCCTATAAAGATTCTCAAGACTCGGGAGTTCAACGGTTCAGCCTTTTACTCGTCTAGTTCTCAGCTACTCGATACCATTCGTTATAAAAATTCTTACATACTAACAGTTAGCATCAGCAAGTGCAGCTAGAGAATGTTTAAACCATAAACAACACACATTCCCGTGGCATATCCCACCAGGCATATATCCACCACAACCATCCACGTATTCTATACCCCTCCCAAAAAGCCCTAATTGTCCCGCCCACATCTCCCTCCGTATACTATACACGCATAATTCAATCGACCTCTCTCTCTCTCTCGCTCTCTCCCTCACCAGCATATCGTCGTGATCGCACCACCGCTGCCGCCCTAAAGTGCACCGCATAGCGAAGGGCTACTACTACTGCTGCTGCTGCGTTGCGCGCATATTGCATTTCCCGTGGTGCGGTTCGACGACGCGGTCCAGTTCGATTACGGGCTTTGCGCGTCCGGTGTAATATGGAGAGTGAGAGAGAGAGGAGGTATCGCGTCGTTATATAGCAACGAGGGTGAGAATTTCGAACGCGCGTGGCTGCGTCAGCAATGGTATTATTATAGGAACGTTGGTGTGCGAGTAAATATATGTAGAGGTTAAATATTCGCAAATTAATGATAAACTATATAAAGAAAAAGACCGCAGATGTATAATTATACTTATAGCATTAACCTCTTACCCTTAATGTTGTAGATATATAGCGCCGGACTAGTAACCAGCCAAACGATTAAGCACGATCGCATAGAGGTCTTTAGTTATTTTCGCTATCGATCGACTCATAGATCGATAAACTGTCGCGCTGTACTATCACCTCCAAGACAGATAAGTTTGTTGAAAGAAGTTTGTTAAATTACAGAACGCCTATATAAGGTATAAATTACGGTAGGCGAATAGTGATAATTGAGAACTCAGGAAGGTCAACGTCGTCGTCGTCGTCAGCTTGGGAAACGAAGTGTATCATCGCGGAGTTAGAGAAAAAAGCGTCTGGGATGCGATCAGCGGAAAAGGCACTACACGCGTGCAGGAAGTGTGTGTATAACGGTGTGTTCGGCTAGGAAAAAGACTTGCGCAGCTGCAAGAAAAGAAAAGAGAGCAGTATAGCCGTAGGCATCGTGGAAGTGAAGAGGGCGCGAGACGCGCGTTCCATTGCTCGATTGCTCTATTAGCGGGTGAACGGTGATTAGCATAAAAGCGTGTGGTAGAAACGTGTATGTGCGTGTGTATATACATACGTCTACGTTAATTTGACGGTTTGTACATAAAGGAGTGGTGTGTGATGGGCAGTAGAAGAGAGAGAGAGAGAGAGAGAGAGGACAGGCGATGCTTGACGGTGATTCAGGGTTATTGGGTGATAGATTTTGAGACGATGAGTATAGGTGCTGTTATAAATGTTGTAGAGAAAGGTATATAGTTAGACGATATATTAGCGTAGAAAAGTGGTGACGCAGTTCTGCGTAAAGGGTGTATAAATGAGCTTATCAATTTTCTTATTAATGGTATAGTCGATAATTCACGCGTTATATAGAAACTAACGATCGGAATAGACCTCGTCAAACACACGTTTGAAGAAACTTTCTTCGTATAATATACTTATGTTATTTTTCTACATCTACTATCAATTCCCCTGCACATACACTTTTGTTTAAAATAAAAAAAATAAGAAAGTATAACCTATATACACTTATCAATCAATCGCGTCACTTTAATCCCTCGTGTCTAGTACGATCGACCACCTACGTATACTTTTACCTATACGTATATAGATATATATACATCACGTGCGCGTGCGCGTGTATATATATAGTCGGGCATTGCCTCGACTCTTGCATTCCTGCGCGCGGACGAGGAATTCGCGCCGGCCGTAAAAGGACGTCGCGTGGCTAATTCACCTCGCGAGCTCTTTCTGTTTACATGCAAATGTCGGAGAGGTACGAGCGAGTGAGCGTGCGAAATGAGACGTAACGAGCCACGCGAGAGAGTATAATAATGTATAAGGGAGTGAGATGTCGCGGAGAAAACAGCGAATGGGATGTATATATATGGTTGGGAGAACTGCTGGAGTTGGTGGTCGTGCGAGGATATGGGTTTGTTGTATCGGGTGGATGGAATTTTTAGAAAAGTGATGAGCGCGGTTGACATGTTGACGTATATTTTCATATTTTTTCGTATTAATTTGTTTGTACGTTACAATATTGGTTATCTATAATTTGCTAATACAGAAACATTTTGATTTTATGATAGCAGATCATTGTGTGGCTAGTCATAAATGGTTTGCTAAATTTCTGTCTGTTAGGATTTCTTTTAATGTTGTACATCGATTAAAAGAAAACCTTAATTTATCTATAATCAAAGACCATCTTAGATTCTGAACAATCACCTCAATCCACCTCGTACAAAATCATACCACACCCGCTCATCCACACTCTTTCTCTCTCTCACTAAAAAATAAAAAAAAAATGCCTACGAAGCTGCGAATAAAGCTATACCGGCGTCCACTTTTTTCCTCTCTTTCTCCCCGCTATATACTCGTACACGGGCACACATCAAGTGGTCGGCAAGCGCGCGCGCGCGACGTGAGGCACTCGAGACACGGGACGGACACAATCAGCTGTCCGGCTCGACGCTTGAAGAGCTCGTCGTGGCGAGCGAAAAATTTTCCCGGGGAAAAGTCCCTTTTTCTCTTCCCTTATACTCCCTCCTGACACGTTGAATGGCGAAGTGAGCGCAAATTGCTCGACCGGCAAGTGTGAGCGAGAACGAGGATTTTTTTTTCGCGTTTTACGCGGTGGACTGTTTTGCGAATATTTAATTGTATAATGTAGGAAAGGTACAGGTGATAGGTTGAATGGTATCAAGGGATTGAATTGTCGGATTGGGGTATGATAATTTTTATTTAGTGCACTTTTAATATTGCAATGAATTTTTTTTCTGTTTATTATTAATATAGTTTGATTCTCTTAAATATACATATTAGGAAGAGTATTTGTTTCGACAATCGAACAATTTTTTATAACAAATTCAGTAAACAGTGTTTGTTTTGTTTGAACTCGGTTTTCAACATTGACAAAATAAGAAAAAATTGAAATTTAATAAATTTTTCTCACTTTGTATAAAAAATAATAAATGAACTTCGGCTGGGTTTACAAAAACACTATCAATTAACCAACCTATCAACAAACAAACAAAATGAAAACTCAGTATTTATACTTAAGCTTTCTTCTCCCCTAAGAACAACAAATAAACAAGACCCAACAATGCTCCTATTCAATTCAAACCCCCTGATTACCCTAAAACTATGCCACTGACACCCGAGCACGCTTGCACTCCACCCGGACAACTCTGTTTTCTCCCGAACGAAATCTTTCCTCTCTCTCTCTCCCTCTGTCTCTCCGTCTGTCTGGCCAAGGAACAACTCTCGCCGTGCAGCAGGAATGCCAAATCAGTTTTACGCTCGACGAAGCTTCTCTCTCTCTCTTTTACTCGCGACTGCTGGCGCCTTGTAGACGAGCGCGAAAGATACGTCGTCGTCCCGCGTGGCGCCTCGGGCCGATTCCATTTTCTTTTCCATTAACGGCCATCTTATGCCGAAAGGCTCTTATGCGCTCGGGCTTGGATATCCTGACCCCTCTGCGATCCCGATGAAATCGAACTCTTTTCTTCCCCGATCCTCGCCACTTTCGTCTCTTTTTTTTCGTTCATCTTCGTTTTTTTTTGTCTCATTTTGTCTGTTCTGGAAGAATAATCCATTCTCATTCGTGTTTGATTCGAGAAGGCGGTATGACAATGAGATCATGTTTTACGGGTTCGTTAAGAATCGATAAGGTTTTTTTGACAATAATGACGTTGATCAAATCGATTGTGTAATTGCATCAAAATTTTCTACAGTTTAATCGATAATAATGTGATATACAATAAAGATAACAAGTTGTAAAAAAAAACTTAATTTAACTCCTATACTTTTTTTTACCAAATTTCATTAAATCTCTAAAAATTTACAACTATAGACCCGCGTATAAAACACTTCTTATACTAAGTATGAACTCATTTATATTAAACAATAAATCATTCTGCACAGAGTAACGTTGCCAATGCTCAACCACACATAAAACTCCAACCTTCATCATACCCCATATAATAAACCTTCCGCACATAAACCTCGAAAGCCAAGAGAGAGAGAGAGATAAAGACTCGCGCACACTCCATCTCCGATTAAACGACGGCATTAGCGATTTTGGCGCGTCTAGACGCGACCGCCACCGTGGCCACGGACAATCCACCGCACTCACCAAATACGACCCCCCCCCCCTCTCTCTCTTTTCCCATCCCTCTTCTGCACTGGCACTAAATGGCTCTTTAACGAAAAGCGAAGCGAGGCGGGGAGGAGAGTTTCTCTCTTCTTCTTCTTCTCCTCCTCCTCTTTTTTTTATTACCCGCGGCGTCATTAAGATCGACGCGCGCGATAATGGGGGCGAGCCGAATCGCGACGGAATTTGGCGCGCTGCCGTCGTTGGCGATTCGGGTCAGTGGCTTTCGTTTCGCGCGCGCGCGAGGCCCTTTCGCTCGCTCTCGCGTGCGCGCGCGGGGCTTTGTCTGCGCGCTGTCTGCGCGAGGCTGAGCATGCGGAGAGAGGTTCGTATAGTTATGACTCTGCTCTCTTTCTCTTCGACGTTGCTTGTTGTTCCTTTTTTTTACGTTTTTCGAGAGTCATTGTCGAGGTTGCGACAGGACAAAGAGGAGCGATGATGACGAGGAGAGAGAGAGAGTGCGGGAGTGTGATGGATTGCGAGTGCGAGAGTGTAGTTTCGGGTAATTTCCGTGGTTGTGTGTGGGATGTGAATTAATTTGGCCGAATGAAGGTCCGATCGATTATTTCTTGCTGACGATATAAATTATCCTGTTTTCCTTTTAGTTCTCAAGTATTATCAAGTAGTATCAATTCCCTCAATTTGCTAAAAGATAGTAAGAGAGTGCCACAAAAGTATATTGTCAAATAATTTAACGAACAATCGATATTGCATACCCAATTTTCAATTAAATCACGTGAGAGAACGTTAAGAACAATTATAATCCGTTGTATGCAATAATACATTTTTCTTAAATAAATAAACGTACTTTTTCGCGTCATCAACATGATGACCTGCACGCTACTAATTCGACGTTCACCCACACACAGAACAGCCATCCGAGACTATATCCAACCGCGCTGACGGGCCGAAAAGCCATGCGGTCGCGCGTACTATTTATGTGACTAGTTAATTACTTATCGAGCGCTCAGTCGTGTGGCGATCGATTAATTAAATTTCCTATACTTCCCCTCCTACTCCACTTCTATACGCCCAGTCAACGACCTCTTCACACTGCAAAATTCTTCCACGCGGGGAGGGAGGGGAAAGGATTTCCCTCGCTTTTCGGTCACTCTCCGATCGTAAAACTAATTAATTCACTCTGTGCGCTCTCTCGCTCTCTCTCGCCGATTAGCGCAAAAATAACAAGTGACGTCGCGAGTTATTTCGAACACTCGCGTTATATACGTGGGTATATATGTATATTTGTGTTTTGCAGCGTATAAAGCGAAGCTCGCTTAATTATCGGTCGGGCTAATTAATTGGCCGATCGCCGGCGTGGAATATATAATATGTCAAGGAATATAATTGCGCGCGCTTTAACTCTTTATATGTCTTCGGGCGATTAATGAAAAGCAGAGGTATATTCTTTCTCTCTTTTTTCTTTTTTTTTATTCTCTTTTGTAGTTAAAAGTGTATACGAAGCCTGCGAGTTGAATAACGTTTTCGGCGCGGGAATAATTACGTTTTCGGAGAATCGGCTTTGAGGGATGGGAATAAAAATTTCAGGAGAGCTTAAAGCGGCAATTAATGCTCTCGAGTGAGACTAAGAATCTCGAAATTTAATCCAAATCTTTCTCTCTCTCTCTCTCTCTCTCTCTCTCTCTCTCTCTCTTACGCACTCGCCTATACTACTATCTCCCTCAACGACGCAATGAGATTTACGAACGAAATCTCTTGAATCGGATGAGGCAGACGCTCGTAAGTTGTCTCTTAATTACGAGCCTCGTTGGAATAAGGAAAAAGTATTTTCAAGCGTACTTGGCTTCATCAGAGAGGAAGAAAGAGAGAGAAAGCGAGGGGACGGAGTATGCAGTCTCGATGACAACTCGAGCGCGCGTATCATATTTTCTCGTGAATGTATATTTCGAGGGTACAAGGACAACAGCAGTGTAGATTGCTCCGTATGCTCTATAGCACTTTAACTTTTTCTCTCCCCGCCGTCCATCGCAATCGAATTCGAAATTTCAATGGATTTACAAATTACATGAATTTGTCAAAATCATATGCGAAATGACACGTCTCGTATACAATATAATCGCCTCAATTTTCCATTCCGTACGAGCGAAAATAGCCCTCGCCGTATCATTATTGAACTTTAAACGGCTATATTCAGTTTTGAAAATCAATTTGCGCAGCACCATGATTTTATTGAAAAGAAAGCACGGAATAACATTATATCTTTGTCGTGCTTGTAGTACCTTATAGGCCATAAGTTTGAGCTATTAAAAATTAAACAACCATCATCGCCTATCGCCTCGTCTTTCTACACACCGTACTATTCCCATGCGTTTGTAACCGGTAATCAAATCATCATCCTATCTCTCTCTCTCTCTCTCTCGTACGACTTGTTATTATTACATTCAATTTGCCCGCGTACTTAGCGTTCTCATAAGCTCTTAACGACACGTAATTGGCCAAGGAAATCATATTAACGTGCTTGCTATACATTGTATCTTATCACGACAAGCACACTCACTTCAAAACTTCGTGAACGTTTATGGCCGCGTCCCGCTTATTTTATTGTTTTACCGTACACAATAGAATAACACACGTGTGCGTGTATGTGTGTGATTGTCCTTTCGCAAAAATATTATTACACGTACCTGTCCATTGTCTGTGCACTAAGGTACACGAGAGTTTTCGAGAATTTTGTTCCCGGTAAAAATTGAGCTTGCTTGCGATACACCACTCGGGTATTAAGTGTGTTTAGCGAAATTTAATTCCTCGCGAAAAAACATGGGTGAAAAAATGTTTCTCCGCGAACGAAAGAAAGAAGGAAGACTGGTCAAAGAGAGCCGAATAAAAAGTCAGACACATACACGAGCGAAGAGAAAGAGGTACAAGCACAGCGGAATATCCGGAAGCAAAGAGAAATGTATTTTCGAGGGACAGACACGAGTGGATTTGAAGCGAACTTCTTCCCCTCCCTCTCCTCTCTACCCCCGTGTTGCGCTTGATCTCCTTTAGACATTTTTATCGACTCGCGTGTCGAGAGGATCTCTCAAGACTTTGCGCTCTCTTTCCCTTTCTCCCTCGCCGAAAGAGCGTAGTAGCAAAAGAGAGAGAGAGGGAGAGAGAGAGTTAGAGAAATAAAGAGAGGTAGAGAAGCGGCGGATCTCGAGAGATAAAAGGGAGAATCGTCACGAGGTAACTCGGCGACTTCACGGTATGATAAGACTTCTCGAAAGAGGGGAACGAAGAGAGAAAACGACGATATATATACACGCGTACACGTACATAGATATATCGCGTGTAGGAGAAGGAGGAGGAGGAGGATAGCGAATTCGGGGATACGGAGGCGAAATCTCCGACGGAGCTACTTTGTGTAAGGGAGTCAAATAGAATTTGACGGGGCTCGGGACTACTTGCTCGTCGTGCTCGTCTTATATTTCTCAGCTATATATACGTAATTCGCTCGGTTCCTCTTACACCGGCGTTTAACGAAATTTCGAGAGGATAATTTGGACGACATGTTTTGTTTTATTGATATAGCAGATGGGGATAGCGGATTTCTTTCGCCCTGTCAGCTTAATTTCTTTTTTCGTTTATAGTAATCGATTATGGTTATAAATAATATATAACAATACATTTTTCACGAATATTATCAACACAAAAATGAATTGATACAATTTTACATCAATGGAAAATGAAAAAAGGAGCCCATATAGCCGTATTATAACCCAAGGATTTGTCTCTCACTGCATAAACACATCAGCAACATAAACAGAGACGGTTCGACTTTACCCCGCTCGCGTATAATCATTACAGCCCACGGCGCGACGGCTTCGCGGAGAACCGGACGCGCGGCAGCCTGTCTCAGCGGTGGCGATTCATCAGGTGCGACTCGGTTCTCTCTTTCAACGACGTCGCGCCTCCTTCTTTCTTCCTTTCTCCGTTTGTTTACGTCTCGCCCCTCCTTCTTCGTGTGTTGTATATATACGCGCGTGCAGCGACGACGACAAGGTAATAATTGGGTCAAGTTTGCGTGCTCGCACTGTTGTCGTCGTCGTTCCTCGATTGCGTAATACGGGTATTATAACGTTTTTCATGCGCACAAAGGTGTACGCGTGAGATGGGTTATGGTTGATGCGTATATAGGGTTGAATGGAAACGTACATATAGAGTTTTGAGATGCGTTTGGAAGAACTTTGTAATAACGATAGTTATTTATATGAAAAGTTTTGACAGAAAAATTTACGATCTACGACGTAGGGGTATAATCGTATGTGAGAAATTATTTAGATTTAGTACTCATCCGCGAACGCTAAAGCTCTCACAGTTAATTAAATATTAATGAAAAATGCGAATGAAAATTAGCATTTACCGCTGATAAGAAAAATAAATCATTGCTTTATTAACCTGCCGTCATTATAATTTTATTCATAATCGCTGTCGCCATTTTTCCTAATAAGTAAATATATATATTTTAATGAACCCACTGATAAGGAGCGTATATACACGATGCGCGCGTGCGTTTCTTTTAATTAATTTCGACGCACTTACGAAATTCAATTAGGGGAGAAGATTTCACTTGCGTATAATGAACGTTTAGTTCTCTCTCGCGACGAGTAGAGTCATTCGTAGTAGTTTTTCTGTATATTTTTTTTCTTGTCTTCGCGTTTCTTTCCTTTGCTTTCTTCGTGCTAATTAGCCGTAAGTATCACAATCGTCTCTTTGACGCAAAGAAAAAAAAAGTTTTTACAAAGACCGATGCATAGAAATATTTTCTCGTCTTAACCCTCATTCATATTCATATTTTTCCTAGAAAAAAAATATTACAATATTTTCATTTTAATACGTGTATGAATAACCATTATTTTATGTTTCCTCATTTTTTTTTTTACCAAAGATTTCAAATCACCGATCACTTATCAAGAAATTTACGTTAAGCAGTTAATGGAGCGAGTAAGCATATAAGGTTGAATCACCCGCGCGATAATGTACAGAAGTATAACGCTTTGTTTTTGCATTTTTTAACCATTAAATACCGTACCGATTGTATACAATTTAGAACGCGGACCGCGCTCCGAATCCGATAATAAATTATTAATAAACCGCTCGCGATTAAAATACAATTACACCCTAACGACTTCCGAGAATCTACTTCACCTCGTGGGTGTGTATATAAACCATATATTTATCAATTTTCATTTCTACACATTATCAACTAAGCCAACGCGCTTACTCCGAAATTTTTCGCGCGTATACAAACATATACACTTTGAGGAAAAAGATATACACGACGCTTATTTACACGCATATATATATACATAGATAGCAAAATCAGGCACTCTAATATGCAGGAGCATCGATCGCCCGCGCGAACCGACATTACGCAACGACCCGCCTTTTTTCCTCGATGATAAAAACTCATCCTCCTACACTTCTTATACACGTACGAAAACGTTTCCGAATTCAACGGGCGAGTCCGCAAGTGAGAGAGAGAGAGAGAAAAAAAGCGGCGCCGCACACACCGCGCTCGACGTTATCGCGTATATTATTTACGTTACGTAAGCTCTCGCTGCGCAATACGCGACCGCCGCGTGTCACCGCGTGCCGTACGTTGTACCTATACGTACACTTTTTACACGAAGCCGTACGTATACGTACGTATAAGAGAGATGGGGTACGAGATATTTGCGAAATTGCGTACGACGAAGTCGCCAGTTCGCGATGATTTATCGGTCTCGAGTTGATTGATGGGTATGAGGGAACGAAGTCGATAGTGATTTCGGTTTATGGGAGGTGAGGAAAGTGACGACGTTCCGAGGTTCTTGGCGTAAATGACGTGGAGAGAAGTATTTGATGGGGACGGAGGTATGTGATGATGTCTATTGAGCGCGTTCGTGGTGGTAGTTTCTATTAGTTTTTAAGTAGAAATAGACTGAGTGTCTATATGAAGGTGTTAAGTGGAGTATATAGTTGGCGTGTTGGGAAACCACGGCGAATCATGTGTATAGGGTAGTTAAATATAATAAATAGCGAATAAAAGTGATAGTTTATCGGTATCGAAGAATGATGAATTGTCACGTGGTTGAGGATATTTGGAAATAAGTTGGGGAAAATATGTGTTCCACGGTCTTATAATTGAGATCAATAATTTAGTGACGAGATTTAGAGTGAATATTGAGTGACTCAACTTGCATAACAGAGCGAATAAGTCACTCTGAATCATGACGTACTCGTCGAACAATGTCGTAAGTGGCATTTGCTATTAATAGCATAGTGTTGCAAAACGCTCAAATGAATATTTTTTTTTGTAATATAGGTTGTTAAAATTTTTAAATCTCTCAATTATTAAATTATGAATTTCGACGATAAATTGATAAGCTTAATAATATGAGAATCGACATTTTATAAATAGAATCTTGTTTGAATTGAAAAAAAACTTCATATACAGTACATATCTTATTGATTACATAATAAATTTTAATATCAATAAATCTAAACCGACCTCTGTAAAAAAAAAGACAAAGTACAAGCGCGCACCTCAATAATCAATTTAAAACACTACCAATACGGAAGAACCGCTCGCTATTTTTACCTCTTCTCTACACGTATCCACACTTTCTCATATAATCGCAAACTCGATTTTTTCCTCTCAATCGATACTATTGATTTTTTTCCTCCCATCACATATATATTCATATGTACACTTCTCCATTGACACGTTAACGCATAGCCTCTTTTCACTGTCCCGTTTATATAGTTTTCACGCTGGCCTCGGACGATGCGCTGCGATTTTCACGTAACATTAATCATCAACTCCTGTGTGAGTGTGTGGATGCTAACAGGCAAGCGTGTCATCGCGGCAACGCCTTTTTCCTACGACACTGTGTAAAACGATGATGTGGGAAAGAAAAAAAAATGAGGAAGAAGAGGAATTAATAGAAAACGCACGGACGAGGTTGCCAGCGATGTAGAAGCTCGTATATGCGCGATATATGCATGTGGATGTAACGTAATCGGAGACAGATGTTCTGTTGTTAGTCAACATCGCGTATCGAAATGATCGTTTCTATTAACATGAGGTAAAAGTTGCGTGTTTATCATTGAAAAATGTTAGTAATATTATAATTCTTATTAAATAATTTAATTAATAACGAATCGGCACAATAAGTACCAATAAAAAAATTTATACGCATGATATCGCGGTACATCTCGTTCCGCAACCAATGCACCGATCAGCATTAATCTCGCGACATTTAACAAACCACGTAACCATTGAACCCGCGTAAAATAATCCAATAACAGCCCCCTTCCCTCTTTCTCTCTACCTCTCTCTCTAATTAAAAACCAACAACTTCTCTATTCCTACCACCAACCTCTACACTTACGATAGGGCATCTGCATCAAAAAGCTCCGGCGGCAATTAATTATTTCCCTACAATCGATCCCCCCTCCCTCCCCCACGCCACATACAATCGCATTATGCCCCTCTCTCAAGACGATCGGTAGCAGTGGCCTCCGATCACTGGCAGCAGCCAACAGCACGACGCTCAGGAATGCATGGAATTCCCAATGAAAAGATAACTCGATTATCCGCTCTTTCGAGAGAGGCCGGTATAGCGCGATCGACGGCCCATCAGGTGAAATCGCGACGAATTGGTTGCACGAGAGCGAAAGAGAGAGAGGAGGGGGGGAACTAACAAGCGCAAAAAGCCCGAGGTGCTTTGCCATGATAATGATGATGATGATGATGGAGAAGAGGTTTTGTTTGGGAGGAGGAGATTTTTCGGTCGCGTGCGAAGACGAGATTGCCGCGGTGATTTCGGTATGGAAGGTGAGGATTCGAGAGAATGAACGGAGATATAATGACAAAAATTAGGATGGAAGAAGAGTATGAGCAAAGATGAACGTGAAAGTTGTTTTGGCAGTGCTTTGTTTGTGATCTGAAAGGAAGTATCCCTTGATTTGAGCGTATATTTACGTGGAAATTGAATGTATGGAAAATCGTATATTAAAAATCAGTGGCATGTAGTATTATTAGAGAAAGAATGTAAAAGGTAATGGAATATGGCAAATGACATTTTGAAATGCTCCACTTTATTGGAAACCACAGTATAGTGATCAATACCAATTACGCTGACACATGTCGTCGATCAGTCGCGAACTTGCGCTGCTGTTGTAACTTTTTTCCTGAATTTAGAGTGATTCATCTATTTTTTTTTTATTTATTATTAATTATTAATTATTAATGAGTGATTCATCTATACTATTGAATATAGAATTCCAATTACCCTGCTGTGTCACGAAATATCGAGCTACCTGTACCAGATTCCCTCACCTCTAAAAGAAAAAAAAGAACAAATTCACCCCCGCATACCATCGGAATATCGAATATGCCACATACTTCATAACCTAAAATTATACCCACCAAAAAAAAAATAAACCACCTCCGTCAAGCCGATATATATATAAAAGTATCTCGTAAAGTCGCTTGCGCGCATTTCGCGTTCACCTCATGATCAATCCGCGGGTATAGAACGCGATCGCGAGCAACTGCTCCTTATCGGATCTCCATAAATCTCGGGAAAGTGCGCTGCTCGGCTTGATTTGACTCGTGAGAAAGTCCATTTCCCGTCTAAATCGAAGCGACGCGGGAGCATTTCCGCGGTGTATATAGCGCATATAGCAGCAAGCGCCGCGTATAGCCTTTCTACATACCCGAGAATTCCTAATATTTTTCTCGCTCCTCTAAACGCCCGTTGACTACTGAACGATCTCGCGCGCGCGTTTTCCACTATATACAGGTTATCATCGGATGAAAAATCTAAAAAAAAATGATAAATTGTGGTACGAAGTTTTATTGAAGCGCAGTATGTATAGTTTCTGTAATTTTAAAAGCGGTAAATATTTCCAAGTAACCCTATTTAAAAATATAAAGCGTCGTCTAATGACGATTGTTAAAAAGCAATACCAAATTAATGCCCATATATATACGTCGCGTTATAGTACAGTATAACAACGCGAAATGACCGAGACGATAAAAATACCCCGCATAATGACACAACGCGCACGCGCATATATACACACAGAAAATTCAATGCTTCCCTTTTAGCGCCGTGAATTGCTTTACTCCACTTTTTCCGGCAACAGCGCGACTTTATGCCAATTCAAATCACACACACATACACACAACGTATTATTATACTTTACAAGCGAAAGTGAACCCCTCTATACATCGCCGCTTCTGTTTACAATTTCCCGATCCCGTACGTGTGCTTGTCTACAAGAGGAGAGAGAATCCAGCTTCACTCGCGTGACTCGCGGCGGAAATCGCCCGCGCCAATTAGCATTTCCCAGAAGGAGATAAATTTCTCTATCCTCTATACCAACCTGTACCTTCGAAAACAAACTATATCCCTCTATATATATATATACTACGCAACAACATACGCTCTCTCTCTACTACTATGCCGCAGGGTTGTATATACATATACGTTCCACGCACAAACAATACACACACACACCCGTCGTTGCTGCTACCACGTCGTTTCAATTTAACCTTAGCAAGACACGCGCGCACACCATGGGCAAGGATAATCGAGGCCGGGGGTTACTTACGGCGCTTTAGCGCGTTCTGTGCGCGCGTGCGCACGGCGCAGGTAATAATATCAATCTTAATAGCTGGCCTGCGTGCCCGGCCGCCTAATAATTATTAATGGCTGCCCCGTAAAGGCCATCCGCGGCGATAAGCCGCTATGGTAACGGGTTGCGCGTTTGCCCGCCCGCCACCTGTGGAAGTTCTCTTTAGAGGGGGAGGGAGGGAGAGGGGTTGTTCCGGTCCTATGGTTCGTTGAGAGGTTTCCAAGCGACCCGCGTGTGTGTGTGTGTGTGTTGTATACTCATGCGTAGCTTCCGCGCGAGCGTTTTTCGTTTGTAACTGACGGTTAGTTATAACGGACTCTTCGTGTAGGTTAATTAGGGAAGGAAAGGGTAGAGGATCAGGGCGATTAGTGTAGTTTCGGTTGTTTTTTTTTTAATTTTGGGTTGGTATATTTTTTAGGTGGTGGCGTGCGTTGTTTTGGAAAATTTACCGTCATGTGGTCGGTATAATTAAGTGGATATATGATGAGGAACTAATGTTCTTAGTAGACATGACTACATAGAAATTACTTTACGTTGTTATGTGCAACGCAACGAAGGATGATTTTATAAGCGCACCTCGCGTTTCGACCTTACATTATTGCCATAAATTGCAAATCGTCCAATTATAAAAGAACGAGTATGTCGATCGTCAATTTGTTAGGATCGTTTGAAAAATTACACATATACACTACCATCGGTAGAAATATATATTATACCTTCGAGCTAAAGACAGAGAATTGCAATTAATCCAGTCGCATCGTAATAATCCTTACACATAGCCACACTTAACCTATCGGCGGCACGAATTCCTCAATTTAAAAGCCCGCGCGTATAATATACCCTTATCTCCCCTGCCATCAAGCCTCGGCTGTGTGTGTATATATCTGCGATTATGAAAAACGATAAACGACACTGAAATAATTAACTCCATCTCCGTCGCAATTACGCAAACCTTATATATATCCATATACATATATACATATACATATACAGAATTCAAAAAATCCTAATGCGCGCGCGTGCATTCCCCCGTATTGCGACAGCAACAGCATGAGTGTTATGTGTACGTGTGACACACACACACACACATATGTACAGCGTAGCAGAAGAGTGCAATATAACTACCGTATATATATTCGCGATGCGCATACGCGATAGACCGTATAAGTTTCTTCATCAAATCAACGTCGACGAAGAAGCTGCTGCTGCTGCTGCTGTCGCTCGGCAGCAACAATCGCTTGCGCAATGCACGACAGCACCTTTTTCTCAGCAAAGCTCGGTGTTATTGTGTGTATATATATATATATATATATATATATATAGTATATATAGTGTGGCCGGTCACCGCAATTATCGCATACCGATAATGCAAATATCTGTGTATATGTGCGCGCCTTTCGCTCGGTCACTACTGCGGTGTATATATGAATGCGGGTAATGACGTTAATGACGGAGTTTGATAGCGCATAGACTCGCATGTGGGTATATATGCGTGTGTAATTCGATCGGTTAGGTTTGAGTATGGGAGAGAAAGGAGGGAAAAGTAGGGCCGTGTATATAGGATTGTTTTTTTTTCTCTCGACGAGAGGAAGAGAGATATGTGACATAATATTTACGGGTATTGGAAAAAAAATATTGCTGAGAGTATTTAGAGTGTTGCGAGGGCAAAAAGTTTTATGTGTCATTGATGTGACACGAGAAAGTTTACGTTTGTAGATAGTAATATTTATAGAAATATCAGTTATTCAATGATTTCTACCGCAGCTATATGCACCTGCAGTCCCAGTTATTTTCGCGACACCTATAAGTACATACATAGAACTCGCGATTATATATATATACCTACAGTTCTCCCGAATAAACAATAAAACTACACGACGTAAAGAAGCACGTTCTAAGAAGACGCTGGTGGCCACAATCTTTTTTTTTCTTCTCTTTTTCCTTACGAAATCGATCGTGTGTAATCAACCTGTCGTCGCGGGCTTTTCCCTCCATCCTGCGCGCACAACTCGAATATAATTAATTTCGCTTCTCGGAACGATAAAAATCGCTCTATTCCAGGGAACGCACTACTATATGCTTCTCTCTCCTTCAATAATTAACAACATCCTCGCGAGGTATGTAACTTCCCTAATATCACAACGCAGTACGTACAATTTAGACCAATCCGCTTATATTCCTTCTCCATACAAACGTCATCCCCCTTGTGCCTATGTATACCACCGCCCACCATACGCCAATTACCGCGACGACGACGACGTCGCGTTTTCGCAGCATCGAAAACAAATAAATCCCGCTTTTCCACGTGGGGATATATCGGAGAATGTGCTGCTCTCTCTCATTCGCATAACGAGATTAATGGCCTCGGGATTCGTGCACAATGCTCGCGTGCGCCACGGCCTTTACGCGCGCGCGCATAATACTACTACTACTACTACTACTGCAATACGCACATGCCACTGATGTTCTCTCTGCCTTACGTAAGGCCTTCGGCGATGCGCTGCCGATGCATTGCTAGGAGAGACAGAGAAATGATGATTATTTAGGGAGGGAGACGAGGGAAGCGAGAGAGAGAGAGAATTAGGACTGCTGGCGTATGCGCGGGGAAATTTCGAGCGGTAAATTGTGTGCGAGTTGCGAGGTGATGATTTGTGAATGAGGCGAAATCATCGTTTATAAGTGTTTTTTTTAAGTGATAACGTAGGTGAAAAATAATTGTTGTTCAGTGTGACGTAGAAAATAAATGTTTTAATGAAATAAGAATTTTTTTTTGCATTAAACTGCGTCGTTCTTGTAATAATTTAAACCATTGAAGTATGTAATGCTATATGTAATAGAATGGCTCTTGAAATTATTTCAACAATAACAATTTACTATATTGAAATTTAAAAAATTTTCTATCATCTCGAGAACTATCACTATATACTTATAAGCCGCCTGACTAAAAGACATCCGCACACAGGATCATATACATCGCTTAATAAAAAAGTTATACGCTACGTATGTATTACGCCATTTAATTTTACAGATTATAAGTCGTACGTATATACATAGATACACGCGCGAATAGTTTTTTTTTACTTATACAATTGATTATTCCCCGGCGAAGAAGGATAGAGAAGAAGAGGGAGGTAGAGAAAAAAGGCCCCTGAATAATTCACAACACTCGCGGACGACGAATTCCAGGCGAGCGCCGATAAATCTCGGAGTCTCTCCTTCTCTCTTTCTCTCTCGTATATATATATACATATACGTACGTAGGATATACGTACGTACACACACCGGAGCCCGAGCGAATTAAAACGTTTATCTTTCCCTGATCCTTTACTTCGCAGCCTCCTCTCTAGCGCAGCGAGCGAGCGAGCGAACTAACGCACGCGGGGGAAGAACAAGCGGATAAGAGCGGGAAAAAGAGCAAGTCAAAAAGGAGAGTCGGAAAGAGAGAGATAAATGTACTGTAATTTCTTTACTCGCGAAATGACTATTTGAACTTTGAAATTCTCTCCGAATGGATTCAGCTGTTTAACGTGCAGAGGAATTTTCTTTCTTTTTTTTATTCAAGGGAAAAAGCGTAATTTGCAATGACGTTGAGAGTCCAGCAGAGTTTCATTGTATAGTTACATATGTGTTACGTGAACTTTACAAGTAAACTAAGGTCATTTGTTAAAATAATGTATTAATAATATTAGAATTATTTATAACAGAATAACCTAGTATATATAATGAAATATTTTACAAAATTTCCTGCAAGAAAATTATAACGTAACGAAAAACCTCAGCTACAACTACACACGCGCACTACAAGCCTACTTTGCTACCACAACAACTCGAAACTATTCCAACCATCCCGCTAAACATCCTCGAAAAATTCGCTCGGAAACAAAAAAAAAATCCAACTCCTGCAGCGAGAGCTACAAACCGCAAACACGCATCCGTACATATACAGAGAGAGGGAGAGAGAGAACAACAACAGTGCAACTCGACAAAAAACATCGTTCGCTTGCACTTACGTGCATGCATACTTATAGCATACGTAACGTGTGTGCGCGTGCGGCATCGTCGTACAGTCGCGAAAAAAAAGAGCGACGCTCGGCGCTGTATAGTGCGGCGCCAAGTCTCGTCGCGTGCTACTACGATAATGATGCCCCACGTTCGCCTCGATATATATACAATGTGTCCGAATGGTAATACACGGCCGTTGTTTTTCCTCCTCTTGCTGCTGCTGCTGCTGGTTTTATCGCGTAACCACGCGACGTGCAGGAGCAGTAGTGTGCAGGATGTATAACGTGTATGTATAAGTGTTTGTGTGGGAATGTTAGTGCAATATATATATGTAGGGATGCAGGTTTGTGGGTATACGAACACGAGGTGAAATTTTTAAAAGAGTTAGAGTGTAGGATTTAAATTTTGTTTTTTCGATGACGTAAGAGTATTGTGGTATAAATTTTTCAACTGTTTGTAGTAGAAACATTTTCAAATAATTAATAGGAAAACCTTAATTTTTCCCTTTCCTCCCACATGTTTTTCTTTATACCACGCGTCCTCGCTCAACCTTCCTCCCATTATATCCTACACACTTCCGTCGCCGCTGCGACTTCCGGTTTCTCGGGACTCTCCGAGCTCGCGCATATAATACATAATCTCATTCACTCGGCGGGACTTTCCCGCACTTTTATCTCTCTTGGCCTCGCGTATACGCGGAAAAAAAAATTACTGTACGCACAGTGCGGCGGCGTTACGCGATTATCGGGGCCGCGTGTGTGTATGTTTATATACACGATGCAGGCCGCCGGTGTTGCAGAGAAACCCGACGCGAGGCCCGCAGGAACGATCGCGATTCCTGGCATGCGGCGGTGTCGTAGTCGCTCTGCTACTGCTGTTGCTGCTGCTGTTGGTTACTGAGTGTGTATACACTTGCAGGTCGTTGGTTTTGTTGGGTCGAAGTGTCGCTATTATATAGGTGCTGTGACTAATTTTTGATGGGTAAATTAATTGGGTAAGTGGAGTGGAATTGAAATATGTTGAAGTCATGTCGTAGGTTTTATAATTTGTATCTGAAAATGAAAATCGCAACGAGGGTTTATGTATTGTAAATTTAATATTTTATATTTTTTAGAATATACACTTTTAACGTATATTTTTACAAGGAGGTCGATTAATTATTCTGAATATTCAAATATAATTTTAACTAGGAGAATAATAGAACAATCCACTTAACGCAACAATGTTTCAGTAGAAAATTAAAAAAAAAAATAAAAGATTTCTATCGCGAAACAAATCTCATTAATAACAATTACCATTATTAATCACCTGCCTCTATATTACCCGACTCGCTTGCGATCCTTATCATATAAACCTCGCCAACTATTTTAACAAACGGCTTTCTCTAATGTATGCGCGAAAAACTCACATTTTCCTCCTTATATACACACACACACATATACATACACCGGGACCGTTGGCTCGGCTTGAAAACTCAATTAACTTAATTTTTTCGCGGTTTCGTCATACCACTACCACCGCCACGTTCCTGCGCATATACTCGCGGTTCGTTAATATACGCGCTCGCTCGCACGTGATTCTCGCCCGAGAATGCGCCGCGCAATTTCTATTAGTCCGCCGCCGCCGTCGTCGTCGCCATCGCCGCACTTATTGCATTTACATTTGATGAAGTTGCGAGCGTCGTCGTCCCCTGCTTCGCGTTTTTTTGCCAGATTATGTTTCTCTTAATTAATAACGCGCGCGCGATATGGGAACGCGCAACCCCGCGCGAGAGATTTTTACATTATGATTTTTAATTTTATTAATGATGCATCGGCGCATCGTCTGATTTCGTGTCATAATTCTCTTAAATTCGCGGGAATTAAAAACGAGTCGTATATATAACTTGCGAGCGATTCCGAGAATAAGCGTACGTTTATCAAGATGAAAATTACTCCGTCATTCGACAGCAGTAGCTAGACAGAAAGAGATATATATATATATATAGATACGAGGAAAAAAAATGCCTGGCGCGTATACGGAAAAAAAAATCTAACGACGCTAGCGCCACTGTACACCATTATACACATCGTTTTGCAATCGCCTGCTTAATCCTCTTTTTTTTCTCTCCTCCTCCGACGCACTACAGCACGCACGCAGTCTGTCATCCTAATGAAACTCGCCATTTTTCACTCGCACTGTGGCGGCGCTTTTTGCGCGCATAATTCATCGTGCACCTCTGTCTCTCTCTTTCTCTCTCTCTTGCCCGAAACAAAAAGCCCCCCTTTAAACGCAACACCTCATTACCGTACTCTCTCCTCCTCCGCCCTCCAAAAAAAACCCTTACGTACACATACATACACAAAGAGAGGCACACCACAATTCGAGATCTCACCGGCTGATTCCCGCGCGCGAGCGCAGGGCGCTTACGAGGCAGTAACAATTACGCGCCGCTTTTTCTCCCTCTCTCTCCTCCCCCTCTCTTTTCTCTGTCTCTCCACGATTAATGAATTCGTCAGATTTACACCACAAGATATAAGCCTATACGTGTACGTATATCTGTGTATATATATATACAAGAAGCTCTCCAGTTATATATATATATATATACGTTTTTTCTTACGCGGGCAACTCGCTCTCGCGGTAACGTTACGCGCACGGGACGGAACTGCGCACCGCGAAGCAGCACAGCCAACACACGTGAGTGGGAGGTTTCGTGTCCGGGGGAATTAGCATGTCGCGAGACGGTTCGCCGTCGGTTTCTTATGCGCGGAGAGCGAGCGAGTCGCGTTGTTGTTGTTACTATACTATACTGGCTGGCTGGCTGGGTATATAGAGGTATAAAAAGAAGAGACGAGCGTTGTGGGATTAATTAAAATTTTGACATGTCGCCAGAGTCGCAGCGCCGCGACGCTCAAGTCTAGGAATGTCAGAGGGTCGCTGAACCTCTATGTGTGCGTGTAATCGAGGAGGAAGTATGGCGTTGAAAAAAACTACCTTGTGGTTTACATCATGCAATTTTCGTATTATTCATATGGTTTTAAAGGGGGTTGGGAGAGGGGAAGTGTATTTATTTAATTAGGTGGAAATGCTGGTATATAGCCAAGTTGCGTGTTTTAATTTTCACCAAGGATTTTATTAGGTTTTGCGGTGCGGATTTTTTTTTTCATCATCATTGTTCAACGAGTAACGGTTAAACGTGACGTTGAAATGACATTTATAAATGAAAATTAGAAATCTAATTGAAACGTTAAAATTAACCACTGATTAAATTACTTTTAAATTTATTCGTATGAAAAATAAATAAATAATAATAAATTAGTCTTTTTCTATACGTATACAGGTAACTGCTAATTAGACATCGTACCAAAGTAACCACATCACCTCGTAATATACGTCGTATAATACAACCTATACCCTATTTTCTACACTCGTTACATTATTACTCGAACAAAAAGAAAACTCACCTCGTATATACGCAACAGATTGAAAATTCTAATCCACGCGACTCTCTATAACCCTCATCAAAAGCATCAGCAGCCGCGTCGATGCTTATCCTCTCCTTGCGCTCGTCGTACGTCTCGTCACGATCATACACTCTCTCTCTCTCTCTCTCGCATCGTTTTATTACGCGATCAAACGCGCGCGCACGGGCGACGTTACGCGCGAGGCCGATAATTTTGTTCGCGCTGATTAAACTCCGCAACGATGACGATGATGATGATGATGAGAGAAGAAAGAAAAAAAACCAAACGTGCCACTACACAGAGGAGAGAGAAAGAGAGAGCGATTTACACGGCGCCTATGAGCCGGAGCAATTTTCGAAAACGATTATCTCTACTCGCGCGGGAAAATAATTGGCGAGAACGAGGGAAAATTCATCGACGTCGCGGAAAGTAAAAAATGCAAGCGAGAAGAATGTAAATATATTCACAATAAGTGCCGCGTGATTTCGCGGTGTGAAATATTAATTTTACCGTGGATGCTGTAGTGCCTGTACCTCAGTTGTTTGTAAACAATGGTTCATGTGAGATTGTAAAAATTGAGGAGTTGCGTGAATAATAATTGTAGTATGAGCAATTGGTGGGAGGATGTAATTGAGCGAGAGAACGATTGATTGATAATAATTGACGACGATTGCTGATCATCTATTGTTTGTTCTAAAAATTCTCTCAGAGTTTAGAAATATCACAATCAGCGTAAAGGCAAAGAATTGGTTACCATTACTATCGTAAACCTCACTTACCTATACGAGTATTTTTAATTTTATTCAAAAATATACACGATAGTATCGCTCTAACAATCATATATTCATTCTAAAAATACTTTTCCAAAACATACAAACCGCCTACATTTACCTAACAATTTTCCCCATACTCAGACACACACAAAAAAATTCCAGTTTTCCAGCCTTATACTGCATTTCCAAAGACTCGCACTCCGCACACACTTTGTTTACAATCGATCTCAACTTATACACTGCACGCTCGCAAACGCGCGCTCTCGCACGCCAAAAATAGATCGCCACAACTTTTTTTCGTCGTCGTCGTTCACTCTACCGCGCACATGCACACACATACGCGTATATACTATACTCACGTGCGCTGAAAAATGCGACTGCGGTACTATATATACTACCGCGCATGTGTGCATATACATACGCAAGCGATAATACGGACGACTGCTGCTGCTGCTGTCATGCCAGGGCCGCGTCGCATTGTAAACAAAAAAAAAAGAGCGACGACGCGCGCGCGTGCACGGCTGTGTGACATTGCTTTCAAAATGCGTTTATTTGAAATTCAAAGCGAAAGCATGTGTGCGGGTACGTATATATAGGTACGCTATGGAGCTGCGGCACAAATATGCTTTGTAGGTTAATACGCCACACGCGCATATATAGGCGCTTGGAATTTTTCGTATGACTCCCACGGTGTTCATATACATATACACATATTATACATGGAGTATATATATACAACTAGCGAATGAAAAATCCGTGTACTGTGTTATCGTTATTACACTGCCATGCGAGACGTCGTAGGTACGCTCGTTTAGCGTGAGGAAAGGTGTGGGAGTTGAGTGAATCGGCGTTTAAGTTTCAACGATAAGGTATATATTCGTGTGTGAAGTATATATATATGTGTGTGTAGCGCGAAAGTTTGCCAATTCACGCTCTAGGCTCGATTGAATACGACGCCGGTGGGCTAAGGCGCGAGCGCGACCAAATTAAATTGCACTGTAATATATTGATTCTGTTCGCGCGCTTTAAAATTTCTCTGCCTCACGTTTAGGATAGCGTAAAAATATTACGCAAAACGACGTAAAAAAAAAAGAAATCACGGAGAAATAGTAAAAATGTTAACGGCGCGAAAAATGCTACGGTGTTCTCCGAAAAACTGTGCTGTTAGAGAGCGATAAATTTTATTGCGGATTTTTAACTGTTTCTTAACTTGCGCGTGTAAGTGTACGTTATTATTCGGAATAACATAACATCGCGAGTGAATGCGTAAAATTACTTATCCCACATTACACCCACAGAATCTACCGCTAATTACAAAACAATCATTTCTCCCTAATTACATTATAAACCACCTGCCTACATATATAACCTGTCTCCATAATCACCGTCTACAAAAGCCAATGGACAACAATTACACCTACCCAAAACCTCTCCACGCCCCACTTCCAAAAAAGCCATAAAACCTGCCTCTCAGTCTTTCTCTCCCTCCTTCTTCATCACAAAAACTATACCATCGAACGACTTTTCCTCTGTCTCTCTCCCTATTTTTTTCTTGTTCTTCCTCTGTCGAAGTAGGCCGTCGCAAGAGGCACGCGCCGCAGGTGCAGCCGCACAATACCCGTCGTCGTCGTCGTTACAATGCGCGTGCTGGCAGCAGCAGCGGCAGCAGCGCAATCAGCCGGGTGCATGCGCGCGCGCGGCTGTCGAGACGATCACGCAGACGACGCGACTGGTGACGATGAGGTCTGGAGTCTAGCGTCTCCTCGAGGTGCAGAGAAGTGTGTGCCAGCGTCGTTTATTGTGCCCCGTTGTGGCTGACGAAGACGATATGGGAGGAGAGGAATGCGCACGTCGTGTGGTTCTGAATGTTGATGGTGTTTTTAATGAATGTAGCGGCGGGCTGTGACGATTTGTTGTAGTATTAAAGTTACTTTTTCGTATATGATTGTTTGTGGTCTTTGACTATATAACTTATTTTATCGTTAATACTGAAAAATTGAATTTATTTAAAAATCTGCCATTGGCTTAAATATGTAAATATTTTTTAAAATACTTTAATAAAGTATATTACCGATATGTGAACATCTAAGTTTTCTAATCTTCCTTTCACTCAACCCCATTAATTCACAAATAGGCGACAGCCACCTCACCTATGCCATTCTACTAAATCATTCCACGACGATTAGCCAACTCGCGAGCAACGTATACATAGCAATACCGATAGGTGCGAGATCCTTTTCGCACGCTGACTATGGTCTACACTTCGAGACAACAACTGTGTGCAGCTCGTTGCCTCATTATGCAAAAGTTCCGGCCGTCATTGAAAGGAAAAGGGTTACGCGCAAACTTGCCGACGTCGTAGTAGTAGCCGTCGTCGCGAGAACTTCCGCTCTCTCACTCTCTCGCTCTTTCGCCTATGCAAACCGACGCGCACAATAAGGTGTCGAATCCTGCGCCGAGTCCGTGTGTATACTAACATTTCGAAAGACATTGTATTTTCGCAATGATGCTAACAAACAGTAGAAGTGCCGATTTATAAAATTTTAGACAGTTTCAATAAGATGTTTTTTATATAAACATTATTAAATATCTATTTGAATATCATTTGAATCGATCTATTAAGTACAAATCCCAAACATCGGAAAATCATTTCATCCTCTCACGATTATAAAATACATACGTATGTACAAGCTGTTACTCAGCAATTCGCGAAATATATCGACGCACGCACGCATTAGACGTAAAACACTATATGCAAACTCTCTTCCATATATGCCCGCCAGGCGTCTATTCGCATGTTATAACGCGCAAAATGCATACATACCGTCGACTCGACGCTCACGGCGACGAAAATTCGACGTGTACATATATATACATATATACGCGTATACACACGCCGCAGGTATTTCCATTTAAGCTCGTTTCACTGGCGAAAATTCACCATTCAAGAGAGTAGTGTGCGCGCACTGCATTCAACGGCGGCTAATGATGAATCCAGAGCGGATATTTTACGCACGACGAGCGCGGGAAACGAGCATCTCTATATATATATATATATATATACACACATATGAAGTGTGGTTTCAGAAGGTGGGTAATGGACATTTCGCGAGGATATATATTGACGAGGTTCCTTATGCCAGCGTTTATATATATATATGTACGAGGTTATACGATCACGCTTAGATTTTACGATTTTGCGCTTCTATGCGCGGGGATTATGGCGACGTTTCGTTCGACTTTTTCGGTTCGAGTATATGTTCGAAGAGAGAGAGAGAGAGGACGAGAAGCAGTTTTAATTGATCTACGGCAGTTAATTAGAGGAGATGTACGAGGTTATCAGTAATTGAGAGCTCGATACGGTCAGTTGACGGTTCAGCGAATCGTTGGGTAATTTGTTGGAATAGCCTGCAGAAATGATTTTACGACGAATCGTTATCGTCCAATAAGGAGTTTTTAGAATTTTAAGAGACTGCCTTTAGCTATTTTCATCTGAACTTAAAAAAAATAGATCGATTAATTATAAGAAGAAATAGTACCTATAAAATTAAATTTAATTATATCGTTGATATTCGAACCAAAAGAAAAATAAATCATGATGATTTATTTATAAATTCACAATATTAGATTACCTTTTTGTTAAATTAATGCTTCGAAACATTGCTCTCAGCATTCCTCTTCATACTTTACGACACGTAAACAATTTTTTGAGTAACAATTCATCCACGAAATTCGTTCACCGTATCTATATCTCAACCGCTCCCCGCGGGGTCCAAACGTTAGAAGCGGAAAATCCCGAACCGCGCGTATTTCAAAATTTTAATAACCCAACCCAACAAAAGCAAAGCGCACACTCAACTACATCACCCATATATATACCTCTTCTCAAAAATCTTACTCCCTCTCACGTCAGCCTAGAAACAGTCCATAAACTTCTCTTCGTCTCTCTCTCTCTCTCTACCTCTCGCCAAACGTTTCTAGGTCCACTATTCCAACGTGTGCACGCGCGCGCGTCGATTTACGGTTCGCGCGTAAATTATCAGCGAGACTTCTCCGACGGAAATAAAGCGTCCTGACGATGACGGACGAACGTATAGCGCGTCTTTACGACTGCCTTTCCCATTTGGACGCGCTCTCTCTCTCTCTCTCTCTCTCTCTCTCGTCGTGTGCGAAAACTATTTCCCGCCTTTTTTCGCAGTCTTTACTCGGAGCGCGTTCGGTTTCGTATTTGCGCGAAGCTGCGGCAGATTTACAGTGGACGAAGACGCGCGCGGGGTGGTTATATATAGTGGAGAGGTATAGGGAGTCGCCGTGTGCTGAGAGTCTAGCGATATTTCTTCCACGGTAGGCGTTTATCTGTATACACGCGTCGTGTTGATGGTAGAATGCGGAGTATAGAGAATTTTTCGACGGGTTTACGGAGATGCTCGACAGCGGCGGCGGTGGCAATTTTTGCGAGAAATAATTCGTCGGTCGGTGATGCAAAAAAGAAAACTTATTTATCGGCAGTCAAATTTAACTAAAAGATAATATTTCACCTGAGTCTATTATCTATACGTCGCCTAAATGAAGAAATATACATCGCTTTTAATCACATGTTTATATTTGTAATTCTAGTGAATTTAAGAAAAAATTCTTGTCTTAAAACCGTTTTCAACGCAGACGTGAAGTATATAGTAAAACATATATTTTTAGAAACTAAAGCATCGTAACCGAAGCCCCCTGCAGCTGCGCGGCGTATTCCCTCAAAACACGCAAAAAACCCAAGCCCCCATATCATCAGGAGCGAGAGCGCGCGTGCAAAAGAACGGCGAATTGCGCCGCACGTAAACATCACGTGACCTACGGCAAATTCTACCAAAATTCTCCGCGTGCACGTCTCGTCTTCCTTCGCAGCTGGTCGCGTCGTCGTGAAAAAAAAACAACAAAGCGTCGCGTCAGTTCTCTCTCCTCTCTTTCTCTCTCCTGCCTACACACAATACGTCCCTGGCATTCCTGCGAGGCATTTGCAAAATTGGCACTGCCGTGCGAAAACGACCGACGCGCGCTTGCGCTTGCAGCAGGTATACGAAGGAAGCAGGTAAAGAGAAGGAAAGGAGAGAAAGAGAGACGAGAAGCGAGAGAAGCGAAGGACGAGAGATGTGCTGCTGCGCGTGGATTGGTATACAACGTGTGTAGCTTTTGGCGGGAGAAAACAAGTTTGCAAATTTTAGAATGTATAGGAGTGGAGTTTTCGGGAAGATATGTAGGCACGTTTCATTTTATAGAGCCAGGTTTTAAGGATAAAAGGTTTCGGGGCCTGGAAACTTTTTCGTTGGCTGAAAAATTTATTTACTATTTTAGAATTTTTTCGAACTGTAAATAAGTTGAATTTTTTTTATGTAACAACGTTATTTCTATAATTTACATGTATACATGAGAAATAACAATAATTCACAAAAAGGAAGTGTTACTTCTACAGGTTTCATTACAACAAAGAGAATTTACGACGAAAATGACATTGAAAACTGCAATTTCCGATTAATTATCCTACTACATAAAACGTACGGATAACGATGACAATTAAAACAACAAAATATAACTTACAAAAAAGTATTATTCGCCACAAACAATAAAAAAAACGGATAATTGCAAAAAATCTCCCGCACGGAGAGAGAAAGAGGAACTTACAAATGAAAATATTTTCGCTAAATAACAGAGTCCGGGTGCACGCTCGCGAAGCAGGAGAAACGAAATAATGACAAGTTGGTTTCGGAAGGCTAAAACCAGTGCGCGCGAGCGCGCAAAAGAGAGAGAGAGGAGAGCCCTATTCTTAAACGGGAGAAGGAAGGAGTAAAACAAAAAAGCGGAAGAGAGCGAATAGCGAGGGAAGGGAGAGAAGAAGACGAGAGGGGAAAGCCGAGACAAAGGGACGCGCGCCGCGATGATTTCGAAGGGAGAAGGGAGAGAAAGTCGTGGGAGGAGAGGCAGAGCAAACGAGGCGCAGTGAAAGAGAGAGAGAGAGAGGGACGCATGCGGTGGTTCTCTCTCTCTCTATCTCTGCATGGCTTGCAAAAATATGGGATGTGCATTTGCAGGTTAAAATTTACGTTGTAGTTTTCGCTTTCCGTTCTTCTAAACAGCGGATTTTTAAAGTTGGACGGTTTTGTATTTCGCATGCTATTTTTTTGCTATTGTTTTGAAGTGTAATTACAATTGACAACAAAATTATAATGAAATTTTGAAAAATAATACGGCTGTATTCGTTTTAACGACTTTTTGTTATAACATTTACTTCAATAACATTATTTTATATAATTTCATTAATTTGTAAAAATTATAATAAAATATATTCTATAAAAAATATATTTGTAATGTCGCCTAATAAAGCTATTTTTAATATAAGTAAAACTATATTTATAAATAAACAATGTCATTTTCCATCGAAACCCGCATCAATTTCACCAACTTCCTATCCATCGCGCGAAATTTCCGCCAACCTCCTATATATATATATATATATAGATATACGTGACAATCCCATCAAACTCTCTTCAATCCTACCCGCAACACCCTAGTTTCCCCTCCCCTCTCTTTCCAACATCATCCCCATTTGCATTTTTCCTCGGCTTCCACGCGCAGTTTTGATTCGATTGCACACAGGGGCCGACGACTCCTCGTCTATAAACCGCGCACTGAGAGAGACCGAACAGCTGGCGGCAACACGCGTGTATATATGTATAGCGCATAGGGAGAAGGAAAAAAACAGCTGGCGTTGCTCGTGCGAATCGATGACGAGCATCAGTATTGCTATATATATGTATATAGCGGCAGATGCGAAACGAGCGCGTGCGCGAAAATCGAATTTCCCTCGTCGATTTTTCAGCGTCTTTCGCATCGTTCTCGTTTTTAGGGGTGCGGTAGTGGTTCGTATATACGCTCACGGGTCGATATGTTTTACGCGGGAATCGTGCGCGGTTTGCTTGCGATCGGACGATTCGGAATCGGAGCATGCGGAGTTTGATGAAAGTTTTATTTTATCTGCTGATACAGTGGGTTCATCCTTTTTACGGTGTGGGTTTGGTTTAATTTCAAATTTATTATGATTATTTTTACGATAATTGGTGGCGGGACTTTTCTTATGATAAATATTTATTTAAAAAAATTAATGCGTTTTAAATATTTTACATAGTGATATGTTGATACGGTTGGTTGTACACTATGAAATGTTTCACACGTACTTTTAGCCACCAAAAAAAGCGGGAAAACCAAAACAACACTTCTATATATCCTCATACGCCACCAGAAAAAGGTGCAATTCAACGACAACCATATACCCTTCACTTTTGCACACCTCGTCGCTCGCGACGACGAGGACAAACAAAAAGAGTCACACCTCCGCGAAAAATCGCGTAACACCAGACGCTCGCGCGCATCCCGCAAAATAAAAAGCCTCTCTTTCTCTCTCTCGCGGTCGACACACAGCGACTCCTCCTCCACCCCTCTGGGCTATACGCGCGTCGACACTCGACCGTCTCGAGGATTTCGCGTGCCGCGAATAAGAGAGAGAGAGAGCGAGAGAGAAAGACAAAGCCACGAGGAACAAATCCCTTCGATCACGCGCGCGAGAGAACAATGCCGAGCTTCTCGTGTTTCGCGGTCGGCCGTTTTCTTTGTATTACGCAACGACGCCATCGCCATCGTCGCTTTCGGACGCGTAGTATATATATATATATATATATATATATGTGTATACGTACAGGTATATGTATATATGGGTCTAAAGTGTGCCGTAAGGGGCGCAAGTGAGAGTGAGAGGGAGAGAGCAGGTAACGTGCAAGTATAGAGGTGTGTGTATATATATATATATATATACGGTATAAGGACGCAGGAAAGCGTGTGGCGATGCGAGAAAGAGAGAGAGAGAGAGAGAGAGAGAGAGAGAGACATGGTCGTCGGGGCGAACGGGTGTACGATATTGCGGTAGAAAGGAGGGAAAATTGATACTTTTGATTCTGATCGCGCAGGGAAGTTTTCTCGAAACGGCAAATCGATCGAACCCACAGAAAAAGTTTGATAGCGGGTTTTTTTTTATTACTTTTTATGGCGGTTAGGTTGAAGTGAAATTCCATATTTGAGATTATTTTAGATATAAGGCCAAATTCGCAGAGAAATCCTAAGAGAAAAGGATATAATCAACCAAACGACCAAAGGATTATCACCGAACGACGCGAGCCAAACGAAGCGAATATATACATATATAGAAGCAGACAGACAAGGCGAAGAATGCAATGGTTGCACATCTTCTTCTTCTTCTCGCGTGTATATATATATACGCACTACCTGTGTAATGGGTCTATCTCGCCGCGTTCACCTCCCTTTTCTCTCGAGACGTGCCAACCGCTAAGGACTCGAATTACTACAACTCCTCTCGCTCTCCTCGCGGCATCATCAGCCCTTGCGCGTATCGAAGGAAAAGACGCCCTTATGAAAACGCTGATGTTGTATACGAATCAACGGAATTTTCCGTATCTCGAGAGTAAAGTGATTTCTCGGCAGAATGTATAATACACGGTTGTATAGAAATTTTAAGTGTGCGAGCGCGTGTTAAAAAGCTTTTCTTCTCATGTAGTATAATTTTAACCGAGAATTATCAGTGTGTGTATATATAATATGTGTGAAGGAGAAAAAAAAATCGTTTGAAAAGCACTTTGTTCACGCTATTGTTAGCATTATCTATTCACGCATCGTATATGCCGAAAGAAAAGAAGAAACGAGAGGAAAACCGATCGCGCCATTTGAATACTACCGAGAACCGTGTGCGTGTGTGTGTATATATATATATACACGGGAGAGGCAAAACGTTTACCTCGGCCGAGAAATTTCACGGACGCGCTCGCGGAAATATTTATTAGGCACGAGAAGAAATTCTTTTTCCTATACCGAGCAACGTATGTATATATATGTAAACGTCTGCGGCGCGCAAGCATGCGACGCGGAAATATCGGCGTACGTGCGAGACCTGCGTAAACTGCGAAAATAGCGTCTCTCGGTCTCGCGATATTGTTTCTTCGAACTTGCAGATTTTCGAGACACGTGCCGCCACGTCGCGCTATATAGCTTTTTCTCTCTCTCTTTCTCTCCTGCGGCGGCTTCGGTGGCAAAATAAACGCCCATGAATTTACTCAAGCGTTTGCTTTTATAGGCGCCGAGGGAGTGAAGTGAATTATTCGAGAGACTATTGCCGTTTCGGCGCGTATTGCACTCAATTAATATGGAAAGGTGTATATATTTTTGGCTAATTTAGCGGAAACCTCATAAATTCGCGCTATCCGATCGATGATTTCGGTATTTAAATTTCGCGTGTGTTTTGCCGTGTTCTCTCCTTTCACTAGGTGGTATATGTTTGAGACATCGCTCCGCTAATATATCGAAGAGTGCTGACAAGTTCACGATATGTGCGTACGTGTGTGATTCAATCGAGAAAAAAACCCGAGATGACTCGAACCGCACCACATGTTTTCTGGATTATACCAGCATCTAATTATAACTCAGAAAGACGATATAAAATATTGAAAGTGTCGCATTTTTTCGTCGAATCGGATCGGCGTGTTATTTAAAATAATTAGTGTTCAAATTTGAATTGCTAAAATTCTATTTATGGCACTGTTTTAATTTTGATAAAATTTGATATGTTTTAAAATTAAAAAGCATATAAATTCGCTGCAACATCATAATCCGCTCTATCTAATACGACTATTAGTGAATTTTTCGCACAACCTCATATGCATTATCGAAAAACCCACAAATGAAAAAACCCATGACACATCGATCGATCGATCAACAATAACAACAACAGTAGCAGTAGCAACGAAAACGGTACACTCCGACTTTATGTCATCGCGACTTAACAACGGCCTCGTTTTCGTTTTCTTTCAACTCACGACATGCGCAAGGTTGACACCCGTCGCGCGCTCATTAGCCACGTCAATTGATTTTCGTAAAAGAAAAAAGTGTGAAAACATAACGATCACGTAATTATTCGAGAAAATCGCGCAAATGATTTACGCGTCCGCGGCTGAGTGATATACACGGACTAAAGATGAGATGAGTTATGGATTACAAAAAACCTAATTAATGGTCGAATGTTTTCCTCGTTACGTACATACAAATCCACCACTATCGTTTCCACATTATAAAAAAAAGATAAAGCGTCGCTTTTACAACGAAAATTCTGCATTTACCCTGAACGAAAAAAAACCACCTCTCTCTGACACTTTGACGCGCGCGTTTGCGCAGCCACACGTGGGCCATTCAACTTCTCGCCGCAAACTCTCTCATTCACACCCTCATTCACGCTCTCGCGAATCCCACCGCTGCCGCCGTTGCACACCATCATCATCGTCGTCGCCGTCGTCGTCATCATCAAAACACCACACTGTAAATAAACACACAAGTGCTGTGTGCGACACTACTACTACTACCACATCGCGACAAAGAAAAAAAAAGTCGAATTCACTGTAGAACGAGCGAGCAAGCAATTGCAAGTAGAAAAACCAGCGTGTCCCACGCGTCGTCATCGTCGTTGGTGGGAGCAAAAAGGGCCTCGTCGTGTAGCCCTTTGACGACGACAACGCGTGCGCGCGCGCGCGAAAATGGGTCGAGACGTCTGCGGTGACGACGACGACGGTGGTGGTAGTGGTGGCAAAGTTTATTATTCCACGTCGTTCGCGCGCGTTCTTTCTTCTTTGTCTCGAAATTTCCGATTCAAAAAGAGTTGAGCGTGTTGGAGAGAGAGAGAAAAAGAGAGTGCTCGAAAGACTTTTCGCGGAACGAAAGCGACGCGTGTGTGTGGAAATGCGCGTGAAGAACGGTCGTTAAGTTTTTAATTCGCGTGTGATTTTTGCTTTTGTTTTTTCTCCCTACATAGTCGTATATATATCGTCCAAGCGGTTGCGTTTGTACTGCTGTGTACTGATATTTTCCGTTGTAAATCGAAAAGTAAGAGACATTTTTTAATGAAACTTTTTTCAAACTATTTTTCACTCTCGTATATACCCACGTACACATGTATGCGAAGTGAGAGACAAGTATGCAATCAATCAATGCGCCTCTTCATCTCTCCCTTTGTTTACATCCTCTTCGTCCCTTCTCTGCCCTTTCTCTCTTCCCCTCTCTCGCTCTCCATTATTTCACTCCCCCTCTTCCTCATCTCCTCTTAATTTCTCCTTTATATCTTTCTTCGCATTGTTCTCTCCCCCAATCGCACACAAACACACTCCCACCCACCCACACACAATCCCCAACTCTCTCGCCTCTTTCATCAAACAACGATTTCATTACCTTCATTAACCTCTCCACTATACATACGTCCTCTCTCTCTATCTCTCTCTCTCTCTCTCGTTCGTTCGAAAACTACGTTTGCAAAAATCATCCAAGCGTATATACGTCGCGCATACGTTCTATACGCAGTCCAGCGACCGCGACGACGACGTCGACAAAATGCACATTTATGCGAGAGCGAGCGCGCGTCTGGTTTCTCTCTCTCTCTTCTCTATATATGCGACCGGATTTCTGCGGTGAACGGAACGGCGCGTATATACATAAATTGCACGAGCGAGCGAGAGCTTCTCTGTCTTCGTGCTTCATTGTCGAACGTTAAAATACAAATTAAGCTCTGTGGCTGCGAGTCGCTCTGGTTGCTTTGCAAAAGTCCCCTACAGCGCTCCAACGGTGAAGTTCGTTTGTTGAGAACGCGAGTGATCCATCGTTAGATGTAGTTTAGCGGTAGTTTTCTTTTTGATTGGGTACTATATACGATAATGTACTGTTATAAAATGGCATTTGAATACCGCGAAAATCGTTGATTTTATTTTCTTGCTTATTTTTTTTTATTTCAACTTTATTTATTAAAACAACAATGCGTAAAATAAAATATACAATCGTTTACACTATAAAAGCTACACAAAAAAAGGAGAACAATTCTATTTCCACACTGACAAACGCCACATTGACCTCGCTTATAGGAGAAAAAGCGCGAAAAATCAAGCTACCTAATCGCATTACCCGACGACTAACGAGTGTCAAAAAAAAACCGCTCTCCACGCGCCAATTCTCTCTCTCTCTCTACTGTACTCCACGTGCGCGTGCTAAATCTCCGACGCCCATGACCTAAAAAAAACAGCGCGCGCGCGCCGAAATCCACAGAACGTATATGTGTATAGGCTCGTTTTTATATATACGCATAGGCGATAAAGTTTCTAATCGCTTGTGCGTACTTATAGACCCGTGTTTAAAGAGCCCCCGGTAACATATAGCGCTCATTGTGTATTGTATTATACACCTCACAGACCACCGGCGCGCGCGCGCGCGATCTACGAGAGGAAACGCGACACCTATATAGTGCGGCTATATTTTAACGATCGAAAGCTGCGGAGCGCGTCGCTTCGTTTTCGGTATATAGTCGATGATTCACGCATCGCGGCGGCAGCGGCGACTTTTTTACGGCTTGTGGTTCACTGAAGAGAGCGACGCGCGCTCAGGTTAATTAAATGGTGTTTGGTTTTCGTTTTTTTCGTCGGAAATTTTCGGGGGAGAGAGGCGTTTTATGGTTTCGAATTAATTAGCTTATATATCCTTTACGATGTTCCGAGCTAACGCTTCCGAGCTAGTTGTTAAACGTGTGGTCGTAGAATAATTTATAAATATATATAAATAACATGGGTGTTCGGGTCTGGTTTTTCATGGAATTTAAATAACGTTTTAGTCTGAATATACATAATCTTTAAAATAATCATTGTGAATCAATTAAAATTAAATAGAAACCGCGCTCTTTAAATTCTATTTAATATATATATAATATACGCATTCACTACAACATGACCCATCAATTCGTATATACACTATTATGGTGTATGTATACCCGTCGACACAAGCGATCGTAAAAATCACTCGACTACGAGTTTCGTCGTATACAGCAGGAACCCAACCGTGTGGCCTTCGCATCCTCAATAGCTGACGAAAAGAGAAAAGGCGACCCACCAAACTCTATACTTATATTATATATAGCTTTGCGCGCGAGCTACAAAAAGAAAGAGAAGAAAAAAAAATCGTAGTTTTATGACGGATTAAGGCTGACCTGCCGCGCGCTGGCATTTAAACTTTTATCTGTGGTTACCGCATCGCTAACCGTTTTACGAGTATCTTTTTTTTTAGGTATATATACACCGACTATAGTAGGAAATGATTTTTATCGTCGCCATTTACATTTTCACTGGAAGAAGTGCTTTGAAATTTTTTTCAGATCTCTCTATCGTCATGCTACTCGTTTCATGAAGTAATAAATCGCGCGATTATTTCGTTTCAAGGTGTCGGAGAGAAACATTTATATACATTGTTAATGGATTGTTTGAGATTTTGCTTAGAGCAAGACTTTTATTTGCAACGAGTAATAATACGACGAGGTAAATGAACTTTTATGTATCGGAGTGGTTGTGTTATATTCATCTCTGAAAAATAAAGTTGCACCCATCAAATAGATACAGTAATCTAAAATTAATCCGATAGAATTACATAACAATCAGCATTTAAATTGAGACAAACCGTTCAACCGAGACCATTATAAAAAACTTTCTTCCTAAATCCTTTTCTTCACATCTCTTTCAGACCTCAACCCAACGCTCTATATATATATACACCGCAGCAGCCGCGAAATTTTGGACCCACGCGCGTACGCTCGAGTAAAGAAAGAAGAAGAAGAAGAAGAAAGAACCGAAAGACTCGACGAGAGAGCAACAGCAGCAGCAACCGCCGCGTCGGACAGAAAGCGAGAAAGAGAGAGAGACAAGGAGGTTACGGGTTAAGTGGGCCAGACGCGAGTGCGAGAGAGAGAGAGAGAGAGAAAGAGAGTATATACGAAGCTTCGTTCGGGAGGAAGGAACACGACGGAGTACGCGAGCGCGCGCGCGAGAGAGAAATGCGTGGGAACCGAAGCATGTGGCTCAACTGGTTCGCGAAATATTGCGTTACGAAAGTCCTCCTCCTCCTTCTCTCCGACGCAGCGTGAGTTGCTCACGCACACATACGCGGATATTTCTCTCATTCTCCGGCCGGCCGACCCTTTCTTATATATACATATATATATATAAGTACACACGCACGTAACGCGCCAACAGCAACGTCTGCGTTTCCATTTCGCGCCCGCACGGGAGAGAGAGATAAGTTGTTTTGGGCATACGCGTGTTTTTATTCGCATGGAAGTTTCCTCGTGTTCGTTTCCTTTTTGTTGGGGAAAAAAATTTTTCAAAGTTTTTGTATAAAAGCGATTCAATTGAAACGACGAGCTTTCGTTATAATCGCTGCAAGTTATTCACTAACCGAATTACGCGCTTTAAATATTTAAAACAACTTTTGCACACCTCTATTTATCTAGTCTTTGGCTAATTCGTAGATTTGTTGTTTTTTTAAGCTATTTTATTCGGAATTAACAATTTAAGCTTCGCACTTGCTACGCTAACCGGCTTACCTCTCACCTCCTCTCGCAGAGCTCAACTTTTTCATCAACGCGTTTGCGTATATATATATCCGTCAAAGACCATTTCGTCTAATTCTCTCTCTCGGCCGAATCTCGCAAGAAAACTCGCTCTTTCTCTCTTTCTCTCTCTGAAATTCCGTCTCAACCTAAACGGATTTATCTCCCAGCGGCGACGCAAAACGTCTGCTCTCGCGAAATTCATCGCGCGCAAGAACAGCTCAATCCTCCACTCGACGTCCTCTCTCCTCTCTTTCGCCGCGTATATAAGAAATCGTACAAAACAAATGCGTCCGTCGCGCGCGTGGGCACAACGCTATACCCCAACACAATAATAACTTTTCTCTCCCTCTCGCCCTCTCGAGAAAAGAAAAGTCACGCGCGACAAAAGCGCGGCGCGGCCGACGAATCAGAATTTCAGATTGAAATTAACGGGGGAGACGCGCGCGAAAAGAAGTTCTCGCGCGGGCGGGCGGGCGGACGAGCGAACGTTCTCTTCCGGCTCCTTTTCTTCGCACGCTATATATAGCGCAAGCAGAGCGCGCTTTTTATTTGCATTTTATTACGCGGAGAGGGACGTATAATACGCGCCCGGGGAGGAGGGGAAAAGAAGGCGCGATGGCTTTTAATTAAAAGCGAGGTACAAATTTTGCGTATCTCGGGATGAGAATCTCAAGAGGCGTTTTTCTTTCCTCGTTCGTTCATTTTTTTTGTTCCTTTCAAGCTTGCGTGGAAAGTGAGAGGATATATCAATTTCAGTAATTTATATTCAAATGTTTAATTCGCTTGGGCGTCGATCGCGATTGTTTTTGATGAGTTTGCGAGACAGACGGCCTGGTTTCCGAGCAGTTTAGCAAAGGAAATTTTTTTTTTCTTATCTTGAAAAGTTTTGAAAACTTGGAAGGAAGATACTTTATCGGCGATATTATTTGTTCTCTTAAAACAAACTATATTGTTTTAATTTAAATATCATTAAACTGCATAAACAAAGATACACAGCCAATGTTAAATTGAAAAAAAAGATAATATCGACAACCGATGAAAAAAGTAGCAACAGACTCACCCAAAGTAATTAAAAATTATTTTTGAAATTAAAGAAAGCTGCAGCTGGCACTGTATACCGATAATTACCATTAACATTCATTACAAGACAGGACTTTTCCCGACGCATACGCTTTTCAAAAACGTCCAATGGCAAAAAAAGATGACCAATCGCACATATATCCGCTCACGGCCACGATCATTAAGCCAAAGACAATTAATCGCAATTGCAAAACCTCTCGATAACAATCAATCACTCTCTTTCGAAAACTCGTCCCTCGCTCTCGCTAACCCAAACCCAACACACACATCAGGGGAGACAACAAAAAAAAGGAGAACCTCACCGACGACCCAGAAAATCGACCCAACTCGATCCTCCTCAGGGACAAAAAAAAATATCCGCGCGCTTTCTAAATGCGAAAACACACAGAGAGCTATAGGTATACGATCACGCGGCACGTATATATATATATATATATATATATATATATTTATAACTCTTTCTCTCTTCCTCTCGAAGAGGGGAGAAAAAAAAGCAGACCACCACTCGATTGATGATTTCGTCCGACTGACAAATGAGCCATCCTCTCGTTCTCTCTACCAATACCCATATACACATACTGGTATATATACGTTCGGACTAACCAGTCGCATAATGAGGAAAAAGAAAGCAGCAACAGAGGCAGGTTCTCTTCGCGTGACGCGTAATTACCCGGCGGCGATCGACAGCTGATCTCGCGTCGGTGCGCAGGTGTTCGTGGCGCGCGTCGTATGTTTATTTATTAAAAGCCCGAGCTGCGTCTTGAATAGTGTATGCATGCAGTAGTATAGCAGTAATAGTAGTAGTGGTAGCACTCAATATGTGTAATTCGTGCATTTGTACGCTAAGCGCGTGGCTTACAAATGCGGCCGGGGTGCTACCGTGTATCGTGGCATGATGGTGTCATGGCACACTGTTGGTCGCGTGTATACGATTTTCGAGGTTCATGATTTTTAAGAAACTGTCTATAGAACACAGAAGAATTTGAAAAATTAATCATAAGAATAATATTTTTTCATTTTTTTTTGCTTTGTTTTATAGTTCAAGCTCAATATTTATTTTTTGCGTAAATTATACAAAATTTATATCGGCTAACAAAGAAATTTTAAGCAAAATTCATATTTTTTTTTCAAATCAGTCAATCACCAGATCCGATATTTTTACACCAGCCATTCTTTCGCAATCCAGTCTCCGAACTATAACACCAATAACTTCAGGCCTCCCGCGATCACCCATCAGACCACCCACGAACAGCAGCAGCTCGTACGTAATGTCCCACGCGACAAAGCCACAACGCGTGTGCGCCCCCAATCCAGCACACTTTTATATCGCGCGCAATAATTCATCCACCAATCATCTCTATCCATCCATATATCCATACTGAATAAAACACACGCGTGCTCATACGTCGCGCGCTTGCGAAACAAAACCATCATTAATTCACGCACGCGCACATCTCTCGTGTACTCTCTACTCTATACATACATACACGTATAACGTTAACCCATATATATATATATATATATATATATATATATACTACACTGAGAAAAATGATGTATTAAAAATTACTATAATACATAATAACGTCGAGACATACTTGCAATATAAAAAAAAATTACTATGTTTTATAGTAAAAATTGCTACTTACATAACAATTTTTACAATGTATATAGGAATTTTTACTATAATAATTTTTTTGATATTGTAAGTACGACGTTACTATGTATTATAGTAATTTTTAATACATCATTTTTCTCAGTGTACCCACCTATACGCAGCTATCTCTAAATAAAGAACATAGCGAAGACAGCTGGGCCGAACTTCGCGAGAATCGAGCGCCCATTAGACGTGTACGAAAAAGGCCTTGCGCACGCACGCACGCACGCACGCGCGTTTGGTATACGAGTGACTAAGCGAACGCACCGCTATATATATACTATAGCTATGGCCACTTTCACATTCTAATTTTAGTTTCGCGCGTGTGCGCGTACGCGTGTGCGTATAAGTATACGCAAATGTATCGGGACGTACACACGCGCGTGCGCATCCGGTGTAGTATAGATTTACGTTGTGTGTGTATAGAGTACACTACAAACTACACGTCTCTGTGGCTGTAAGGAAAGAGGAAAGTTTCATTAAGACGAAATTCGGCGAGGCTAATTACCGAGTGGGCGGCTAATTTTTTTTCTTCGTTTTTTTTGGTTCTCGTTCTTGTGTGTTGTACACTGAAAGCGAGGAAAATGTTGCGGCTTGTAGAGTAGATTCTAATTTATGGGATGAAGAAAGAGAGAGAGAGACGTGGATAACTGTTTCGCGAGGTTTACGAGTGTATGCGTATATGTGTGTATCTGCGTAGCCGGTTAGCACGGCGGAGGAGGAAACTTTTTCGCGTTGGAAATTAGATCGAGACAAATCTACTTCGGTGTTGTATGAATAATGGAATGGGATTATAAACTGGTCGGTTATTTTGAGAATTTCGCGAATTTTAGTGGATCTAAAATAAGGATTATAGAGACGGTATAGCACGACGATGCGCTGTGTATATTATATTTATTTTATTTCAACAATACTTTTGCATTTAAATTTAGATAAATATAAAAGGTAAATTGGGAAAGAGATTCGTTTAGCGATTAGTTATTTAAATTCTAAAGGAGGTTACTTTGTTTCTGGATTGTTTTGCAAAACGTAAATTAGTAACTTCTAGAAAGTAGATGCTGAAGAAGTCAGTCATAACAAGAGTCTATTGTTTTTAAACTTCGCGCACTTGTTATGAAACCAGACCTGAACGAGCACGTAGATCTGTTTAGTAACCTAATTATTTTGAGGCTGCCTGTACCTAAACATAGTTCAAGGTTGTTTTCCGAAAACATTTAAATTTAAATTATACCAAAGCGTATATACTCTCTTGCTAAAGTCGCCAGCAACGTTTATTCTCTTCTATATTCCAATTCTAAAGTAATAAAATAATTGAAAAAGGTGAACAATTATGAATAAAAAAGATGTGAACATAAATACACATTATTTTTTTCTTACTTAACAATATATCAAGATACAATATTATTACAAATCGGTTTTACATATACTATTTTACGTGGTGAACGCATAATTCAAAATCATAACCTTAAAAAACCATAACGACGACAACAACAATAACAACAACACAGAACCCGGACCGCCCACGTACGACAACGTCTCGCAAGAAGGCCGCCAGTCACTGCTTCACCGAGCACCGCGTCGCCGCCACGACGTCCGGTTTTTCCGCGCACACACTCGCGTATATGCTCGCCTCAGAGACTCATGAATGACCGAGCCGCCGCCGCCGCCGCCGCTTTCCACTACGCGTCACGTGCCCACGCGAGCGAGCAAGCGGCTAGCGTGAATTCGCAAATAGGCGGCTGTATCCTCGTAAGGGCAAGGCGGTGTGCACGTGGACAGGAAATGGCAACCTCCTTCTCTTTCTCTCTCTCTCTCTCTCTCTTCTTGCTGCGACGTTAAAATAGTCGAGTACGCGCGCATGCGTGTATATGTTTGTGTGTGGAAGCTATATAGCAGCAGCATGTGCGCGCTTTATGGGTTTGCGAATTGAGACGCGAAGGTTGTGTATATACTTTGTAGTATATAATTCGGTTATTCGAGTGGGAAGCACGTTTTCGTTGAAATTTTTGGTAGATTAAATTTTGAAAATTTTAAAAGCTTCCCAAAGTACTTATAGTACAAAGTATGTATAGAGTTGTATGCTTTCGTTTTAGTTTTTAATTTTAGAAAAGCAAAGCGAAAAGCGTAAACTTGTATTTTAGAGAGAGAGAGGAACTGAGCTTTGGCGAAATTTTGTTAAAAATTAAAAAAAAAAATTTCCATAAAAGCTCTTGAAATATTTAACGAAGTTTGCGAACTTTGGAAACGCTGCATCCGATGGTCAATAATTCATAGGTACATATAACGTGATTTCGTGTATATATATAACGACATTTAAAAAGTTATATGTACCGACAGCGAACGACGATCGAAAAGTTTGACACAATATTCTACATATATACGAATTTCAAAATAATAGAACACGGAAGAGGTGCATTGTGCGTGTACCTGAAAATATAATATTATTATATATAATTTAGCAAACTTTTCCTTCGAAATATAACCTGCTCTCGAACACACACAGCTCAACACTGAACGAACCACAACTCCCGAGACAACACAAAACCACTCACTCTTATAAAAAAAAAAGAAAAAAAAATAAGAAAACCCACCAAGCGAGAACAACCGCGTCTTATCCAGCGCCACCGCTTTGTACTATATATATTCGCGTACACACGCGAAATGAATTTATGCTCGGCGTGCGCACGAGTATAGCACAGCGCTACTACTATACATTGTTTCTCGCTCGCGGAGATAAGACTTCGGGAGGTAGCAGCATGAGCAGCGCGACAGCAACAGCAAGAGAGAGAGAGAGAGTAAATCGCATTAGCCTCCACAACCAGAGATGTATAGGTCTCAGGGGCGCTTATCAAAACTACAGCGCTTTATCTCTCCCCAGGCGTGTCTTTTAATAACGCGACTTTTTTAATGGACCACCCCGACTCGCAATTGTCGCGTGCGATGGTAGTAGTGAAGGGGATTATTAATGCAAATGCATAAGGTGCGCTTGGATGGCTTAATCTTAAGAGGAAGAGTGCACGTATATAGTGTATTTTTCTGCGAGCGAAAGATTAATGCTGGAATACGCGGAGTGGATGGATAAGAGATGTGTTTGAACGTGGTTAGATTTTATATAGACAGCTTTATTAGATATTAAGTGAAAATCATGGAATTTCGAATAAGAGTTTTCAGTAAAAGGCAAGTGATTCGCCAAAAACACTCGGTAATCAATAAGCGACTTTGTAATACACGATCGCCGATAACACTACATGTAGAGTCGCACATTACTCATCGCGATTTAAACTAAATCGTACACATATCTTCGCGCGCTTCTGTTCCACACCGTCGCTTATTCCATCGAGCGATTCGTCGAATCCCTCGCTACCTTTATTTTTGCTACTATATTTATTCGTTCCTCTTATCAGGACATATATAAAACACGTGTATTATATATTATATACGTGTCTCTGTTATATACCTATACGTATCACCACTATACACCGCAGTGTACACGAGCCACTGACGCGAACGTAATCACGCTCGCGCGCGCGTATACTCGAGACAATAACCGCGCGCAAGTACAATTTCCGCGTGTCTGCTGTGTGCGTATTTTTCTGTAGAACCGCGTGTATATACAGAGAGAGAGAGAAAGATTTATGGTTCTCTCGTATCGACGGCCGAGAATTTATTAAGAGATAGCAAACAATCGAGCGTAAAATTGATACCGATTCAATGACTTTCAAATTTTCTCAGTACCTTATATATAGGTATATCGATCGCTTATACTACTACATATACTATCGCTCATTCAATTTTCCTCTTGTTATTATATCGATATATCTATACATATTCCTGGACGCCGAACCTTCTAATCCCGCAGTCTTTCTATATACACACAACCGCGCGAGTTGCCGAACACACCAGCTATATACTTTCATCCCATTAGCATATATTGCACAGGCGATCGATGAACTCGCGCAAAAGTAACCGCGCGTTCGTTCGCTAGTCTAATAAATCTCACCGCCGAATTCTAATCGTTCCATCTTATCTCTCGCGGAGCGGAATGGATTTGTCTTGTTCAATTTCGCGCGAATTGCGCAAAGAGAGAGGGCTTCCCGTAAATATTAATCAAGTCGCTACTGCACAGCGCACGGCGCTTGGTGTTGTGATTTCTTTTTTTTTTCTTCGATGAGGGACTATAGGAGCAGCAGGTTGACGAATGGTCGGAAAGTTGCCGTAAGAGGGGAAAAAGAATCGGCGCGAAAATTATTCTGATTGGAGAAGGTCTATATGGTTATGTTTTTAATTGGGTGTATTACGAAGTTACACTGCATCAATCTTACCAAATTCAGGATTAGGTGTTGCCTCGTTTCAGTTATATACTTATAGTTTTAATTCGTTGACACCTTTCGACGCACAATTACATTCGCGTGCCATCTCACACTGACCTTATAAATGTTATTCTCTACCCGTATATATATCTTTTCACATTTTCCGCGTCGCCCTGTTACAACTACACCCCCACATCTACACTTCAAACTGCACGCATGAACAAAAAAAAATATAAACGATCGAACCGAATAGTCATCGTGCTACTATACTCGATCATCCCTCTCCACACATCCATATACACGAACAATGAATCGGCCACAAGGAGCGTCGATAATCGATCAATCGCGAGCGCGCGCGCGTCTTTTCACACCTCGCGTCGTGTCGACGAACTTTAGCCGTCGTCGTGTCGTATATATACAATGAAAGAAGAAAAGGACAAAAAAATGTTCTTTTCAGCAGTTTTCCTCGTCGTGTATATGCGACCGTAAGTTTAATAAATTTATAGCGTGTATTATTAGAGTAAAAAGAATTACGTGACCTATGGAAAAAGTTGGTGAACGTCGCTCCATATATACCGGAGACGGCGAGGTTAGGAAGAAGAGGAGATGTTTCGGGCGCGTCACGTAGTTGATGCGACTACATCCTGCCTATATTTTTGATATAAACATTGTTAAGTATAATAATGATAGACATCAATCGTATCGTTATATCGTGGCCAATGCGAATAGAGAGGGAAATAAATCGCATTGATTTTTATACGCACTTTGATACGCATTATTCATCGTATATATATATACGTGTAACATGGTGCTGCCATTGTTATAAACATATATCGGCCGTTACACGCTTTACAATAGTATTTATATATATATAAATAGCAAGGACATTAGATTGTAATATTGCACCGATGCAGAAGTCTCCGTGCGTGAACAGTACAATTATTACGCACTTCGGCTCCTGCACAGTGGACCAAGTCATAATCATTACAACCAACAACAACAACAATTAAGATAAAAGAGAAAAATGCTGCATTCAGTCGTATATCCACACACATACACGAAACATAGTATATGGACGCCAAAGACAGTTTCTTAAGAGTACAGAAAAAAAAATGAAAAGAAAATCGCATCGCCTGCGTCATCGAACGTTCGGCTGCTGCAGCTCCTCCTCATCTGTTTTTGGTGCACATGTACTACATCGCGAAGATTCGCTTCCGCTTGCCTTTTCTCTTTGCCCTTCGCTTATGGTCATGACGTCAACGACGATCATAATAATAATGATGATGATGAGGACGATATATCGTGGCAATACGCAGATACTCCGCCTCCGACACGGGTAGACAGTTTTTCGGAGGCGAGTTTCGTGGGTGATATGCCTGATATATCTGTATATATATATATATATACATACCATGTACATACTGCGATTATTCGCCCTCTCGAGCGAGCAACGATGTATGGTTGTGATTGACGCACGCAAGTACTCGCATGCAATTCACCGCGTTGTGAATGAAAAAAGAACAGCGCGATACGTGAGTGGAGCACGCGCGCGGCTGGTTGTTCGTGTTTTTCGACGAGTCGAAAAGCGCATCACGAGTACTTGTATGTTGTGCGCTTATAGTTCTAAAGCGTTGCGGCTATAGCGACAAATAGACTTTGATTCGCATAGCCGCGTTACTTTGCTGGTATGAGAGATAGAGGAGGATATGTGTGTATGTGGATGACTTCGATCTGCGTTTATTTGGCAATTTTTGTGTTGTTTCAATCAAATGTAGATCTTTGTACAGGGTTTAGGGAAGAGGGTGGATTGTATACAATATTGTTGTATCGTTGCTCTGGTAAAAGCAAAAGGATCAGTGAGAGGAGTGTGATGGTATAAACACGAAGTAAAGAGAGAGACAAGCGAACGCACGTTATCGCAACTATATTTTTTAACTCGCACATCTTATACATTCATACCAGCCATCCTTAACCAATAAAGAAGAAGAAAAAAAAGGCAAATAGAATAAACATCACTGACCTTAGACAGTTTCTCGCCCTCGTGATGTGGCAGTAGAGTCCTGAGCGACTGGAACCCGGCGTTGATGCTCTGCATGCGCCTGCGCTCGTTACTGTTGGCGATCTCCCGCCGCATCCTCTTCTCCTGCTCCATGTGACTGCGCGAAGCGGCGCGACTAACGCCGGTACCGCTACCGTTTAACGCCACGTGATTGCTGTTACTCGTGCTGGCGGCACCGCCGCCACCACCGCTAGCCGACGACGAGCGGCTCTTATGCGACCGGCTCGAAGTGGCACTGCTACCTCCAGTTGCCGAAGTCGCTGTCGTTATTGACGACGACGACGACGATACTGTCGAGGGTTGCGCTAGAGCCTGATGATGCACCGGATGGTGCTTCTGCTCGGCTTCCTCGACGAAGTCGCTTAGGGGTAGGCCCGTGCACTCGTCGACTGTCTCGCCGCTGCTGTAAGAGGAGAAAATGAAGGGTTTGCGTTAGTTGGTTGCGTTAATTAATTGATATAGGATTTTTCGATGACACTGAGCGCCACACGCGCGGAATTACTTTTGTATATTTTTATAAAATTTTTTCAATCGAATGAATATTTCTTGCCAGCCCATGACGCCATCAAAGCAATCAGAAACTCTAAATGGCATACAAAAACTTTCTAAACTATTCTAGGCTTCTCCCCGACAACCCAATTTAAGTTCTAAATTAAGTTCATCGATTTTCCATGAACTGCGAAAATCAATGAGAGCCGCTATAAAAGCGTAAACAGCGCTAGGCGAACAAACTTGCTTACCCCCCCCCCCCTCGCTCGCGACATATTATATATATCTACTTTCGTTCTATATACGCTATATAATTTAACGACAAAAGACCTAACGAATTCGCTCATGTCTCTCGAAAAACAGCATTAAAGCTATCAAACGAGATTCCATTATCATCCGTACATGAGCGCAAAAACCTTTACGAGCTATAAATTTAAAACGCACATGCTCTCTCTCTCTCTCTTTCCCTCACTCGTTCAAAGAGAGAGAGAGAGAGAAAAAGCAATTTTCCCCCTATACCAATAAAAGCCAATTTTTCGACCACCGCAAAGTACGTGCTATCGTGGAAAATTAATCGCTCTCGCTCTTTCTCCCCCCCCCCCCCTCTCTCTCTCTCCGCTGCAATTTCCCGGCTCGTCGCTTTAACCTTTTTCGCGCCGCAGATCAAAGGCGCGCGCGTGCAATCAGAGGCGACAAAGCAAAACAGGAGGTATAAGGTCGGTTGTGTCCTGCTGCTGTTACTACTACTAGTAGCAGCTCTCCCGTGACAATTCGTCGTCGACGACGTCCCGTCCTTTGTCATGGGGTTATTTGATTTATGGACTGATACACAGCAGCAGCAGCAGCACGGCGAATGAGGAAAAAGGGACAGGACGACGACAGGAGAGAAGGAGTTGCGCGCGCGGCTGGCTTTTAAGGAAATTGAAAGCAGCGCGCGAAGAATGCAAGCGCGCGTTCACCGGGTGGCAAGACGCTATAGGGAGCTGACAGCTGAAAACCACGCGCGTCTTGTTCTTATGGTTTATTTACCGATGGTTTGTGGTGAGGTTGTTTTTTTTTTGTCGATACGATATGTGTGATGGTGTTGGAATGTTGACGAGTGGTGGTCGAGTTGTGAGTTATTGTTAACGTGATCTATAAGATGACAAAAAGGTATCGAAAATTCGGATAATTATTTCTAACTGATTTCTATTGGTAAACACTTTCTATAAACGCGTTTGTATTTCAGCAAAAAGTAATAATGAGAAAAAGGCTAAAATTTTGCTTAAATAATATCGGAAAAATCTGTTTTTTTTTCTTACGAGTACTGCGGAAACGAGAATTTAACTAAATTTCTACTGGTCTATTCTCTCTTCACTATACAAACGCAAAATTCACGACACCTCGAAACTCCACCCAACCAAGACACATTCTCTACCAACCCGACTTACCCAACCACCTCAACCTCAGCTACATATATACCCTCCTCCAGTACGCGGTATAACACTCCTTCGTAACCATGATCCCGACGTGTTTCGCGCGCGTATCGGCGCCAGTACATCTGTTATCGCGGCAAGTCTACCTCCCCCACCTCTCATGCCAACCGCGAAGGACATTAATTCACAGCTTCCAGCTCTACGAGCCGTAAGAGAGCCGTCCGGAATAATCGGACGACACGTGTACCCACACGACGCGAGCTCGCGCGCGCGCGTATATAGCAATCGATCCGTCCATTAATCGGCGTCTATACGTGTGCCATCGTCCTGCGTCATCGTCTGCTCCCGTTTTCCAGGAAAGTCTGAGCGAGGAGATCGATCGCTCGCTCGCTCGCTCGCTCGGTCGGCTTCGATTAGCCTGCAGTTATATAGAGAGACACGGGAAAGAGAGGATCTGCAAGAGTAGTAGTAGACACGGCTGCGGGCGACTAGCGTACTGGTTTGCTTTTGTTTTTTTTTTCTTTTCGTTCTAGTACATATAGTCGTGGTTGAGGATGTTGTGTCTCGGAGGAGGATGGGAAAAGCCGCGCGTAATTGGAGATGATAGAGGAGATGAGATTTTTCGTTGTCAAAGGCGGGGGGGAAATTCCTGCTGGGAATTAGCTTGTTAAACTTGTCGATACGGGGTTTGTTTAGTTTGACTATACGATGGCAAAGTGTTTTTCTTATTGATAGTACGATTAATTTGTGAGGGATTTTTATTTTTATAACGAAAGTTGCATATATATATACTATGTTCTTAACTTTAAGTATATATACCAAAATCAAATTTGTTTTAAAAAATAAAATCGACTACTTTATTCCATACCCGCACGTGCGAATAAATTTATAAACGAAAATAAACGATATATACGTGCTATATACATCAAAACATGGAACGAAAACAAAGAAAGGGCCGAAGAAGCGCGCGCGAGTGCGGCAAAAAGAAGGCGCCGAAGAGATAAAGCGCACGGCTTAAGGGCGGTTACGCTCGAATAACTCGTCTTTATGGCCGGCTATCGATTATTTAAAGGTTTTAGGCTACTCCGACTACCGCAGCCGGAACGATAAAACTTTCTCCGCACCCTCTCGCGCGCGCGAGAGAGAGAGAGAAAGCAAGAACGAGACAAAGAATCGCGCGTGTGCGAATCCGCGCGCTCGGTTATTTAGATATTTATGGCGAGACGTAGACGAGACTGACAATAATACACGTTACTTCGTGTGTGACACGCGCGCGCCATGTGAGAGATGTCGGTTCGTTATATCGATTGCGGTTTATCGCCCACGCGCATAGACAACGTATGTATGTGTATACTAAATGCGCTTCACTTTCTTTCTTTCAAGGTATAAGTTGTGTGTTTATATACATATGTATATTTGAAAGCTCCCGCGCTTTTATTGCCACGTGCTTGCAAGGGTGGTAGTGAGAAGCGAATTGAGGTTTTTATGATGTTCAAGAACGTGAGTCTCGGTAGAGTCGTTCGTCGCGTCGTTCTTTTTTTTGTAAGCGACGTTTTGGCAAAAAAAAACTTAATGACGCGCGTGGGGACGATTTTCTTCTGGTAGCAGAGGTCGTCCAAGGGGAATTTTAAGGATTGATCAGCTGAGTTCTGATAATGTCGATTTTGAAGCCGATGTGCTATTACGAAAAATATTTATTGACTCCTTAATTGTTACTTTAAAATATGCCAGATAATACTAGAATAATTATTGTGAATTTTAGACTTCACTATATTTGTTAGTCAGATCTAAATTTATATACGAAAAGTAGAATTGTCTTTTTAGAGCAGTTATACATATGAGTAGATGTTTTATAATACACACAAGAGTGACAGTTTCTAAAACTGTTACAATGGCTAAAAAGTAAAACTCAGTTGTCTACGTTCAACGTTTTCATATATTATTTTTAACCTTCTTTTCAACACACCAAACTAAAAGTAGAACAGTCGTAGAAAATCCATTATGTTAATTTTTTCTAGCGGACCGTTCAAAAATGTTGCAAATATTTTTCAATATTTGCAACAACGTGAATACAAAAATAAAATTTCGAAAACTAAAAAAGAGTGACCGTCACAGCCAATACTCTAATTACCATAACTGCAGCAACGCCAACACTTATACAACGTACATTTATAAAGACACAAATACTTTTTCATCAAACCAACAATGCCCATAATTCTCCCATCATTCTCCACAACAAGCCTATATATATGTACGCGTCCACGTAACACTTCTAGTCGCGTCGACCTCTCAGACCCGCACACTACCTCAGCTCACGTAATCTCTAACCCTATTCCCAGGGCGCTCTCTCTTGTCGCACGCGCGTAAACAGCACGTTGCATATTTGTCAAGAGTGTCGCATATACAGCTCTCCCTCCACTAAACACACCCGTCAATTATTACTTCCTCCCTGGTAACCTACCACGCGATTTTCCCATAAGCGGGTGTCCTGAGGTACATGCACACATATAGTATATATATCTCCGTCGACGTCGAGATAACGAGTATATAGCGCCGCTACTACTACTATACTGCATATCGCGCGCAAGCATTAGGTGACGAGTATATAGCTATACATGCGTAGACGACAGCCAATGCCGAGGGCGACCGCGCGGAGGAGGATTTTCCCACGTGTGCTGCGCATTACGCGGGAAAAAAGAGCCGACGACGTGAGCGATTTATGGTACGACGTATTATATATAATGTAAGGTGATGGTAAACGTTGGGTATGACAAAGGGACGGTAGTTGATAGAGTTTTGAATTTTTAATGGTTCTGTGCTTCTTCTTATTGTTAGAGCTATATATACATATGTGAGCATAGGTTCCATTCACAATCATGTAAAGAAATGTTCAACTTTTATTACGTTAAAAAATAGAAATTATAAATAAACTTGAATTAATTGCTATACATAAACTAAAGCAACTCCGGCAAGCGCAACAACAAACTTTATGTTTTTAACAATACACTAACGATAGAGAAGTTTTCATTATACACCGAAAACCACAAAACCAATCGCGACCACAACAATCAACAATACTCTCTTTTTCGATTACGGCCATTCTCCCTAGTATCCCGCGCGCATCATAACCAAACCACCCTATGATGCTGCAACAATAAAAGCACGCGCGCGCCCGTTTGACGTGAAAAACATAGCGTGCCGCCGACGCTACCGCCGCACGTCGGTATAAGGTATAAATATAGCGAGTTTCGTGCAAAATTGATTGGATGCAATCTGAGAGTAAACGTCCGGATATTAGAGGCCTCGTTCGCGAGGGAAATGCGACGTCGACGCTGTATGTGTGTGTGTATAATAATAGTCGCGTTGCGTTTATGTGTAGGTCTATGCATAATATATATATATATATTGGTGAATATGCAAGTGGAGGGATGGAACGACAATGCGAGATACAGCTGATGATGCGTGATTGAAGAGTAGAAAAAATGTTTTGGTAAAAAGCTTATGTATGTATGTATATGCAGCATTGCAGCTGTTACAGTGGGTTACTTTTTACAATGTTTATGCGAAAGAAAAAATAATAAAAATGGGGGTTGCTGAGTCGCGTGTTTTTTAGCTACTGCAAAAACATTTTGCGCAGAGGCTCGAAGCATTGTGTGTATATCTATAGTTTTCGAAATGGGTATGTAGGTCCTTTCAGTGGTTCAAGGCGTTTTCTTCGAAACTGCGCACTACGGCAGTGGTACTGCGTCGTTTTGCAAAATTCAATGATATATTCGTATTATTGGAAACTAGTTCATTAGAAATAACGTGATCACTTGGTTACGTAATCTACAGAATTACTATGGTTTCAAAACTTTATTATACATAAATTTCTGTAAACATGTGTGCAAATATTAAAAAATATTCAAACACAATAATATTTTATTCAAAAGTTTTCTCTTACAAATAATTACCCCACCAATTGGACATTAATTTTTTCTTAACAACTCATAACAAGTACAAACAAACAAACATAACATACTGCGGTGAATCTTTAATTTACCGACCGACGAGTCATCAAATTTTCATCGTTAGAAAAGAACTAGCGAATGTAAACAAACAACAAGCCGCGAGCACAACGAACATTAAATAGGCCGACGAAGCAGTCGAGGCTTTGCCATACGCTCGCGCACACGAGCGCAAGTACTACTGCGTCGTAGCCCAGTTAATTCGCGGTTAATGCGAAAATCGATGGCGCAGTCAGCTGCGTCGTCGCTGATTAAGGATCAGCTGTGCGCGACTCACTCGCTCGCTCGTTCGCTCGCTCTAGTGTAACTATATACGATCGAAGCTTTGCAACGACTCGAAAACGTCACGAGCACGCGATGCGTCACGCGCGCGGGAATTCACTCGACAGAGTGAGAGAGAGAGAGGAGATCGAAATCTTCGTTATGTAATCGGTGGCGGCGTTGAGAAGAGAAGGGATTTTGGGGTCGCGCAAGTTGTGAGATTGGTGGTCATAAGCGGAATGGTTTAACGTAACGGGTTGTCACGTTTTCCGATGCAATGAAGGTTTTGAAAGAAAAAAAAAGGTAACATTACTACGAAAGTGTAATCCATGTGTTATTGATGTCTTTTTAATAATAAATATACGATTCAACGTCTTTTTTCAATTTTTCATTGCCGTTTTACGTAATCTTTTTCTTTCTAATAAATTTCTGTATAGTAACAATGACTGGCCGAAATCTCAAAACGATAATTATTAAGAATTTATCGACCACTTAGCGACACTGTAAAAGAAACCATAAACTGTCTTCTCTGAACGCGCTTTAAGGAAGAACAAAAAAAAACAGAACACCGGACGCAACGGCGTATACGCTATATATATATATATATAGCCGTCGGGACGGAAAAACATCGAGCGCGCGGATTCCTTAGAAAATAATTACGCGAGAGACTGTCATAACGAGTGACAAATTGAACGTCCAGTAGAACAAAATAGCGCTGCTGCTGCCTTCTCCGGTCATCTATATTTCTCTCACCGCGCGCGTGTGCAAAAAGGAAGGAATTGAAAAACGAAACTTCCAGCGGAAGAGGAAGAGGCGAAAAAGAGACGCGTATACCAGCAGCGCAGTAGCGTCCGATGACGTTGTTATCGAGGCGAGAGGAGAGAGAGATGGATTTTAGTCGCGGCGAAAATAAACGGCGGCCAATCGGCTTCCGCATTGATTGGAATACGATGGAGGAGCCGAAGAAAGCTATGATGGGGGGCGAAAGAAGAGAATCGCGAGAGAGAAGAGGGGAGAGAGAGGAAGAGACGTGCAGAGACGAACAACGGAGGCGAGAAAAAACGGCGCGCGTGGATCGAAGACGGCACTTGTAGTTGAACGGATCGTGTGTCTTTTCTTTTATTGCACGATATAAAATAAGAGAGAAATATATTTTTAGACAATCGAGCTATTAAAAAAAGAAATTTCAAATGAAATAAACGTTTCGTGAATTAGATTTACGTTGATTCTATTTCGATCATGTATAAATAGGCTCAGAAATAAAAAATCGATAAACAATCAGCGTCAAAAATAAAGCGAAAGTAGCCGCACACCCAACGCTGTATATGCAACCATGCCGATACAATGTTTACAATATCTCAGCCAACTTTTCTCTCTCTCTTTCCTTCGCGCCGATTACATAACCAGTAAATTAATTCTCAAATGCCGCAGACCACCGCCACCTCGCAACTCTCAGGCGCGTAACACTGTTACACCGCCCCGACATAAACAAAACCAGCAGCAGCAGCAGCGCGCTCATATGCGAAGAAAGGCTTTCGCGTATAATATACCTATACGCCGAGATTATCCTATACGTGTATATGGATGCGCAATAAAAGGTAATTGATTCTTGCGCGGTGTATACACTATAGACCGGCAACTACCGCATCTCCCACCTCCTCCTCCTCCTTCTTCTCTTCCTTCCTTCACATAAGTATAGCGTCGAGCGCCGCCAATGCCAAGAATTCCAACGGTGTGTATGTGTGTGTGTGCTTTATATCGGCGCTCGCGAAACGAGGTTTATTTGTGCGCCGGCGCGCCTATTTTCGTGCCTTCTCCCCCCTCCCCCTCCTATACATATATATATATATATATATATACACACTAGTACGCGCGTGTGTGTGTGCTCGCGCGCGAGCCAGACGAAAAATAACAATGCGAGCCATTGTATAAGAGGACAAGCGCACCGAGAGCAAGAGAACGAGAGAGAGAGAGAGAGAGAGTATAAGAGAGGGGTTTAGGTTGGTTCTGCAATGGGAGCGATAACGTTTATGCAATGCGCACTAGCGAGCGAAGGTCTGTTAACGGGTTATCGGAGTTGGCGCTGGGGATTTGTTGTGCTATACTGCCGCTGCCGCCGCTGCTCTGTTTATATGGCACAGTGCGGAGAACGTGAACTGTAGTATATATGTAGTTGTTGCGAAAGTGAGGTTTTAAGTAGTTGAATTTTAACGAAATTAGACATCAATGTATCCTAAATGATCGTTTACGAATAAAAATAAAACATCACTGTAATTGTTATGCTGTCAATTTAAATTTCATTAGCTTTTTTTTAATACGAACTTGTATGAAGAACGCCGAAACGTTTAGAGGTTATTGCTCTACTACACGATTAACCTTGAATATCAATCAATCAAACGTGTATATATTCGGTTTCGGAAAAAAAATTATATTTACTTTAACCAATCGATGCTTTATAACGAATTGAAATATTTCTAAAGTATACACATGTCGAGTGTAAATTTCAAAGACCTGAATATTAAAAAAGCAATATCTCGGTAATATAAAAAATCTCATTGCTCGAGATCCCCAATGAAACCAATTCATCAGAACAAAAAAGATTGATGAAAAAAAAGAAAAAAAAATGAAGTCTAAACGAGAACCTCCACACCACTGCATATATAGTAATTAAATGCCTCGTTCGATTCAGCTCGCAGTTTTTCAATCACACTGTGTGAGAGATAGAGAGCGAGAAAAAGAGCTTCTCTCGCGCCCTGCAGAGATAACCGAGTTTCGCACGCGAGAGCTGCGCATATGGCTTGCATCTAATCCATTCTCGTTGCTGCCATTGCGCGCTTCTACATAACCGACTCAAGCGACGAGTACTCGAATACCGGAAAATTGCGGCCTCCATGCGATAAAGCTCTTTCTCTCACTCTCTGTCTCTGACGGTATAGCTAAATCATAAAATGATTAAGAGACGCGCGAACCGTTTGAATACGAATGAAAGAATCGTCGTTACGAGGGGCCAGGGTTGGGTGAATGGAAAAGAACGTTAAGCGATACTACGTACAGTGGATGCGTTGACCGGACGGCAGAAGTTGTATAAGATGTGGTGGGGTGGAATGAAGTTAATTTTTCGGTGTATTTTTTTCGGAGAAATTTGCAAATTGGAGTTGTGTCTATATATACATACGAAGTTTGCACAGTGGTGTTGCTGTGTTCGCGTGGAAATGCAAGTGTAACAGGGTATTCGTCAGCAACCGCGCTATTTATAAGTATATCCTATACTCTATCAAACAAAAAGATGCGATTCTCTCGAACACCAAGAAATAAACGAACTATACAGAAATATCAGTTACGACAGGGAGCACATATACATTTTATTACAGACCCTGAGGTTTTTTTTATTTATACTTTAAAATAAAAGAACCAACCCTTCCCAACCGCAACAGGAACAGCAGCAGCAACAGCAACAACAACGACGCAAATCCAGCTCTCTTCCCACTCTATACACGCCACAACATCTCGCGGGAACCTTGAAACTCTCTCGCGGAGAGCAAAACACACGAAGGTACAAGGCCTCTCTTTTCCCTTCTGCGTGTTTATTTTCACCTCGAAAGAGCGCGTCTGCGCGCGGATGCCGCGGGGATAAAAAGGGCGAAGGAAAAGAGAGAGAAAAAAAGAGAAAATCAACGACGCCAACAGCTGGTGAAATAATGCCGAACACAACGCGCAGTTCCAGCGAGCGAGATCTCTGTTATATGTATCTACGCGTCGTCGTAATATGTGTGTGTGTGAGTCAGCGCAGGACCGTGACCTTCTCTCTATCTATCTCTCTCTCGCACTCGTGGTCGAGCAGGAGATCTCTCTCCGCGTGACGAGCAGAGCAGTAGCTGTAGAGAGAGTGAGACAGAGCACGTGTCACGCGGCAGTCTGTCGATAATCCGAGGGCTGACGGCGTGCGGCGGTGTGGCGGGAATGTACAACGTCGAAAGTTCGAGGCGGTAGCAGCGGCCACGTGGGTGGGAGAATACGACGGAGCTTGCAAGCGCGACGTGGTTGCGTCAGAAAAATATACGCCGTGTAGTGCGGAGGTGAAAGATGAGAAGAGATTGGGCACAGGGATAGGAAATTTTTCGTTGGTGTATTGGCCCTATATGTTTTGAATAGGGCATTGTGATTTCGTGTGTAAGATTAATGAAGTAGATTTACAATGTTTAATTTATATGTTGTTTAGGTCATTATAACATTTTTCAATAATTAATACAACACAAATGTTACATTTGTTAGTTAAATGAGTACGTATATAACAATAAGCGAAATTATCATGAAATGAAATGATGATTTCCTATTGTGCAACGTTTCGTCAACGTAACAATAATTGCGTACAACATTTTTTTTCATTATTAGATAATTTATTTTCTCGGATACGATAGTTTTATTCCCAACATCCGCGCGACCCTCGCTACTTCCAATAAGCACCAAACAACTCGAATCCCATGCTTACACACACACACACATACACGTACACGTACATCGGGAAAATTGCACGTAACTGCAACGAATTGCGATTCCCCGCTGCGTCACCTTGGACAACGGAAGAGAGAAATAAAACGGCGATCTAAAAATCCGGCTACTGCTGTTGCTGCTGCTGCTACTGCTGCTGCTGTTGCAGCTGTAGCGAATGAAAAGTCGCGATAACAACGTACTCACACATACACACACGCATATATAGCTGTGTGGTGTGTATATAGGGATACACGTTCTACATCCACTACACAACCGACGACAAAAGCGCGCGACGCTCGCGAAAGAGGGAGAGAGAGAGAGAGAAAGAAGAAGCCTCTTTTCCACGGCGCGTCCTTGAGACACGAGAGAGAAATAGAGAGAGAGAGATTCAAAGAGGCGGCAATCAGCGAATTGCCCAGACCCCGAACGAAAAAAGGATGAGAGAGATAGACAACGACAACAGCGTATACTCACGTGTATGCGTGCGTATACGCGTCAGTCTCTCGTTCATTCATTCGCTCTCTCTCTCTCTCTCTCTCTCTCTCTCTCTCTCTTGAAGCTCTCCTGTGGGAAGGTCGTGAGTACAGCGAGCGAGCTGCTCGTTCATCGACGCGTGCTGTGATTCATCGCCGCGTCGCGCGGCATATCATTACTGCGAGGCGGTTTGCTTGCTGTCTACATGTGCGTGTGGGTTGCTGGATCATCTCCTTCTATCATTGCGAGTGTTTTTCTTCTTTTTTCTAACGACCACGACGACGCTTGGAAAGTGAATTGAGGTATGCGCGGAATTCGTGTACTCTATTATACGTTGGCAGATTTTATATACGTCGTAGCGCAGCGCAAAAGTGGAACACGCGCTTGCGAATGTGCAAGCGTGAGTCGATTAATTGAATGGAAAATCAATGACGAGAGAGAGAGAGAGAGAAGTGATTTATCGATTCGCTGGTACAGTGTATGTCGTTGCACATATGTATACGCGCGTGTGTGTATGTACATAATGTATGTGCGAAAATCATTTGACTCATATATAATTACTCTTAATTACTTACGTGAGGGAAAAATCGCAGCTGAAAAGTTTTCGAGAAGCGAAAAACGATTTGGGTCGACTACCACCGTCGCTACTTATACGGCTCTCCATGAATTATGCGCCCGCAACTTTTCCGCGATAAAAGCATTCCCCGGGTATATAACGAAGCTAACTCTCAGCCACGCGCAAATGCGTTTATTTGGGTCGAGCGCACCGCGAATGGAACGTTTATGCTTCTACTATTTTTTTCTCTTCTCTCCTCCCCCTTTCTGGATTCTCAAACAACGATGACCATTAAAATTGCAAGTTTAATTATTGACAAAATTGTCGAATAAGGTGGTTTATAGAGTGCAATCATTAAGAGGGCCTAGATGAAACTTGAGAACTCAATCAAAAGAATCAATATTAGTTAAATATTAATATTTGATTCTTCATATATATATATATACGCAGGTGGTCGTGTATTTCTTGACCATACTAGTGCCATTAAAAGTTTATTTTTCAGTGCTAACCAAGTGCTTTATTCAATTATTTATCAAAATCACCCACCACAATTGAAATTATTAATGTTTTTCATATATAATCCCTCTTTTCCCTTCTTTCTCGGCACTTTATTAAGAAACACACATACACACGCGATATCTTTAGACGAAATAACCGCAGCAACTATACACTGAGGGGATTTATTTATAGTTAATATATTTAGTAACAGTTAATATGAAATAGTTGATTTTGGGGAAATAAGGAAATTGTAAATTTGAAAACATTCACATTTGACTGAAATTCCAAAATATTGCTATTAATGATAGCATATTAATAGTTAATATGCGTAGTTAATAAAAGTTCGCAAAGAGTAAATATAAATAAATTTTTCTGTGTATTTCTAATATATCTTCTTATTAACTACAAACAAATTCTTCTTTCAGTGTACGCGTTTAGCGAAACCGTCCACTTCACGATAATAACAAAGATAGAGAGAGAAGAGAGAGAGAGAACTACGACGAACTAGTTTGCTACTCATAGTCTACGCGGCGACTTCTCCTTCTTATACTTCAACTCTACGAAGCGCGCGACGAAGTACATAAGCGAAGTACATTGCTATTCGCATAAAGAACGAACTATACGACAATAACAACCTCACTGCGAGAGCTACAACATTCAACTACGACGGTATACTCCATCGCGCCGACGTTATAAAGGCGCCGCAGCTTGCGTCATATATCGATTCTTATACTACATCGACTGACGTTTTCTCTTCCAAACCATCGTCATGTACTTATAACCACCGAAAAAATTCAACACGCGTAACTTACGACTCGTGTCATCGCGACGAATCTGACGACGACGAAAACGCATGAATTATTTGGACGCGACACGTGTGCATCATAGCACGAGGCAAGGTTGTTTACCCGTGGTTGGTAAACGGTCACTCTTTTCGTCACATATATATATATATATATATACACGTACAGATCGATGTCAAGTATAATTATGACGTTTGCAAGAGGAAACAGCAACAACAGCAGCAGCAGCTATGAGTGACGTTCAATATAAAAGCGTAACCAAAGACACAACGACCGACCCTTCTATACGCAACCATAAATAATAATGCGTTCCACGACACGTGCGCGCGTGCTCTCTCTCTCTCTCTCTCTTATACACACTATATAACTACCACGACGACGTCAGAGCACGCGTTATATTATACTAATTTCTACCTTTTCTTTATATACTTACTACAAATCACGCCACATTACGATACATAATACATCGCGTTAACGACGCAGCGCCGAAACTTCATACGCAGCTATATACGAATAATTCACCACGCGATGCCCTACTTCTCTCTTTCTCTCTCTCTCTTCGCGAAGTCTATAAGACCGAGACTACTACTACTACAGTGTTGCTTCGCAACGGCCGACACACGATCTTCGTGTACTGCAGCGCGTATATATATATATATACCACAGCAGCAGCTATACGGCGTTAATTTATAATAACCTACCGCCGTCGTCGCCGCGTGCGCGGTGTAAGTAGTGCTGCCTGCCAGAGCAGTCGAGAGGTGGAACGAACCGCGGCACATGCGGTGCGCTAGTATATAGTGGTGTGTGTATATATCGGATCAGCTGGTGCACCGGCTGGCGCGAGCGGTGACGTCAGCAACTGCCTGCCAGCCAGCGCGCCGCTATATATGTATACATATATATACGCGTTCTCTTCGCCGCTCTTCTCTCTCTCTCTATTATTCGCGCTAGATATATTTGAATCTCGCGTCTGGTATGCGCGTGGGTTTTTTGAAGCCGTTGCGCAACGCTGATCGCGAAGCCGAGTCAGGTGTGTCGGAGAAAGAGAGAGAGAGTTGTGGGTGGCAGGAGAGGTTCAGTTGCGATTTGTTGCGTTGATAAATTGGCGGGCGCGCGTGATTCTCGTGCCGGTGGGCTTGATACGTTTGAATTTATGGGCGTTGCGGAGAAAGGTGAGGTTGGTATGTAGAGTGAGAGAGGTCGAAGTGTTTAGTCATTTTCAATAATCTCCATACGGGTTTTAGATTTGTTTTTAACTCTATTTCACTGGTTATTATATATTTAATATAATTGATACGTTCAAGATGAATGACTCTTATTAAATGTACACACATACAACGTTTTAAATAAATTTAAGACTCTTCATTCATTAACATTATTCGACGACACCTTTAGGAGTTCCACACTCAACGTAACTTTAATTATTTCCACTCTCATTAAAAAAAAGGAAAATCTCTCGTTTCACACCTTATACTGTACCATTAAAAAAACAGACCACACGAAAAGCGCGGCCTACAAAGAAGAAAACAATTTTAACAAGAATCTCCGCGCTAAAAAAATAGGACACGGTCAGCAACTAGGTTGACCATACGCGCGACCCTTTCAGGAGAAAAAGAAGCTGCTGCTACTGTTGCTACAACGACTGGCAAACTCAGCGTGCATATGTGCATGCAGCATGAGTAGCAGGCCATTTGAACTGTAGAAAACTATTTTCCCCGCGCAGGCAAGCGAAAGAAAAATCTTTTCTAGCCTAGACTTGATGGCCGTGGCGCATGATGGAGAACGTGCACGAGATGACGACGACAAGAGGAAGTAGCAGAAGAAGAAGAAGAAGAAGAGCAGGCGGAGGAAGAGGAACTAGGTCACACAGCGACGAAGAAAGTAACCCGTGTACCTACCTATACCTATACCTATACCACACGTGCGCGTGGTATGTACATATATATACTTTGATCATCCCTCTATATGCCTCGCGAACGCGCGCATCCCTCGACCCTGTTCTTTCTTCTCTCTCTCGCTCGTTCGCTTACTAGCAACAGTAGCAGCCTCGCCAATGTAAATATAACCCCCGGTGTAATTAGATCTAGCACGGTCTAGTACGCCGGCGCCGTCGCGGCCGCCCACCATCATCACTACTACGGCCTACCTTCTTCTTTCTCTCTCTCACTCTCTCTCTCTCTTTGTTCCCGCGTCGCGTTCTTTTGTTTTCTGGCAAAGACACCCGCGCGCGACTAGACGAGTCAGCAGAACTGTCGTCTTTTACTTTCGAGGCATGTACGTGTGGATTGGTTTGTATATTTATAATGGTGTATGGGTAAAAGTTTTGATATATACTTATATATACTTCGAAAAAAGTTTCGAACTAGAGTAGGTATAGTGTGAAAGTTCTAGCACTGATGTACGTATACGTGCCAATAAGCAGCCGAATGTAAATATTAATGGCGATAAAGTGATTTGAGAAGTTGCTGAAAGTTTTTTTTCTATCATACGTTGTATTCGAGTCTAATTATTTCGCTATAGTTTATGCTGCTTGAATAGAAAAAAAACCGTGATATTTTGAGCAATGGGAAAATGTTCAATAGAAATATAACAATAAATAAACCAATAAATTGTTCAACAGCTTATCGCCAAAGCCAAGAGACCTAAAACAAAATTCAAGAATGTGTGTTTAAGAATATATTCAAATTCTCGTTAATCGAGGACTTACACGGCACTTCTAACCCACCTCTAATTTACTTCTCCCTTTACAAAGACACACACACACACACACGTACACGTGCAAGGTTCTAACCGTGTCATATCCTCTTCTCTATCCTTCCTACCGACTTTGCCTACCCAAACACGATTTCCATTTTCTCACTCGACCTCTCTATTCCACCTTTTCAGAGTCACACACACACACATACATATAGCCACTCATATATATATATAAGCGCACACGAAAAGCACCAGCATGTGTCTTTTGTAGCTCCGAATTGGCCGTTTTCGCGATGTAACACTACGTCTGTTGTCTCTGCGCGCGCGTGCGCGTGTTGTGTCGCTGAGAGTAAGTGAGAGAAAGAGGGGAAAACACGTGTACATCCACGCGCGCGCGCGCGCGCACATTCCAGTAATGAGACATATGTGTGGGTGAACACGAGAGGCAGTAGAGTAACAAGGGCGTAGTGCGAGAGACGACTTGGGTGTTGTGTTGTGTTACCTTCTTGTGTGAGCTTTTACAGCTTGCTCTAATGAAAATGGAGGCGAAGGGGAGATAAGCTATACGATACGACGATCTGTGATCGTTAAGGGGGAACCATGATTTTTCCAGTACTAAATGTTACGTGTGATTAGATTGAAAAGTTGTAATAACAGGGGGGGGGGGGGGGCGAGGGTTTATCACAGTAATAATGGGTACAGTATATATTTATAAAACGTTCCAAACATTAGGATTTAATTATTCCGACGTTTGCGCATTCATAACTTAATTAAATTACGGAATACCATATAATTATAGCAGCCGAACCTTTTCATTTTCATAAACTGCATGTATATTATACATGTATATCGCTCGTAATTACATAATCATCCGCACCGCGCCCAACGTTTATGCTAATGTACCGTCGAATTTATGGAAAATTATGTATTAATAAAAATCCGTCCCCGCGCGACGCAGCTGTATAATATGCACATACACACACAGGATTTGCCTTTTTTTTTCTACAGCGCCGTGAGAAAGTTTAGAAATTCCTAATTCACCGAGCGATCTGAATACCAGCATAAATCTGCATGATTTAATATCTTTTCCACGAAAAGCTCATTTGTATAAGAGAAATCGATCGATCGTGCGCGTGTATATACCCGGCGAATTCACGCACACGGAAAGCGGCCCTCGACCATTGAAAGTTCGCGCGGCTCTTTGATCGTTCGGACGCGATTAAAGACAGACACTCGTCACTCGTATACGTGTGGTATTACGATTACCACATATCTATATTTCGATAAAAATTTTCCGGTACGTAAATTACGTATATACGCGAATGAAACGTACACGATGCACACTGTATGAAGGGACCACCGACGACGTCCAACGATCTCGTAAAAATGTAGATGTAAGGTTTCGTGGTTGAAAGATGATTAGTCGAGTCGAGATATAGGTAAATTGAGAGTGTATTTACGATTGGACCAGCCTGATTATAAATTTATGATAATTCAAGAAATATAGATTATTATAAATGAGATAAATTAGAATTAATAATTTAATTTAAAATTAATATAGTCTGTAAACGCAGTACAATCTTAGACTCGCTACACTCACAGCATTATATCTGTAATTTTATAAACGACGTAACGTGGAGAATAGCATATAATAAACCAGATCGGCACCTCATCAAACATCACAACGCAGTGCGAACCTTCAGCATCACCACAGACCGCCTGTTAATTAAAGGGATCTGATAATTCGATTAATTAAGATGATGCATTTGAGTGCCTCAGGCGTGAAAAACGAGAGAAGCCGCGCCAATGCGAGTATACCTCATCGACACAGAGAAAACGCGAACGCGCGCGCGTGCGGGACGTTGATTAAAGGAGAATCACATAACGCATTCCAGCGTATTGGAATTAGCAGTACCGAGCAGCAGCCCTGCGGCAGAGTTTATGAAGAAGAAAAAAAATATAATCCGTAATCTACAAAGCGTGGAAACACACAGAGAGGGGAAGAGAATGAACGATGCCATCCACCGTCACTATATACGCGGCATTGAAGTATATTTTTAGCGACGCTATACACCACCGACACTGTGTGAGAGTGAGAATACGTTAAAAAAAAAATACTCGCGATAAAACACGGAAAAAGGTCACGCTTTGATCTCGGCTTCTATATACACCTATAACAACAGCAGCAGCACGTGTGTGTATATCCATATTATGCGGCGCCTGTTCCCCACCTTGTCGCGATCTATATACGATAATTTCGTGTACATCCCAGAAATGCATCATAGTCGCGAGCGACAGAGTATGTTATTAGCCAAACCTGCGGACACATACACACGCGCGTGTAATACCAGGGCGGTGAAGAAGAAGAATTTGAATAATTGTATAGCGTAGCTTACTGCTATATATACATATGTACAACAAATCGCCGGCTGCTGCTACTCTGGCTCCGCGCGTGCTGGATGATAATGAGAGATTTTTTATTCGCTATACTCTTTTTTTTGTTTTTAATAAGCGCATGCACCGTATTTATAAACGCCGATAGCGTTGGGAAAAATGAGTCAGCAAAAAGTAGAGCAGCCGAAGTAATCGACGCGAGAGACGAGCGCGCGCGCGCGTGTGTGTGTATGTGTTATCGTTATAAATAAACCCCTCTGGATAGTTCGCGTGCTTCATATAATAATGATTTTGCCCGCGTGCACGCGTCCGAGTGCAAAAGAGAGATATATAGAGGAGAGAAGCTTAAGTAATTGCGTGTGGAGTAGAAAAAATTCAGCGCATTATTATTTATTTGTTTCCAATAACAAATGCGTGCGTGTGTGTGTGTATGTATATATTTTTAAATTTTAGCGATAATTTTAGGTCGCGTCTCGTCTTGTTATTGTCGAGTCAGCTGCTATTAAAGATAAGTGCGTTTTAAATTAAAAAGCGCACGTATAATTACATACAAATGTTATTGGACGAAATTATATACATATCTTGGGAAAATTCAAAATCACATAAATATTATTGAATAAGAAAATATATACACGTATTATACAGCAATTCACTAACCCTGCTATATTTAAGTGGAAAAAATCTCTTTGAACACTCATTATCTCGACGACCTCGTACATCACTAAGCGCGCAAGCAATGTCTACCACCCACCCCCCGCGTGACTTTTTAATTCCCACGAGAGACCTATCTCCTCTCTCTCTCTCCCACTAAGAACATTCGCAAAAGCTACATGCAACGCGGTACCACAAGACCACAACAACCGCAGCAGCAGCAGCAGCGTGTCGAGCCGTATCGGCTAACAATGGTTTCGCGCGCAAAGAGTATCAGAGGCTATCTCAGTCTCTCGTGCAGCTCGTGCAGGTCAAAATCTACGCTACAGTCTTTCTCTCTCTCTCTCTCCCTCACGAGAAGGAAAATCCACTACGAGAATGTACTACTATCCGTCTATCTATCTATCTATCTATCTCCCACGTATATATATGTACACACATACATACGCCCACGCGCGAGCAAGCGAGCGAGCGCTGCTGACTGGCTCTGCGGCGTGAGTCACCAACAGCTGATGGCTGGCGCCACTCAGCTGGTTGTTACCGGTGCGCGCCGTCGTCGCTCGCGCGTGATTTTTTCAGCTGATCCGAGAGAGCGGCCCGCACGCGCGTGTATAGAGCAGAGCAGGCAGACGAGAGGAAAATACATCTATATAAACACGTGTACGTATATGTGTGTGTGTGTGGTTCTTTTTTTAGGATATGTTGAGAGATGGAAGGAAGAGGGGAGTAGTAGTAGTAGTAGATCGATCGGCGAGTAGTTTGATTTTGATTCGAGAAAGAGTGGGAGCGGAATGCGAACGCTGACACTGATGTGTGTTGTGGGTTCGCGCGCGCGTATATGCGAGCGAGCGAGCGAACGGGACGTTACGTAAGGAACTCGTTAGCTGTGCGGGTTTTTTCAACTCGTGAGCGAAGAGAGAGAGAGACGAATCGATCGCGGGAGCATACGAGGAGGTTCTCTTTTTCACGTGTGTGGTCGTAGTTGAATGTTTGTTTATTGGAATTTTTTGTGGCGATCGTTGAAAAGTATAGTACAGAGATTTTGATTACAAAGGTTTAAACGTAAGCTAAATATTATTAAGAAATTGTTTATTTAAACAACACATTATTGTAAAGCTATACTTCGAATGGAAAATCATGTAGTTTTTAATTATTGATATATGTATATTCTACAAAGCTACTCTCAATAAATCGATAAATATTTATGTATATAGCGCTACAACTCGCGTAGTCACACCTAATTAAACTCAGAACGGTGCGAGCATTTATCTTTAAAATCATTATTAAACTTCATTGTTGCACAACTCGACACTTCGAAAGCAACCTTGCGAACCAAAACATATATATCTATATCCGCAAACTGCGCAGCAGCTGTCTAGCGTAAAAGAGAGAAAAAAAAACTACACAGTTGCTGTGCAAACATACATACACACACACATACACTTGTCAATCGACGAAACTACTCGTGCAATTTTCTGCCTCAAGTTCGCCGTCGTGTTGTTAAAAGTAAAATAGGCGCGCAAGAGAAAGTCGCGACGACGCGCGGCATTGTTGTGCCCCTGGCGCGCGCGCGCAAGCACACCCCTGACAAAAACTCAAGGCCATCACTTTAAGCCTGATGCAACTGAGAAAAAAAAAAGCACGATAAAGCATCTCTCTCTCTCTTTCCGCGCTTCCTCTTCTTCTTCTTTCACTCTCATCCATTTGCGGGGACGTTTCTTTTATTCTCTTCCGTTCTTTGTTTTGAATTCTTTCTTTCATTCTCTCGCTTTTCGGGGAGATTGAGGAGGTGGAGTTGGTTTCCTCTATTTCACTTATACTTTTTTGTCAGCTAATTGCCGTGATGCAACGAAAAGCTGTTCTACCTCGGCAGCGGGATGAGTCATTTAAATTCTGAATGGGACGAGAGCGCGTTAGCGTATTGTTGTATGGTCAATGATTAATTTCGTACTTTTGCGCAGCTATTATTTTAAAACTTACATTTAACCGTACTTCACTTCAATACAATTATGTTTTTCCTAAAAATCTTTATTAAATCAAAACAAACAATACTTCTCCTTTTTTTTTGTTTAACTACTCTCTAAAGTTGAATTAGTGAAAATTGTTCCACCATTTCAATTAGTGGAAAAAACTACTAATTTATTAGTAAATATTCACTATTTGATTAGTATTTTTTTTAAACTACTAATCAAATTAGTATAAAATACAAATTAAACCAGTAGTTTTAAAAAACTACTGAATGAAATAGTAAATACGCACTAATAAATTATTTATTAGTTTTTTCCACTATTTGAAATAGTGGCGCAATTTTCACTAATTCAACTTTAGAGAGTACTTTTTTAATCCGTTCGATTTCTTATCGCAACATCCCCCCAAACTACGAATCCTACCTAATTAACCCATTATAATTTCCACTTTCAACCACCGAACCAACCGCAGTCGCTCTATATACACACTCCCAATTCCCGGGCCGCCTCGTCATCTCCAAACTCATTTTCGCACCGTCAATACACAGAGAACAGCAGCCACCCTCTCATTCCCTCTCCTCGTACACTATACGTATAGTATATATACATTACTCCAGTGGCTTTGTGTATACATCGTGTGCTTGGTTCCTGCAAGCAACGACAGCCTCGTATTCTCACTCCCGGCCTATCGCAGTAGCACACGCAGGGCCTTCATTTCCCATTCTGCCCTTGCCCGCGCGCGCGCGCGCCTCTGGACAACAATTATTATTGCCGACCGACCTTTGTCACGAGCGCTCGCGGTATAACAGAGAGCATGAGCGAGGTACTACTGCGCGCACGCGGACAAGGACGCGGCGCGAGAATTGAATTCAGAAGCGGCCCCGCGGAACGAGTTTTACACCGTGTGAGAATAAGGGCATGTAAGATGCCGAGATATACACCGTCGTCGTCGTAGTCTCTCGTTTTCGGTGTGTTTGTGTATATATATAATGTGTGTACTATACTGTCTGGAGTTGTCGTTGTTACTGTGAGGGGAAGAGAGAAAGAGAGAGAAGAATGGAAGGACGAGGAGAGTGTTGTTTATGTGAAATGTGCGCGCGAGTGCTGTGAGGTTGCTGCTGCTGCTGCTCGTGGTGCTGGAACGTAGTGATTTATGGAGTGTCCGCGGCCTGCGAGAGGAGTAGTGTAAATGTGTCGCGGTTTGTCCTTATTTCGCGTTTTTTTTGCTAAAGAGAGAGAGAGATTATTACGCAGACATGCTGTTTACGAAAGTTTAAATACATGTCTTAAAATGTCTAATATGTATACAAAACTATACGTAAAATTGTTGAAGTTTTTTTTTTAATATATTAAAGTTCGAAGATTCCCGCTACATATACTATACACAAAAGTTCACACTGCGTTCAATGACTTTCTTCGACCGGTATAACCCCTGAGTTAACTTCATTCTTATATACTTGTCTTTATGCAGTTTCCCGAAATTCAACTGTGCGCCCTCATTAAAATAAGAATCGCGACGACGTTGACTTTGACTTTCAGACGCGACGAGACGGCGCTTTGTCAAAAAGATACGCCTCATCGCGTATGCATGTGGATCCATAAATAATCGTCGTTGCGCAACGACGCGTCTCTCTCACTCTCTCTCCTCTTTTTTATCTTTGAGCACGCGCACATCCGGAGTAGACGAAGTGCATGGGAAAAAATTTGTAAGCTTGACAATTAGCATGAGATGTAAATTTTTACGAGGAAAATTGTCAAGTTGTTCGAATGTGACACGAGAGCAAGTGTCTCGTTTTCTGAATGTAGGAGGATACGTTGTAGAGAGGCCACTGAATGAAGATCGTTCTTTTGTTACGTAAATAAGAGAATGTATTAATTATAGTTTCGATGACAGAAAAATTTTTTTTAATGTATTTATGTTTTTCTTCGTATTAATTTCTCATATTAATTTTTTATTTGTATTCTATGAATATTTATCGAAATGATAATAATACTCACATTAACTCGAACGTTTTTCTACGAAATAAGGTGATATCCTAGACAACTACTTGAACTTTTTATCTTTTCACACGAAACGGCTATTTGATATAAACGCCATGGACAGCTGTCAACCACTAACATACAGACGGCCGTTTCTAGTCAATCGATAAAACAATCCACTTATAACGATGCTTCACCTTATGCACAATAATAAAGAAAGAAACCATAAATTTTTTCCCTCCAACCAAAAAAAAGAAACAAAAAAGAACAACACGACCTCATTCCATTCCAAATCCAAACGTTACCGAAACAATCCCGTCTCCTATACACTAAATATCTTACCCCCGCGACACGCAAAAACAGCCTTAAATCAGAACCCGCTTCCACTCGTCATTTTTTCCTCGCTCTCTCTTTCTCCACTCGTGTCTCGGAAAAACAAGGAAGCAAAGGCCCCGGGAAAATCCTAAGATATTCAAGCTCCCCGAGCTTCAGGAAAAAGGGGGACAACCGGTATATAGTAGTATAGCGAGTGCGCGCATGAGCTTGAGGGAGGAAAACAACGTGGAGTGTTTTCTCTTTCTCTCTGTCGCTCTCCACGACTGTATGTATATAAATATATATATACACATAGTGTCGAGCGGAGCGTCTGGCCGTCACGTGGCCGGCGGACTGGAACAGCCGGATCCCGAAAAGCGGGAAGAGGATGGAGGAGGGTGTATAAGGGGAAGTGAAATCCTTTTTGTCCCCACGTGACATCGCACGACGAGGAAGTCGAGTGACAAAAAAGGAGATGAGGACGAACGTGTGCGTATGTGTATGAATTGGTGTATGGGTGTACGAGTGTGTATAGTGGGATGAAAACGGATGGGGCATGAAATAGTTGTCAGACGTTGTTTGAAAATGAATGGCGGTGGTGATTGGTCTTTTTGTTGTTTTATATGTTGTTATGATGTATTATGGGTTACGATTGGGCATTGAAAAATACTTAGTTTATGTATCTCTTTACTTCAGTATGTATAAAGGTATTATTTACAAATAATAAAATTACGTGAATGTATATATATATATATACTTGCAACGATACACAGAACTTTTTGTAGGTTTATAAGAATCGTACGCAATAGTAAAATCAAATTACACTACCTGTAACTAATCTTACTTTACGATCGGTCTAAAAAGAAAAAATAACTTTAAAAATGCAGTAAACCGAAACAATATCACCCACTTACACACTCGTTTCACTTTCAAATATTCTGCACAATTGGGTAACCATTGGAATAACAAAAAATTTATCGAAATTCCATTTCACATTGAAAATATAAGAGCAAATAAATCCTCAAACGTAAATAAATTTTAAAAGCCGTCGATAACAATGAATCCACTAGAGAGAGAGAGAGAGAGAGAGAGACAACAAAACCAGATTACCATACCGAAAACAACAACATACTGTGCACCCACCAACCGCCTCTACAAATGTGATCGCCGTCGGCCAGAGAAAAGAGAAAACGAGAGTGAAGGAAAAAGACGAAGACAACGACGAGGACTACGACAACAGGGTGCGGGTAGGAAGTAAATAAAAACGAAAGGGGAAAGAGAAGCAGCGGAAAGTGTATCCGGAGGGAATTCTCCTCTCGATATACGCACACATCACACACACACACACACATATATATATATATATATACGTCAACGTATATACACACACATGGGAGAAAGATCTGCCGTCGACAGATGGTAACGGGATCAGACCAGAGGGGGGAAGTCCAGAAAATGCTCGTACTCTCTCTCTCTCTTTCTCTCTTTCTCTCTTTCGCGATGACTCTTACGTTTGCCCCCCGCACGCCCGTAACTCGTTTAAGTTCGTCTTTTTCTCTCTCTCTCTTTCTCCTCCCCCTTATCGCTCGATTTGACGGCGGAGCTTACCGCACGCGCGATCGCGTTGCAGCGGAATTTTCTCTCTACTTTTGGCGCAGCAGCCATTCCGAGAAGAATGGCACTCGATCACGGTTCGTTGCGGTCGTTTATACCCTTTTTTCCCCTCTCTCTTTCTCTATATTATGTTCCGCTTGCGGGGCGATTCGAATGATTCGCAGTCGTTGGTGGATATGGTGCTGGTGGTGGTTTAAGATTAGGGGTGAGGCGGGAGCGATGGGTTGAGATGATGAATTCGCGAATGTGACGAATCAAAGTAATGATTTCTTTCTTTTTGGTAGTTCTTTTAAATAATATACGCAGGTAAATTGAAATTGAATATCAGAAGCATTTTGTATATTTAATTTGACGCACGAATGGGGAAACTTGGACAGGTATTATGATTAATTTCCCACGGCCAATCAAGGGACCCTAACCCTTATAAACACGGGAATCCTATAGCTTTATACTTTCTCTTTTATTAATACAAACGGCCGAATTTCATTCGAAAAATTCATATCGTGTCAGAAGCCGACATCGCATAGTCGCGCGGAGGAGGGTCGACAGGAGAAACGAGGCGCGTGGGCTATCGTGTTACACGAAAACAGAGGGAACGCCGCCTAAGATTACGTGCCAGCGCACACGAGTGGCCGTATAAACGCGAACTATATATACGTGTCAATTATCAATGTGGGGATCGCTATACTCCCCGTCAACGTGTAGCGGCGGAATTTCGGTATATATAATCGACGATTAAAGCGACGCCGGCGTTTAAACGGTCGTTGGTGCGAGTGTTTACTTTTTGGGGGAAGGGGGAAAAACGTTTTGAGGAGAGAGCTATTGTTATTATAAGGTTGATTTGTACAGTGATATACTTCGATATTATAGCCAAACAGTTTTTGGGTCTTGTATAAGAAGTGAGTTAAAACATTTTATATGAAAGGTAGTAGTATGGTAGGATATATTACTTTGATTTATTTACACATTAAAAAAACGCCTGATTTACGTCATACACTCTTTGACTTTATTAACTCGTACGTAGTGTACAAAAATAGATCAAATGTGTTTACAAAGCAGTCAATAAAACTGGAGTCGCTCGTTACACTCTCACGCGCGGCAACGCACCACACCCCATAATATAATACACGTTCAAAAACGTATCAATTACATTGCTTCAAAATTGAGAGCGAAATTTAAAGAGAAAAAAAAAGAAAAAAACATACAGCCATACACATAAGATTACGTGGCAGGCGCGCTCTTTTATTTTACGATCGACAATAAACGTCGCGACGAAATGAATTATCCTCGTTAAAGTGCGTTAAATCGCGCGCGCTATACACCGAATTTATCGTACAAAACAGCCATTAAAAGCCCGCGGACAACCGCCGCGATTCCCGTGTCGTCAGACACTATCTCGCTCTCTGTAAAAACAAAGAAATCCCGTATACATACGTACGGAGCGCGCACTTATAGAGAGAGAGAGAGAGAGAGAGAGAACGAAAAATGGCACGCAGACAGAGCAAAACGAAAAAGCTACAACGAGACTACTACACACTGCCGCCAGTGTAGCCGACAACGACCGGGAGAAAATTCGGCCCGCCCGGGTGTGTGTATATATTTAGTAAACGATGATGTAACCACTACGCGAGAGAGAGAGAGAGAACGAGCCCGCGCTATCTTTCGACTGCGTGTACGTCTGTGTGTGTGTGTGTGTATCTTTTTAGCGAGCACGTTTTGGCTGACTGACTGGCTGCCTGCTGGCTTTTATTCTCTCTTTCTTTATTTCGGCTCTCGTTTTTTGCAATATTAACGAGAATATATATATACATATACACACGAACACGTGCGCGTCGAGGAAGAGGAAGGGATCATTGTGCAACTCCCCCCTCTCTCCATCTCTCTCTCTCTCTTCATTTACTTCGTGGCCACGGCGCTCGAGTTTGTATTTTCGGGCATGGTGTATAGTGTAGCTTTTATTCGAGAAAGCTGCCATCACAGCGATTCGAATCGCGCTGGAGTGTAAGGGTTGCGTAATGGACACGCGAGTGAGCGATAAAAATACGACTATGGGCGAAATAATCGAGAGTCGATATGTTGGTTCAGTTTTTTTTTGTGTATTTGCGTGTGTTCGCCAAGGTGGCGGTCGTACTGGTGTTGCGATCATGAATTGAAGAACAGCTGTTATTTTTCTTTTTCAAGATTGACGTGTACACCTTTTTTTATCATTAATTTAATGCAGCTGCATGAAATTCGGATAAAAGCTCTTTTGCAATGCATTCTTGATATTAAATTTAATTTAACGGTCTTATATATACATCTGATTTAATCGGAATACGAATTTATTGAAAAATGCATGACAGAATTGAATTAATAAATTAACTCCGGCAATATTATACAATTTCATTATAATATTACATCTTTCGAAATCAATCGAATGTAAAATAATAATTAAATCGAGCGCTGAACAACGTCAATTATTCCACTCGATAAAATATATGTATATCTCGCTATTTCCAATTCGATCTACTACCACCAACACACTTCTAATTACAATCGAGCGAGCATACACCTCCCTCGACTCCTAAACAAAGCCAGTCCTTCCAACCACTCACTCACTCACTCCAGCACTACTACTACCACAACAACGAGGACTCATTTTTTCCACTTTAGCCACAGCAGCGTGTCCAACTTCCCCCCCCCCTCTCTCTCTCTACGTCTGTACTTCTACAACGAGCACCGAGTGTCAAGGATTTGAATGGCTCTCGCACGGCCCTGAACCCCGCGCGCGCGCGCCGCAGGTAAATCCCAAGGCTTTGTCTGCGGCCGCCAGGAGAGCGAGGGAGAGAGAGAGAGAGAGAGAGAGAGAGGAATGGGAGCACGCGTGTATATAAAAGAGGGAGGAAAAGGAGAGAACAAGGAAGAAGGAACGAACGAGCGATTTTCGAGATAACGCGAAGAATAGGACTCTCTTTCTCTCTCTCTCTCTCTCTCTCTCTCTCTCTCTCTCACTCTCTTAGAGGTTGACTGGAGGTCCGTTGCTGCTTTTGGCGGATGACGAGCTACGTATAGGTACATATATGTAAGGTTAGGTTTAAGAACATGGTTATATTGATAGTTGAGAAGACTTGGCGCGAGAAAACAAGCTGACTAAGTTATGAACGAAGCGAACGGGCGTTTTTACGACGCAAAGGTGTCTTTATTACGCGTAAAAAAAAACTGTACCAGGTCGTTCCAGGGAAATTCAAGAGAAGAGAAACTCTAGTATAGCATTATACTGGCACTACGGTGCAACGATGTATTAGTAAGCTTAAAGACCATTAAATTAGGTGTAAATCGTTATCGAACTTCCTTATTTCGCGCTAAACCTGCGCGAGCTAATTGCCATACCGATACCACGCAACTTCTATATGTATATATGTGTGTGGGTATATAGCATATATAATAATGGATAGCACGTCATATTCCCACGATGAATGTCTCTATCGGCTGTATACGGACGTGTGAAAACAACGCACGCCGTGGCTGCGTAAACGCTGCGTGATGCATCGTAAAAAAAGTGTTACTTCCGCTCCTCGTTTATACATATAAGTATATATTAATCAGAATCGGCTTACAGATCCGTGAAAGTAATTTCTCGGCGATAGAGAACACGTTATAATAGTCGTCGGAATTTTCACGTCACAAATTCCAAACTCAATTCAATCGCGTCACCGAAATTCATCTAAAATTCCATCGGCTTCCCGTCTTTAATCTTATCCACATAACTTTTTCCTCCTGATGCACACGCTTATATATAGGTATATTATATGCTATCAAAAGTTCGCTGCTCGCGCATACACGGACGGCATTCCATCGCGCAAAATGCTCCTCGCGCGTCGTCGTCGTGCACATCTCTCGCGGCGCGCCGCGGCAGTGCAAGAAATTCGTGACCGTTACCTTGCCCGCCGCCAACGCCGCCTTTCACTTTCTCTCTTCTCTCTCTTTCTTCCGCAAAGTCCCTTCGTTAAAACACCCGCGAGGAATGAGAGAGAGAGAGAGAGAGAGAAAGAGGATTTCATGGGGTCGCGCAAAACGGAATCGCGCACTTGTCTCGTCGGCGTGCGCAACTACTGCGCATAGTCGTGCTTCCTTTCTTCTCCCTTGCTTACCTCGCGAGACAAAGAATCGAAAGTGAGCCGCGCGCGCGCGCGCACGAGCGGCTGTCGAGAGGCGCCTCGGAGAACAAATGGATTCTGACCTGAAAATCACGCGTGTGCATGTAAAACGATCGATCTCTCATCGCTCAAGTCTCTACTATCCACGTGCATAAGAGGAGAAAGAGGAGCGAGCACGGAGAGAAGCTCAAGCGCCGCGATTTCTATTTTCTGCGGTGAGTACTTTTATGGTGCACTGGTGTGTATATCTGTGTGTGCCGATTTACGGTGCACGCCGAGGCACCATGATTGGTCGATTGATTTTGGATTTTTTGAGGTTTATAGTGAGGATTTTTTTGGGATTTATATGCGGTACTGTATATAATTGTAACGAAATTGTTTTATTTAAGTTTTTGGTACATGAGTTTTTACTTTTAGTCTTGTTATCTCGTTTATTAAGATATTCTTTAATTTTTGTTATCCAATCATACATTGTCTATTAGAAATTTAGTAGGTATAATTCTTGGGTAGATCTATAATACAATAATTACACTTTATTATCCAGAAACAAAAATCATAGTTCGTAAAAATCTATATAAACTATGCGATCTCGCGTGCACGTATATACACACGTCAACACGTAAAAGTCAGGGTAGAAGGCCGAAAAAAGTTGCAGAAAAACAGGGCCAAGGATAGAAGGGCAAAAACACAAGACAACGAAGAGGAGGTATAGAAAATGAAGAAGAACAAGAAGTCGGAAGGGTCTCGACCCCCGCGCAGAAAGGCGGAGACGCGTGACAGGTACGTCAGTCGGAAACTTCCCGAACGAAAGCACTCACACACACACACACACACACACACGTGTACATAGATATGTGTGTGTGTATATTGTGAATGTATCCTACTTGGGCCAGCTGTTATCTCTCTTTTGAAACGCTCATTCACTTGCAATTTAAATGCTAATTCGGGATGTTCCGTGTTTTTTATTAAGCGTCGAATTTACAAAGTTCACGAGAGAGAGAGAGAGAGCGTTTAAAAGGCATGAAAGTGTATAGATGAGGTGTTAAAAAATTCGTCGTTTAGTTACTACATACTAGCATCGTTGTACGAAGACATTGTTGCTATTGGATGTAAAAATTCATGTCAAGAATGGAAAAGCAATTTTTCATGAATTTAATATAACCGCCGGTATAGATACGCTACAAGTACTATGTCCCATCGTATAGAGTCGCTAGGAATTCTACGAACAGTATCGGTAAAAATACATATTTTAATAAACCAGATGGCGTCGCCGTCGCCGTCCCATCAATTACAGCTACACAGTAAAAAGAAAAAAAAAGAAAAAGAAAAGAGACGTTGCAGCCAACTACCCTAAACTGCTTCCAGCGTGCTGAAATTTTCACGACTTATACCGGGAATTCTTTCCCTTTAGGCGCGTATAGTTGCGTTGAAAATCGATCGATGCTTATACATATGGTGTAACACCTATAGAGTTCGACGCACGTGTACTTTGTCAGCGTTATAACGACAAATCCGTCAGAAAAAAACGTGAACTTACGGGAAACTACCTCCTGCTACTGCTGGTGTATATGCATGATTAACAGTAGTAAATTATATATAAAGCGCAGAAGGAGGTGGCGGGAAGAATGCGATAAAATGATGTTTAAACCACATTGTACTTCGAAACACCAATGTTTCATTACACTAACGTGTGTTTGACATTAGTTGAAATAAACGCTAATATCCAAAACACACGGAATATATATATAAACAAACACTAATTCGGAAATCCATACAAACGCACGCGCACACACGCATTACTACTGCATCGTTTCATCGTCGGTTTCTCGCGCGCCAACAATAACAATGCACCCTCTATTCCTCCTTCTGTATACAACGATGCATGGATAACAAGAACCGCCGTCGCTTCTTCTACCGAAACAATTTCTCTCTCGAGGCAAGTGCCAGATTGTACGGGCTACACAGCAAGAGTGTCGCATTGTCGTTTCGCAGACGCCGTGTTTTCTCATATATATACACACACACACACACACACACACGATGGAGAGAGAAACCAATGGTGCGGTTCAACAACCGTCGGTTTTTGGTATTGATTTTCGTGCGCGGTTTCGTGGGATACGCTGCGACGTTGCGAAATTATCATTACTTACTGTGTGTGTATAGAATATAATTGTGATACTGTGACTTAAAGTTGTTCTTAACTCGTGCAAAGATACACAAGAACTATAATAAAACTATAGAGAGAAGAAAAAAGTTGTTAAGTAGCACGTGAGGCCAGAAATAAACGTCGGCGGTGGAATTAAAGTTTGATGAAATACACATCGGCGCGCCACTGTTTAGCCTATATCATTGTCGCGGTATACGTGTATTGTACAGGGGAGTGAGAAAATGTGCGTTTAGCCAGCCTACACTATTAAACCGTCAGGTGACGACAATGTCGTTGAAGGAAAATTTTCTTATACACGTTTATTACATTTATTGAACAAAGAGAAAAGAAAAACAATCATCAAGTTTTTCATCACCTCATCACCTTACCACGCGACCTATCCCTCCTATATATATATACACACTTCCACCACCTATATTTTCGGCTAAATCAGTCACCGAATCCACTCCTTCTCGATACGGATACAATGCGCGCATTATTTTCGCCACACCGCTACACACGCAGCCACACTTCGCAAATATATAAGGACACAAAGACAAAGCGCGTGCGCTCACTGCTATATAGGAGGGGGAGAGAGTTTGAAGACTTCACGGATCGGTTCCCACCCTCGCTTACTCGCTCGCGAAGCTCTTATTATCGTCTTTGAGATTCGAAGAAACGCTATATACCACCGCCGCTTTTTCTGCGCGTTTTTTTTCTCTCTTTGTGCGACCGCACGATATGCAAGCTTATGTATGTATGTACACGAGAGGAGGAGGGGGAGAGAGAGAGACAAGAACGCGCGATCAAGAGGAATTTAATTACTTTATGAGCGTGTGTTTATTCCGGGAGCGTGTATATATATATAGAGGCGATATGTATGTGATGTTCTGAGGACGTATCCTCGTCTCTTTCGAAGAGAGGAGGTGGATTTAACTTAATTAGAAATGACGGTTGAACGAACTTTACGAGCGAATGGTGTGCATATAGTGTTGTTGTGATGGGGATGGCAAGAATATTTACGTTTTGGGAAGTTATTTTATTGCCGGATAACTTGATATTGTGGATGTGGATGTGTGCTTCGTTTTGGTAATGACGAGTGAAACAAGAACTAAATTTGTCGGTTGTCGTAATTTTAATTTTTGTGTGTATATAGTGAGTAAGTGATGAGGGACTAATTGTTTTTTATTACTCTGGAAAATTTGGTTGCATTACATTCCTATTCTATAAAGATTAAGACTATAATTCGCTATAACTAATATAGTCAATAACAGATGCTAAATATTTAAAGAAAAGAAAGTTACATTTCATTTGGAACTAGTATTTACCGAATAAAATAAGCTATTTGCAAAAATAAACATTCAACTACGTTAAACGCAATTTTTACTCACAATAAATGCCGTTTTCCGTAAAACCCACGCAATATCTCCTACCACCACTACACGTATACAACAGCCAGACAATGCAATTAATTTTCCGGCTTTCTTTTTAAATTTCATTAGTCAGCCTATTAATTCCCGCAACTCTAAGAGGCCACTTTGTAAGCAACGAACGAGCAGACTAGCAGCAGCCGCCGCCGCCGCCGTACGATGATCATAAATGAAATTTTCGCCTTAAAAGTGCTAATGAAACAAACTCACCGCGCGCGACCGGCGTACCAGCTACAAACATATATATATATACAACAACGCACGCTCACGAGCCTCATTATTATTAGCATTTAAATTGCCATCCACGCTCGCCTGGCATCCGATTAATGGGAAAAATTACACGCACCGACGAGAGAACTAGAAAGATACAAATCTGAGCGTCATTTGTAATGATCGTTCCTTTCTTTTTCATCGTGGTGGGGGGGGGGGGGGGGGGGGGGGGGGGGGGGGGGGGGGGGGGGGGGGGGGGGGGGGGGGGGGGGGGGGGGGG
>JAWWEQ010000010.1:29657381-29729067 GCA_035583055.1 Torymus tubicola | reverse complement strand
ATGCTCGTTCCTTTCTTTTTCATCGGGCCCCCCCCCCCCCCCCCCCTCCTCTCTCTTTCTGTTTCTCTTGTAGTCGTCGCGCTATGCAATAACTCAGAGCACAAGAGAGAGAGAAAGAGAAGTCGCGCCGCCGCGGGAAAATAAGTCACTCCCAGGAATATGACGGTGTATATAAAACGCGTACCGCACCGACGAGACGCTGCTGCTGCTGCTTTTGCCGCACGGCGTTGACGCGACAGCGAATAATTCGCTTCGCTCGTTCTCTGTCTGCGTGCGCCGGTTCGAAATATAACTTGTGTCTCGTGAATGAGAAAAAGTCGTACAGTTGCCGAGAGATGGAAAATATTGTCAAATTCGTTTTTTGCGAATGGTATAGCTTTAACGGTATAACTGGTAAGGCCGACTCTTAATAAATTATAAAATATAAATAATAAACTTTTATCTACTATATCTTATTTCGTTATACATAAATCGTGAAAAAACGTACATCGAAGAATAATTCAAATTTATTACATCTTCAACTGGTTATAATTACGATAAAAGTCATTAAACATAACCAATTGTTTACTTAATTTCAATAACACATGCTCATTAATCTAATTAAAATACATTAATTTACGAACCACCGAACCAATAAAAATCAAATTCCAAATAAATTTCCGAAAAAAAAACAAGAACCATCATTTTCATCCTACCTCTATACAACGATCGCCAACCAACGCACCTCGGAAAACAAAAGCGCACTCGCGCTCACGCAGTAGCGATACACGCAACCACGGGCATACAGCCAACGCGCTGCATCTTACTTATATATACACACGCATACATTTGCAAACGACAAAGCGCCGGCGCTTCGCCAGGTCGAAGCACTATTACACCATCACGCGGTCCCGCATTTTCCGAGCAGTATAGCAGCGCGCAGGCGCCTTTTCTGTTATAACGCAACGGTAATTAGCTCGTGCGGCTGCACAACAAGATTTTCCGCGTAAGTATAGGCGCCGTTTATGTACGTGTGTATGTACATAGGGGCCAGAGAGAATAGGTGACGAATGCTATCGGTATAGAAGCTGGCGCAGGCTACCGTTGCACGTGATATTTATGTGGTAGATATATGGGGAAGTGCAAAAAAATGCAGCGTCGATAAAAAAAAAGAAGGTAACAGTACCGTAATGAAATTCCACTTTTTCTGTTAGTCCTATTATAATCTACCTGCTCGCTTTGCGACGACTCTTTTCTTTATTCGTATACGTATAGTGTGGGTCTGCATGTATATATACGCGAAAAGCCACAGTAACACACCTCCCACGACTATTTTTAACCGATATATACGCTAAACCGAACTGTGCGCGGTGGCATAGGGAAATATTTTTAGATTAGCTTAATCTATCAAAACCACGCGATGATGAATAATCTATGAATTATTCACCACTGAACGTGGGTAGCAGCCGATACGATTCAACACCAAGCTCGCACGCGCGCGCGCGTATGTGTGTAAATATACGTCAGCTCGCGCACGTGACGCGGTTCTTCCTTCCTTTTTACCACGTAGCTTGGCGCTTCGTTCGATAAATAGACGCGGGGCCGATAAAGAATTTACTTAACGCACACGTAGAACATAGCCGAACGACAGTTAACGTTGCATAATACGCGATCATATATATATATATATATATATATATATATATATATATGTTTTGGTGAGGTGTTTCTCTGTTCGTTTTCACGGAAAATATATAAGAGCGACGTTTTGATTACGAAAAATATAAGAAATCTGTATATGAGAGAGAAGCGATTGAGGTTGAAATCACAAAAAGTTGATTTACTGATTACATGAATGATGAAATATATATGATTATTCACGTTGTACCTGACCTATAAAATGTGCATAATTAGTTTAATATAAGTAAAAACTATTGGCATAAAAAAATTTGCCATTTATATATATAAAGTCGAGAAATTCACATTAAATTCAATATCTCTCTCTCTCTTCTACATTCCACCAATCTTAAAAAAAAATCTTCCGGCACCTAAAATGCGCCATCTATACCCATCGACCACTGCCACCAGCGTATTAGGTCCCCTTTCTTCTTACACGACGACGCAAAACACATGTTTCTTCGGCGCGTAAACAACCTGCCTCAACGTCAAAAGCTTGCACCAAGTATAAGTATGCATACTACTACTACTACTTCTACTCCAACGTTCTACGCAACAGCAGCAGCAGCAGCAGCAGACAGCGCACGGCATCACTTTGCACTTGGCTGGCCTCGTCTAGGAATGGACTTAACCACGAGGGTCTCTCTCTCTCTCTCTCTCTTTTTCCCCGCCCCCGCGCGTAATATTTCTCAATCTCGTTAATTCGACGTGCCCGTGCGCGCGCAAGCTGCTTCCGGCCGAGTTAAGTCGGTTATGTGCGCTACATAGCCGTGCGCGAAAGTCTTTTGATTAAGCGTATATATGTGTAATAAGTACGAAGAAGGAGAAGGCGCAGGCAGACGAGATGGGAAAAGAGTATATGTGTATATATATTTGAAGTTCGCCGTGCGCACGCGGGAATATAATTGGATTCTGCGTGAATTATTATGTATTACGTGAGAGGTGCACACGCTGACTGTCTCGCGCGAGTGTCGTATGACGAAGAGAGCTGACACGCAGTGCTCGCATGTATTATAAGCGATTGTAAAGAAAAGATTGAGAGTAAAATATAGTATGTGATGTAGAGTGGTTGTGATTGGTCGATTGTGTATTATAATATATATGTCAGAGTGCGCGAATTTACGTTATAATTAGAGCTGCCGTTGTTTTTTCTTTATTCAAAATAAAAAGTAAATGTACATTTTTTGTTAGACATACATAATTTTTTATTTAATCATTTACGTATAGATTTAAAAAAAAATACACTTCGCTCAAAAACCCTTTCATCCACAGTCTCTTTCTCTCTCAAAGCGCGGGAATAGAAATATTTCCCGCCACACGCTTTGAACGTTGCATCCCCTGCATAAAAAATCTTCCCTCGCACATACAACACACACACACACACACACACACCTGTTTTCCACTGCACGCCTCTCGTCTCTTTATCTCTGCGGTGAACGCGCGAAAATGCAAACGAACCCCGCGCCGCATCGCCAATGAAACGACGACGACTGTGCGAAGAGTGAGTGAGAGAAAAGGTGGAAAATAGAGACACGACGTGCCGATGATAATGCTGTGCACGAGCGCACGAGGAGTGAGCGGCCGCGCTATATGTGGCGTCGAGTTGACTGTGGTCAGGGATTCACCGATATAGGGAGAAGATATGCACACGCGCGCGGTACGAGGAAAAAGAGCAGCTATATGAGAGGATGATGCCGATGGTGTGATAAGTGTATAGAACGCGCGTGTCTCTCAGCGTTGATGATGAACGCGACGATAATGAAGTTGCATTGCGTCTCTGGAGAGATGTATGTTTACGATTCGAACATTGTTTCATAATTTTTCAGTGTAATGATTACAAATGTGTCAGTATATATGGATGAGTAGTATAATAGGCGTTACACTGTTTTTGTATCGGATAAAAAGTTACTATATATTCGACAGTTAGTTAACCACCATGAAAGGTCTCTCGAGTGCTACTCTTGATTCACCGATTCAATACACAAATCAGAATATTAATTCACATTAGTCTCGGTGCACATACATATAATATGTCGCAAGCGATCAGAGAACACATTACAGCCCCGAGCAGCAGCAGCAGCAGCGGCGGCGGCGGCGCTTAAACATTAAATATTTGAAGAAAAAAAAACAGCGTTAACGTCCATTCTAAAAATAAAATTAATAAGCTCCACACACTCTGAACGGCGTTGTGCCCGTGCGCGAACATATATATACATATACGCACGAGCGCGCCTATCTCGGGTGACATACTTTTCGAAATTATCGTTCGCGAGCAAACAGTCGTCCGGTTCGAGAAAGAGAGGAAAGAAGGGGGGAGAGAAGCTTTTTACGACGGCGTGGCAAAAAAAAACTATAGCAAAAAAGAACCCCGCAAATATATGATATTTCCACTCGTGCGATGATTTAAAATATGTACATATATATATATGTACACATACACACACACAAGTGTGCGCACATGCATTCATGCTGGTGAATAAAGCGCGCGAGAGAGCGACGAAGGCAAATATAATCGAGCCGATTATATCTAAAACGTCGAACGACAAATTTTATTGCACTTGCACGCGTGAGCCGTGGCGTATATATACGTATATATATATATGTATGTGCGAAAAGATCGCCGCCATGCCGCCAGAAAATCATATAATGACGCGCCGGTTATCGCGAGTCTGCACGCTCTCGTTTATCTCTCTCTCGCGCGCGGTGCTATTATATACGCGTATTCGTTAAATAACCGACGGTGCGAAATCAGTCATCCCCTCGCCTATACATATAAAGGTGAAAACGTACGTGTAAAAAGAGAATTTTTTTGTTGTTGTAATCTTCTAGAGCGATCATCATTGCAGAAACATCTGCTTGAAAGCGGACGTATGCGACGACAATTGTGTTCAAGGCTGCGAACGCGCGACGATACGAAGAAAAAGAAAGAGCGCCACCGCCGCGCCGTCGTGTATTTTTAGAACACATACGCGCTGCAGTTACGCGATCCTTGTATATGATGATTTTTGGGAAGTATGTGCCAGTTTTATGTGTGTAGACGTATAGCGAGCGAGATCTCAGTATGTATTGTACGATGACGACGACGTTGTCGGCGAAGAAAGGAGCGCTTTTGCACTAATGATACGATAGCGCGATAAAAGTGTTTTACGATGTATTGCACGGCAAAAGCGTGTGTACGGTCGTTATCGTCTGAATAACTTCTTCTTTATTTCAAACCACCACGGTGAAGTATATACGTGCGAAGATAAGGACAATTTTTTTTCTAAAGAGTGTAGTTTAACCGCTCCAGTATGTTTTAGAAATGTTAAATGTTCAATTACCTTGTGTATAAAAACAATTTCATTAAACGTCCAACACCTTTTTATTATCACAATAAAACAACGTAATTCTTCAAGTAGTATACAACAGCCAATACCACCCCCATCAATCGTTGCCAAACAAACGTGCTTAAACTACAAAACTCCTCTCACCTCAATATACCGAAACAATCCCCTAAACACAGCTATTCTTCCCACTTTCCTCGTCCCGCAAAGCAAAAAAAGAAGAAAACCTATTGCAGCGAAGACAATAAACACATCTCACTCTTTCCCTACTGTCTACCCAACTCTCCACGGGGAATCCCGAGGCGCTCCTCGTTCGGAAAAGCTTCCTCTCTCTCTCTCTCACTTGTTCGCTCGACGCAAGGGAATCTTTATCGGGCAAATAATTCCAGCCTCGTTCTCGCTCTAGCTCGCTCGCTGGCTCCGACCGCTAATTACGCAATGATTTATCGCTCAATCAGCTGATATCAAGCGGCGCCGCCACTGCCGCCGCGAATCGTGAAAGATAGCTCGTCGGGGAAACAGCTGTGCGCGCGCCAACGTTTGTATGTGTGTGTGGCGCGTCTGTCTGAACGCCCCCCCACTAATCACTCGCAGCAACAAACCGATTTCTCGTGTTTCTTTTTCTCTCCTCGCGTATGTTCGTGATACTCGTCGTGCACATGCGAAGAGGTGTATATATACAGAGTTGGCGACGAGTCATCATGTGTGTAGAGTGCTATAGGAGTAACGATGTTTCGTACGGGATAAAAAACTTTTTTTTATTACGATAAGTTGGAATTAATTTGGCTAATTAAATTTGTAAATATATGATTTAGGTTGGAAAATGCAAAACAGATGATCGATCAGTACACGATTTTTTCGATAAAATTAAGGTTATTTATTATCGTCGCGCATGACACAATACTGACACAATTCGCTCAATCTTTTTAAATCGATCACGCGACGATAAACGTACGCGTTTAACATTTCCGACACAGACATATTGTACTATGTATAAGCTCTGTTCATAAACAAGAATAAAGATATAGAAATTGTTTTATTATTATTATTATTATTTTAATATAGAATGTAATCTGTGAAAGATTGAAACGATTAGCATATAAATTAATTAAAAAGTGATGACTAATATCGGTACATTATGATTATCGCATATTAATACTATACTATATTGATAAATGAATATACAATGTACATGCATATTATTCCGAAGATTCCAACAATAAAATTAATGAAGCACGCGACAACAACAACGCACATCGGAATTCAAACTACGTCGTTCTTTCGAGTATACTTCCATTGCAATCAACTATAGCTCTCTCTCTCTTTCTGTGTAGTTTGCACGCGATATGTATAGCACAAAACCGAATGGCGCGCAATTCAAACAATCGCTTCCAGGAAAAGCTCTCATCGGCGAAACTGCAACAACAGCTCTGTACGACGACGAAGTGTATTTTTTTTTTCCTCTACTCTTGCCTATATATACATATTCGTACGCATATATATACACACTGCAGTAAAGTATACCCAACTGCTTCATGCTCGTTCTTACGCTCTACGTTGATTAAGAACTGAGCGCTAGAAAAAAATACGGGCATGGTTTTTCAGAAGGTAAAAGGAAAAAAAACATGCCCCTTTGCCTTGATGAGAAGCAAGTTCCACAACGAACGTATAGGGCAGAGGATTACCAGTTCGCTGAAAGGGAGAGAAAAATGGCGTAGAAGGGGAGCAGTGTGTGAAATTAATCATCGTCTTAAACATCGACCTTTTACGTATTTTGCGGGTGAAATTGGCGTAGGTTGGGAAATAGAATAGGAGAGCGCGGGAGGGCAATTCATATGAATCGATTTATGCTATGGTAAAACTAATTAAAAAAATGAAAGATAAATTATTTTGTATCTTTACAAATATAATGGTAGTTATATAGGTAAGAGCCGATATTGTAAAACTATTAATTTAGTGAAATACACAGCTTACGTAATTACGGCGATGATAGAGAATGTACATATATATATATATTTGAAAATTTGTAATTGCTTTATACACCACTTCGATGTAATTTTCCAGATGGTTACACGAACTAAGTGTAATATGTGAAATAGCGCTGAATCGATAATGCAAGTATAATTAAAATGCAAAAATTCCTGGTAATAGCGCATTAAATTAATCCACGCGAAGTCGGTAATGTTCTATTGAGCGTATACGCATGAAGTTTTCAACTGTAATAGTACGCAGCATGACTAAAACTATGTAGATGTTTATAAATAAACTATATAATTATTTTCCAAGTTCCATTTAAGAGGAAAAATAATTTTTTTAACTAAAAATCTATATTATTTCTAAAAGATGTTACGTCAACCTAAATTATATTAATAACTAGCAATTATTTAAAAAAAAAAGAAAACCACAATGATATATTTATTGTTTACGATCCTTCAATCTAATGATTTTTCGCAAAACCCGAACAATATTCTTCTCTATCAAAATACAAGATGAACTATACTAAAATTCCTTACTGCCAAATCCATCAACAAAGTACAATTTCCGCCAACTTCCACAACCACTCTGTAAACCAATTACAACCGCCACACGGGACTCCAAAACTTCAAGGCCCTCCCCGGTATCAAAACAAACCCGCTCTACTCTTTCTCTCCATATTCTCAAAAATACTTTTTACTTCTATACACATACGCGCGAAAGAGACCACGGAAGTCGAAGACGACGCGGGTGTACGACAAAGGGAAAATATGTAAACACAAGTCGCGTGCTTCATGCCGCGTAAAAAGCGCGCGCGCGCCGCCGGGACTGTATACGTTCTTTTCTCTCTTTCTCTCTCTCTCTCTCTCTTTCTCGGGTTATTTATAGGAGCCGATTATTGTGTAACAAACGCATACGCGGGTTTACGTAACCACGAGTCCGGCGACGCGCGAGAGGAGCAATGTTTCCGCGTACATATGTGTGCATACGTGTATATATATAGTGTTGAGGTTTGTTGCAGGATCGAGAATGCGAAAAGAGATTGAAATAAGTTGCGACAAAATTTATAGTTATGCAAAAATGTTATGTATAGGTAAAAGTTAACTGTTAAGGGATAAGATGAAGTTAAGGGTAAAGACTTAAGCGTTTAGGATTATAAATTAAAAAAAAAAAAAAAATATAAGAATTTGATATGGTGTGTATATGTATATATACTGTTCTTTCCATACTCTTTCTCCAACCCAGCCGATTTAAAAGGCTCATTGTGTATGTATCGCTTACACGCATTTACGCATGCACAAAAGCTCCTTTCCCGCAGATAATCCTATCTCTCTACATACAGCTCCGCCTACATTTTTATCTTCTCTTTTCCTGTATTACTCTCTTATATACCGACTTTCTCGCCTCTCTCTCTCTCTCTCTCTCTCTCTTTCTCTCTACACACTTACACCTCTACACCTATACTCTCCATTAACCGACCGCGGTCACAAAGGACATCTTCCCATCAACCGCTAATTACAGATGCAATTCCGGGCGATTTAGCACCCTCTCGACAGTCAATCGTCATGAAACCATCATTAGCAAAGCCTAACGAACCAAACAGACGGCAGCAGCTCGTGTATCCATCCATAAATCTCTCTCTCCTACTGCTCCTTAATTTCCCTCCCCTCACCACTTCCCTTTCATCACGCTCTCTCTCTCTCTTTCTCTTACTGCACTACTACAATCTGCGCACGCAAAGTGCACGCAAGATGCGGAGCCGGAAAAGAAACGCGCGCGGACAAAGAGAGGCGAGTGCAACGCGCGCTGCGGACCGAGAGAGAGAGAGCGAGCGTGTTTTGGTACTGTCGAGTGTAAACAAAGGACCAGAACGCGCGCTCGACTTCGTCTCTCTCTTGTGCGCCCATTATTTCCTCTCTTTCGAGCACTCGCACACGCACACGAGGCAGCAGTGGCCCTGAGAGCCGTTGCTCCTCGCTCGCTCGCTTTTGATCATGTTTTCAGCGCGCGGAGAACAAGCGAGAGAGAGAGAGAGAGAAAGAGAGAGAGAGAGAGAGAGAAAGACAAAGCGAGCACCGCCGCATTGCCGTGGCGGTTGTGCGGTTCGTATATGTATGGAGGTGGAGGAGGAGGAGACGGTAGTGGTGGTGGTGTAGGAGAGAAAGAGATGCGAGAGATCAGAGGGAGAGAGATAGGACATAGCGGTTGCAGCATGCGCTTATATGTATATACACGTATAGTCCTGTGAAGATTGCTATGCGCGTGTGTGCGCTGTTTCGTCGAGAGCGACAAAGTTTCGGCGGCTTTCTTTTTGAGAGAGGATATCATTGATGCGCAATGGCATGTGCGGTTTTGTAATTTTGATTTTAGCCGAGATACGTATAAGAGTATAACTACGGGTGTGTGTATATATATATACCGAAGATGGTAAGTTGAAAATTTTTATACCTGGAAAAAGGTTGGCAGGTAGTAAAACAAGTATCGATAAACGACCGTTGATTGATTTTTAAACAAGTAGGTAATGTTATATATCTCACAAAACCTACTCCTAAACTTACCTGTCAATGAACTCAAAAAGTAGCAGATATTATACCTGCAAGATATTCTATACCTACTCCAACTTACTCATAAAGTTCTATCCAAATCTTAACGACCGCATATATACCAGCTCGATATCGTGATACCTTATATTCGCTCGAAAATCCCGCCTACTATACCTTTTCCCCCCTCTCTTATGCGAAAACTTCAGCTGTGGTCGAACAAACTACCTGCTTCCAATCCCCTACACTTACCATCGCTCATGCCACGCGCGCGCTCAGTCTTCTACATTGCTATATACCTGCTGGCAAAAATATCCAGGTGCGTAGTTCTCTCTCTCTCTCTCACTCTATCTCTTTCAGAACTTCCCCAACGCGTTAATCGACGCGCTCTCTTATTCAAATCGGCAAAACTGCAGGGCGCGCGCTCGCGCTGTCTCTCTTTCTCTTTCACGTCCCGCATCCGCCGGATCAGCATTGCTAATTCGAGACGAAGAGAGAGAGAGAGAGGGCGCGCCAGTTCCAATTTATTCCCCAACGACTATATATATATATATATATATATATATACACGTCGGTCGTTTAAATAGAGTAGTTTTTGGATTAAACGAGACCGAATACGGCGAGGGGAACGGCAGAACTGCGCGTACGGTGTGTCGATTAAAAGGGAGGGTTTATTCGCGAGCGTGGGCGCGCAACCGCTGTGGATGGGTGTAGTATAGTATGTGTAAAGGAAAGATCGTTTTTATGGTAATGCTTCGAAGTGTGTTGAAGTTTTTGCGTGGTGTATGAAGGTAGTTTTTTTACGTATATAGTTTACGAGCGTTGGTGAAGTATGATTTCGTATAGTGATAGTATAATGTATGGGGAATGAGACGTACAACGCGTTACATAAATATTTTTTTATAACCTAATTACGAAACTTCAAACGTACATAAATTACCTTTCAATTACCGCCCAACCAACGCCCTCCTTATCCATATACCCGAAAAAACCATGCCAATAACCGAACTTTAATTAAATGCGAATTTCTTCCATCATCATCCTCTCCCGATTATCGTCCTCCGCCACCCCAATCAACCATTTCCCCGCCCGTAATAACCCAAGAGCGGCGTCGCGCTTCGCGAAGACAATGCCTCTCCTCCCCCCTCTCTCTCTATCTTCATCCTTTCACAGAGAATTTAATTTGTACTTTATAGGAAGAGACCACCCCCACCCAATCCAGTCGCGCGCGTACTTTCAACGCCGATAAATCGGGCCTTTGTCGAAACTTGGCCCGAGAGAGCGAACGCGCGACATAACTTTCGAGCGTTAATCGGCTCTCAGGGAGGAGAGAGAGAAATTAGCTCTCGCCGTATAATTTCGCGCGAGCGGGAAGAATCAAAGACGCCGTCGAAGGTCGGCTTCCGCGAACGCGCCGCGTCGGTTTAGCATAGACGCAAGAGAGAGAGAGAGAGAGAGAGAGAGAGAGAGAGAGAGAGGGAGCTTTGGTCTGCGGGATATATAGGATCAGCCCGTGTGCGCGCGCGTTCGTGTTTGTAAATATTTGAACGATCGCTATCGCGACGATGAGTGACTTTATATAAGAAGAATATCGGTACTGTGTATGCGACTTGTGTGTATGTGTGTATATGTATGTGTATATAGACACGAGCGCGACTGTGGTTATACGAACGAATGGAGCGCGTCGAGAGTCGTGGACTTGTGGATCGATTGCGAAAGGGAATGAAATATTTTTTCGTTTGTTTGGATTTAGAAAGTTTCATTTTGATATAATTTAATGATACTTCATACTTCTAAATTATTGAATTATTATTATTTATACGGAGAGCTTTTTCTCATATGGTAATATTTGTTTCTCGAAACAATATTTATAAAAGTTTTTAACTTTGTTAGAGGCAAAATATTTTTCGCCGTTATTCAAAAGACACAATTTTTTAAAAATAATTAACCATTGTTAACCATCTAATTTCTACTTCATACAATTCTGTTTCAACATTACAAAAAAAAAGGTTACAATAGCATATCATCCAAGATAAAATGTTGCATCGTACACTGTCCTCTTTTGAACGCGCGACAGGCGCGCAACTCGTATACCACATATATACACGCGTATACAATCTATTCATAACGCGTTTATCCGGCTTGAAAATCCCCGCGCGAGCGCTGCCGCGCTACATGGAGTGCTCCACACACACAGCTGTTCGACCGGCCGGCTTTACGTCACGCGCGCGCGGCGTGCGCATGAGTCACGAGAAACGTGTGAGTAGAAAGGCGGGAAAAGAGGAAAACAATCGATGCCAAGCCGAAATTCCGGCGTGTCCTTTTGAAAAAACGTGGATTTGATGGAAGAAAGGGAAACGAAGAGTGAGTAGCTTATATAGACCGGACTGTGTAGGTAACGATGTCTGAATTGGATTGGAAAAGTTTAGGAGCAGGTATGAAGATATTCTATATTTGGCTATTCATTTGGAAGTTTTGATCAAATTGTTAACTAAGTTGAAATTGATAAAGAAAAAAGACGTATACAATTTTTTTTAACGAATTACAGTTTATACGTCTTTATACTATATACTTTTGATCGTTTGCAACGAGGTAATACACTCCTCACACACTAACCATTAAATTTCACTCATAAAAGAATTGGTCAACAAATAAATGACAGACCAAAGTTCCATACCGCAATTCCAAACTCTTCTCTCTTTCTCTTTCTCTCCCTACCGCGGACTTTACTCCTTCTCGGACGCAATAATCATCCGAATAACCATAAAACTCAATTGTCATTAACCCGAGTGTACTAACTGCGTACCGCAGCCTCTCGCGCCCGAAATGGCGCCGCAAAGGAACATAAGAAGAGAAACAAGGGCGAGGTCCCTGCCACTGATGCCGCAGGCAAGACGCACGCGCGTGCGCACAGCATGCAAAGACGACGCGAAAGAGAAAAAAACAGCCGGAGCACAGACATGGACCGCGCGCGAAAGTTTTGGCGCGCGACGTCTCTTGATCTCTCGCTCCCCTCGTTGCGCGCGTGCGCAAAAATAACGGTCGTGCGGTTGGTTACCGGACCCTCGACGCGCGAGTTGTGTGTTACGATTTTTCGGTGCGTGTGAGAGAGGGAAGAAGAAAAAGAAGAAGAAAAAGGAGAAGGAAGCGTTTCCTCAATTACGTCAACCTTTTGCCGTAATAGCTGCTCCGGTTGCTGTTGCATTGCCGGGGGCGGGGGTGATTTTTTTGCATATACGCGGAGAAAAGAAATGAACGAGTATCTATGTATGTGTGATGAAAGTTCGTTTTTAATGATGAGTGGTACTGGATAATCTGCGGTTGAATCTTTTTGTGGTACATTTGATTTTAGATATTTCGTATAAGATTTAAATAATTTGAATCGTTAGGAAAAAAAATCGTTTAATATTATTTTTTATTTTTACATTGAAACAAATTGCTTACAAGTGACTTGTATTACAGTCAAGTTCGTTGTTATAAGTATTTCAATGTACACGTCAGTAAGTATAGGAACTACTACATTAATAAATACCAACAATTTCTCGTGAAACATTGTGTTTCACAAGTGGCGAATTAATTCTATAACAGCATAAAATATTAATTTTCTACTGGTTTATTAATTATTCACGCGTATACTTCACCACATATATACATATACATAGAGAGGCTAAAAATTCTTTTAAGTCTATAGACAAAGGCGGTGTATTAATATTATATTATACGAGGTACTGTTACTACGCAGTACGCACTTTCAGCGCTAAATAAAAAATTCAACAAAAGATTATACGCTCGCACAAGCATTGTAGAATCATAATTCCCTTAGAATTAATTAATTAAAAAACCAGAGCGACACGACAACTCACAAAAACTACGCTTGAAAGCTACTTTATACATACTCGCAACTGCTGTCGTCGAATAAAGAAAAAAAAACTCGCCTTATCATCCTCTTCCGCGAACCCAAAACCACGCCAGCGACGCATATCGCATCTCTCTCGCGGCGTGGCTTTCATCGTCGTCGTATCGCACGCGTTCAGAAAAAAAAAGATCGCACAACTCACGCGTCTATAGCTATAGTAGCGCTTCCTCAGCGGAACGCGCGTGCCGACGGCCGTATAGTTCGAAAATAGCCGCCCCTCGCTCTCTTCTCTCTCTCTCTCTCTCTTTCTGCTTTCTCTTTTGCAAGGACCCGAGATGTATGTGCGACGTGCGTGTGCTATACGAAAATAATCGGCTGTACACTTTGTTGTACGTTCACATTGGCATATAGGATAGCTTTTGTAAAGGGGTAAGTATAGCTGGTTGCGTTACAGTGCGTATACATATAGACGTGAGTATAGTTAAAACGGAAGTTGATAATTTTTTGACGAGGTACGTGATAGCGGCTTCTTTGTTGCGTAAGATTTTTATAGCACGGTCAGAAATTGATTTATTACTTACTATACGTCGAGAATGCGCAATTGTATTTCTTATAAGGATAAGATATATTTGTCAGCTGAGTATTATACCAACAGCTGATTGTTGATACACTAACTTTCCCCTTGATCGTTGACTTTCATTGTATACATTCAAAATGATATCAGACTATACACGCAAGTGTTCAATTTCGCGTGCGAAAATGCCGAATTTTTACATTATATCGTGATTAGAAGTACAGAAACTGCGTAAATATAACGAACGAGTAAATTGTATGACGTACCCTTCCTGCCACTGGAACATTATAAGCGGAGCATTAATGTAAGTCGGATGTTGCTGATTATGAGTCGTATTTTGTTGATGGTCAGTCACATTTTGGTAAGTATTGGTCACAATTTGCTGATTATTAAGAAACACGTTGGATATATCAGCGATCAACGCTGTATTTTGCTCATCGTTGGAAACCGTGCCTAGTTCATGATTGATCGCACCATCTTTTGCATCATTCATCACTGTATTTACCAGCTTTTCGATGGTCCAATTTTTCCCGAATCTAGCCATTATAGACCTTCAAAGCGGGCCATCAAAAGCGCACACGAAAATTATGACACTAAACCGTACCACATGTATACACCAAAAGTCCATTCGCGACCGTAAAATCAAAACAGCAGCATATACATATGTGTACGCATAAAAACATACGTACCACGTGTATATATACACACACACAACAACCGTGTATACCTTTGTACGAACCGTGCACTCTTATCTGTGACATACGAAATTTTATTACGCATTAACAGATGCCACGAAAAACCGGCAAGCCAGTGTGTGAGAGATAGAGCCAAACGATTTCACTCTTCTACTTATACAATGTACAGCGCGAAATTTATATCCATGCCGCGTCAAATCGCTGACAAACGAGCGACTGCGAGAGCTCTATGAGCGCGCACATATACACACGAAAACACACGGATATATACAAACACACGCGTGTATACACACCGACAAGCGAGCGAGTAATCGAGGCTTTGTCCTTCGGTCATGCGCTCGCTCGCTATAGCCGGCCGGCGAGCGCTAAGAAACAGCTGAGCGAGGCAAGTTTCTCCGTGGGTGACTATATATATAGATACTATACAAGCGCGTGGTTGTGTGTTTACGTGTGTAACGTGTATAGGTGTATATATATATGTAGGTGTGCGAGTGAGCGCGAGCGGAAAACAATAATAGGGAAGAGTGATGATTTTTAATTGGACGTGTGGCGCCTGCTAGACGTCGCGCGTGTGTATAATGACGCTTTTTATGCGCGAGGAAAATGAATAACGGATCGCTCGCGCATAACTTTTTTTGCGTTTAAAAATTAATAAAAAAAAGTAATAACAACAATTTTTACGCGAAAGAATCGCGAAGAATAATTAAAAAAAAAAAGATCTTTTTGTTTTGTTCTACCGGATGCATTGCGACCTATACAGAAACGGCAATTTTCTTCTTTTCTTCTCTCGCGCCGATGACACACATTTTCATAACATTCATTTGCCCGAGCAATATATTTTTATACTTTCGAAAACCGAATGGGAAAAAAAAACAAATACATTTTTCCAAGAACTCGATTCTACGCACAAAGCATGTATTCAAGTGTCGCATACCGTACTTATTATACATTTCAAAAAATGTTATCATCCTCGAAACAACACCAGATCTCGCGTATGATCACAAAAAAAGAAAAGAATTTCGCGTACATTCCCGAGAGACCATATACTTAACCTTTCGTGACACTACTTATATATTATATACACGAAGGCGGAAAAACATTGCTGGACAGTAGTAGATAGGAAGGGAGAGAAAAAAAAACATCGCGTCGACGGTTCCAAGAAACAGGGAATTCTCAGTAGGTACGCCGAGTTCGACGACACTGCGAGTTTTCTCGAAATGTAAATTTCGCCTAGGAGGACACGACGAGGAGATCGAGCTCATGACGTAAGCACGCGACCATGTGATTCGCTCTCAACTCGCGTACTATGTATGTGTTCGCTGGGGGGAAGGGGGGGGGGGGAAGACTCGAGAGGTCGCCATATGATGGTCAGATCTTTGATATTGTGTATATATACCAGTGAGGATTGGACATGGCATTGTCATACAACGAAAATTGTAAGCCTTTCCTTTACGTATATTGGAGTTGAAATAAACTTTATTTATTATAGTACAGAAAAAAAAACTTTCGACTTATAATAACGCTTAATTCACAATACGAATTCTGATACCTCTAGTTTTGTTCTACAAAAAAAAACTTACAATAATCAATAAAAATGCATAAAACAGCATAAAATCAAGTGACGTGCAATAATTTATTATTCGTCACTTTTCCACTACAACATCGGTGCCGTCTATCATAAAAATAAAAAAAACTCCATTCCACTAATTGTGCGGTATTAACCTTTAGAGGACGGGATGGCCCCTATACGGGCCATGCCCATGATAAACACTTTACCTGTATTAGTTTTGAGATATGAGATATCACATTTACCCAATTTCTATAGAAAAGCAAGAGAAATAAAAAAATCCCAAATTCCCGTCCTCTAAAGGTTAAAACACTGTACAAAAATATCCGATACAAGCGAGTAAAACGCTTGTCCGACGGCGAACGGAGCGACGGCAGCCGACGAACGTTTCCAGATCTATATAGGTTTTATATAAACGGCAGCCGGTTTTCTTTGTTTTTAATCACTTTATTTAATTCTCTACGTACAGCAATCGACGGCGTGGATAAAACTGTCCATAAATGCTTTCTATATCTACCATATATACAGTATATCCGACGCCGTCGTCAACGTAAGCGAGACGTTTTGTTTCGTCGGCGATGAGCACATAAGCGAAACAAAAACGCAACTACGAAATGGCCCGGAAGAATTATAGTTCTTTTCCTTTACGTATACATACACAATACTTTATTTGTTTTCTTCGTAACACGTATAATTTAAGTCCTCCGAGTAATTTCGCAGATTAAAAGAAGATCAGAAAAACACTAAACGCGTCGCGAGTAAAATAATAAGAAAGAATAAAAAAACTAAGACAACACTCACCTGCAGAGGTCCGCCTCCTGCTCCTCGGTCGTCTCGACGATTTCCTCAAGCAGGTCGCTGCTAGCAAACACTGACATAATCCCGTGATCGCGCCGTTGTTTATCCTTTATAACCGAACCAAAACTCTCGTTCTGTCTTATTCCAACCACCACCAGGACACCTCCTCCCTTTATCACACCTTCGCACACTGCCTATCCCTTTTCCTCTCTATCTCTCGCTCGGCGAGATCGATTTTTCTTTTTTTTCACACGGTAACTTTAACAAACAACACACCGTCTTCTCACACCGTCTTCTTCACTTCACACAACACCGCCACACTATATATATATATATATATTTTCTCTATACTCTTACAAGTTTTCCACAATAATAATAATAATAATAATAATAGACAGCGTGCGTGCTGCACACGCGGCTGCTACGACGTAATGGCGCGATACTGCCGCGCGCTCCGCTTTGGCGGGAAACAGCTGAGGGGCCGCGTGCCTCTGTATGTGTATGTGTGTGTCTGTATCTGAGTATATATGTATATATATAAGCGCTCTCGCGCACCTCGTCGAGTATACAAGTATAGGTATAGAAAGAGAAAGAGGTGTACGTATATATATGTGTGTATAGAGCGAACTGGTATCACTCCGCCACCGCTGCGCCGCCGGTCTGCTGCTCGCAGGGCCGTAAGCGCCGGTGTCTGCTCTTGGCCCCCCCTTGACGCTCGCTCTCGCGATTATATTCGCGAGAGAAAGAGATATAGGCGGTGGCACATACACTTTACACACACAGATCTTTCTTCACACATGTGCGTGTATCATGTACTTTTTCAGCTGGTATCGACCAAGTTTCAGATAAAATTGTAGACGAGCTCAGCTCGTATTATGTGCAATGTGTGTATATATATGTATATAATCGAGGTTAGGTGATGTGTGCTGACGATAATCTGTGTGTTATTCCTTGTTCGACTGCTGTGCTATAGTAGTGCTGGTGCTAGTATACTTCTGCTGCTGTTGCTGCTGTTGCTGTTTTGCTGTTATACTCGTCTCTTTCACCGGCTGAGACAGCCGCGGGCCAGCGCGAAAACTCGACGGTCGTTCTTTCGAGGCATGACTGACACGCGCAGCATGTCGTCGTCGTTGTTGTCGTCGCCGTCGCCGCCGTTTACAACCGCTAGCCGACTTGTGACAATCCTGCACGCACACTGTACACACACCGCACACTCGAGCATATACACGCGCGCTACAGCGCGTGGAGCAATGCACGCTCGCTCTCTATCTGCTCCTGATGATACTATACTGCTGTAGCTACTGCTCACACACACACTTGTCGATGCACAGCTATATATGTATATATACTACGTCGACGTAGTATATGTATATATCTCCACGCGGTCGAAATTCGCGCACAGAAACACGAACACGCCGCGCACACTGCTCTCTCTCTCTTTCTCGCTCCCTTTTTTGTAGGTTAAGTGTCGCTTCTCTGCACACAGTTCTCTATCTATCTCTATCCACTCTCGTTCTTCTACACGTTTCGCGCACACGGACACTCGCGTATACACTGTATATCCGTATGTATATGTATATATGTAGAGAAGCAGGTGTGTGTATATATGTATATACACAATATCCCGTGGATGACACGCGGGCGCGCGCGCGAGCTAAACCAGCACACACACACACTACACACGCACACACTGCACCGACGGGTAAGTGTGTACAAACACTATACTGTTCGTTCGGTGCAGTTATTACACTATATCTCTTTTCACTTTATATATATAAATTGTGTTTATACATGTATATATATATTGACGCGTGTGTGTGTGAGGGTGAGTGAACAGCTGAGAGGCGTGAGCGCGCGCGCGTACGTACAGGCGTAGAGCTGCAGGCTGACTGACTTCGCGCCGCCGATGCCGCCGTCGCCGCCGCCGCCGCTCCGGCCGGTCGCGAGAGAGCGGATGCGCGCGCATACTACAAGCGGCGGTAGCGGCAGCGGCGGCGACGGCGGCGTGACGTCGGGTGGTCTGCCGACGCTGCGTTCAGCTTGCCTGCCTGCTGATGCTATATAGCAGCTTCAGCTGTGTGTATAATATGTGTACGTGTGTAGGTTGGGTGTATATATATATATATATATGTAGTACGGAGCAACGTAGAGTGGATGCAGAGGTAGACGTGGGTGGAAGGACCGGGAGAAAAGCAACGCGCGCGAACTACGTACGCTGCGGCGTGAAGAGTTTTTGGAAGTTTCAAAGTGCTGACTATACGTATTGCTTTTGGTTGACTTTTCTGTTTTAAACAAAATAAAATTGGGAATTGCTTTAAATTTATGTATAATATGTGTGTATGGTTTCAGTTAAAGTAATTTTGTGAACATACTCAGCTCAAACTCATATAACTTTTTGATTATGTTTTGTTTTTTTAATTATTGTTTATAAACAATATAAAATTATTTTTATTTTTAATTTAGTTATTACTGCATTGCGATAAAATTAAGGTTAAAAATATATTTATTCAACGTTATGCTTTTACACAAATAACTTAAAAATCAATATGTAATAATTTATTAATAATAATTATTATTATGGTTCATTATAATTATTCGTTACAATTTATTTACAAAAATAACTTTTCCTATACGCTGACCATTTAATTTTAGCTGGCAATAAAATATTCATTTCTTCTATTGTATAACTTTAGAATCATAAACCAGTTACTATGCCATTATTTTCGTAATGGATCTATTTGAAGACCTTTTAAGTAGTAAATCATGTTTACCAAACTGAAGAAACGGATTATCTGTATAAGGTACATAATGAAACAATAAAACCAGTGAGTGACCTGCTCATTTGCGAAAGGCTCATATAGTTATGAAATAGATATAGGTACTTCAGTATCTTAATACTAATGAGTAATTATTAACCTATCCTAATCTCACTTTTCTTTGAAGATAGTATTATACTTATAATCTTTACGAAAATATACCTGCAGATTTGAAACAAAAGTATTGTTTTCAATTCGATTGTTGATAATACTTTATACCAAATACATATATTTTTCCAAATACATATATTAAATTACTTGCGAAAATCAAACTTATACAGACGCTACAACTTCACCAACATCTCCATGCGTTATAAATTACATTCGCGTCACTTTCAATCTTAAACTATCAACATAATGAACAAACCCTTTTCAACTCCATACTCCAAGATAATCGGTTGGCTCAAACGAGACACTTGAAACGACATCCAGGAAAGAAAAGCCTGTCTGAGCGAGTATACGCACCTATCACGACAATCACACTGACGATTATCCGTATACGTCTACTTACTACACCTGCACGCGCGCGCGCACGGGGGAGAGATTTTCACGCCTTTTATTGCACTGCTATATCAAGTGCAAAGCATATACGGTCTGTAATAAACCATCGAGACATGACAAACTGGTGCTCGACACGCGGCGAAACTTGCGGGTATACACATATATATACCTGTGCCAGGTAATTCGGAGTACGGGCATATATATCTAAGGGTCGGTCATTGAGGCGTGGTCAAATGCGCGTGCCCTCGTTAGATGCTATATAGGTATAGATGTATATGGTTTTACGATTATTGCAGTTATATTGGATTGTGGCTGCTCAGGATATGTCGTCGATGAATTCGTAGAATCCGAAGGATGAGAGAGTAGAGTCGATAGAGGTTGAGTGGTTTCCGTTCGTGACGGAGGTTCAAAATTTTGAAGTTATACCTGGAATGTTTTTATTTTAAAATAGACTAAAAATTATATACAGTATCAAAAATTATTTATGGTTTCAGATTCACGAAATTTGATCCATGAAAGTGCGACGTGTAGTATTAAAATACATTTAATTTATACAAAAAGTCTTTATTTATAATAAATTACAATATACATTTTATCATTATTCTTTTCTGTAGTATGAGCCTATTTGTGACACAGGATAATTATTGTATTCTTAGTACTGTTTACTAAAAGATATAATCATATTTTATCATTTACATTCTGTTTTGCATCACGTATATATACATATCCACGTGTACAGCAATATAAATCTCTCCATCTTTCATCCAACCTCCATTATCTTCATCCAACTGTATATTATACAGACGCATAACATCTCCGACGTCACGTCACGCGCGAGCTTCCAACGCGCATACCAGAGACGAGAAACGCAGCTGCTGCTCCGAAAAAGCGCGAGACGCTGCATCAGGATTGGCCAGTTCCCTTGTGTCCACAGCATTCTATACATTTTCAAACGGCCCGGGCGTGCAGCTTACCGGCGCACGGCACTGCTATATATATATACTCTAGTACTATACCCACGCACACCCCCGGAATATATACCTCTATATTACGCGAGAACTACCGCCGCGTCGTTGCGCCCAAACGCGGCGCTCGACGATCGCGCAAGCATTTCGAATTCGAAATCAGCTGTTTGATCGAACGCCGGGACGTTCGTCATCATATATATACATATATGTATAAACGCATGATGTTTATAACGGTTGAACGATAAGCGCATATATATGTATAGTACAAGAGTTATTATATTCCATCGCCAGATTAAACGAAAAGCGGCGGGTTTAAAAGGGAGCGCGAATCCAAGAGAGGGAGAGAGATGCGGAACGAGAGCATCACTACTATACGACGAGGTACTACTTTGCCGTCGCGTAGCCGGAGAGCGGCGTCGCGCGCGCGGGAAACATCTGCCAGCTGGTTGAAAGAGAGAGAGGAGAGTATACACGATTCCCCTCCAAAGCCCCGCCCATAGAATGCGCCAGACTCTTCTCCCCACCCCACCCCTCCTCGCGCTCTCTCACTCAACACAGCGCTACTATATACTACGTCAAACTGTATACTATACTATACTACATTTCCCCTCTTCGCGTGAATATTACTACGAACGCTCTCTCTCTCTCCCTCCCTGCGCGCGCCCTTTTCCCCAGAACCTCGTCTGAGCGCTCGTCGGGCACTTGTTCTCCTAGGGTGAGTCTGGAATGGAGAGCTGTGTATAGCCGCGTGTACGCGCGGGCGCGCGAAGTTGAAGTGTAATGCACTCTTCGCGAAGTGGTAAGAGAGAGAGAGAGAGAAGGGACTTCGCTCGAGTGGTTTCTTTAGCGCGCGAGCGAGGCCTTTGAGCCTGGCTTGCTAGGCGACTTTTTGATGTAATCGCCGGGATGTAGGTGGATGACGATAAGTGGTAATGTAAATATTAGGGAGACAGAGAGGGAGAGCATAAGGCTTTGAAGAACTTCACTGTTGCATCATCATTTTTTTGACTTTATTTGTCGATAACGTTTTTTTTTTTTCATTTCGATTTGTCGATTAATTTGTTTATTGTATCGATATTTTCTATGTTTTATATATTTCTTATCGCAAGTTGAACTCGTATTTTGTTATATTAACATAGTTATATTTACGTGCGCTCCTAAAAATAAAAAGGAGTATTGGAGCACGTTGATATACGTATATATTAAAAGCTTTATTACGATAACGAAATAAAATATTAAAACAATTCAATATTTTTTGTTTCTACTATATCGTATAAGCATATGCATACATACACGGGCAACTCAAATAAAAAGATTCACGACCCGTAATACCCCATCACCCCCGATACAATATTCGCGCGCGCTCACGCTGAACATCAGCAATTTTATCTCTCGCTCTCTCTCTCAGCTGGTCCGCTGGTGCGCGTATATTATAACTTATATGCCGACGCCGAGCGCTACACACGTCTGTGTGTGTGTATCTCTATATATATTATGTATGTTCCGTCTCTCTCTTGCTTGCACGGCAATCGAACTACGTCACAAACTGCGCGCCAGCCCCCCAGTATATATAGACGACATGTTCACGTATATACACTACATATACGTATACTACGTAAGCGTGTGTGTATGTGTGTCCGTCAGCTTTTACGCTTTGCGTTTGCACATTGTACGCGCGCGTTGCCGCGTGATTGTGCGTACGCGAGGAATTAAATTTTAGACGCGAGGATCCGAGCGCTCTTTTTTTGCAGGAAAAGTTTGGATTTTGAATTAAAATCTTGAGCTAGGCGAACCTTGTACTACTTACTAGTGGTTTGATCGGGATTATAATGTATCGTCGTTGTAATTTCGTTTTATTTTATTCTACATTAGTTCAATTTAACATGGTTTTAGAAAAGTATGGGAATAATCGAGCAGAAATTATATTATGGATGATTTCATTGATAATGTATAACAATAAAGGTCTAGAAAATCTATTCTATTTTAAGGCTGTGAGCAATTAAAATATGTTTTAAATATCTGTAACTACGAATGCGAATGAAAAGTAGTATGTATAGCCTTGAATAATCGGCCAATCAACCCAATGCACAATGATCTCTACCCCAATTTTTCATCTATTACAGGACCAACCCCATACACATACATTCCCCATCCACACATACATGTGCAACGCACGCACACTGCAAAAAACGCCGGGTTACTGCGCGAATTACATCTCGAGTTTGCGCACGCGCGCCCACTAGCTCGCACCCCTCTCTCGCGCTCTCTCTTCTTTTCCAGCCGTTCGCCGGTCTCTTTGTCTCTCCCCGCTATTTTAGGGCTAATGCTGCGACTGGTCACAGTTTACAGGCGCAAAGATAAGTATATCGCAATGAATGATGTTGGGAGTTGCAGTGGCATTTTGGTGCGTGAGATGTAGGGATTTGTACGTTGAATTTCGTCGATGAAGTTGTAAATAAAATGATAAATTACGAAAAGGATTAAGATATGCAATAATTGAAGCGTATAGTTTTAGAATCGATCGAGGAAATACTTTTAGATGAAAGCCATGCTACTGAAGTTTTTCAACGAAAATTTTTTTATGTATTTGTAACTTAAATGATTTTAAAGAACAGTTTTAAAAAAAATTATATGAAAAAATATGAAATTTAGATCTAAAGACACTATTTAGTTTTTATAGAAACCATAAAATTTCAAAATGGCGTTGTCAAGTATAAAAGAATCTTTTTACTACTATATAAAACTTATTTAGTAATAATAACAACTTTCTATTAAAAGTACGAAACTTTTGAATAACTTTTTTCTACCTCAGTATATTTGAAACAGTATAATACCGTTATTATTAACTTCTTAATTATTGTTATATTGGCAGAGAAAGTAATACAAAATAGAAGAAATAATAAATTCTTTACTTTTTTTTATTTAAAATCATAACTTCTACCTAAAAAATGTTAGGATTTCATGATATTTTGAGCAAAGGATAATGGACGTGGAGCAGAATTAATAGGATGAAATAACACGTAATTACAGTTGCAACAATAAGAAATGCAAATTTTTACATTATGCGTATAAAACATTTATTTTCAACCAATCAATCTATTTGTCTTTCTCTCCTGATTTCTTTCTCACTCTTTCACACCTCTCGCTCTATTTATGAAACAACCGTGTAAAATTAAACGTCGTACAAGCGATGATGAGTTCGGAGACATACACCGAAATCATCGAATACAATATTAGAAAATATCGCACAGATCATTGTCTATTTTCTTCCTTTTCTTCAGAAAATATTCTATTTCTTATTTGCGAATCTTAAATAGCATTCGCTCCGAAAATGAACGTTATGTGAAGACTACTTTTGAATATTAAACAATTTCGGATTAAACATAGTTTATAGTAAATTCATGTACATAACGGGCTTTAATGCTTTTTTCTATAGATTTTTATCTGAGGAATGAAGATTTCGAAAAAAAATTTCATGATTTTGTCTACAGAGTCGTGTCCTATGTTCAGCACATTGTAAAATTAACTTAGTACTTATGTAAAATGACTTATGTCAAACTTCGATGATGCTCTGAAATTCAAACAAACTGGACTATAAGGAAGCAATTTCAGTGAAAGGTTTTGTGTTCTGGGTTTCTTTGGTGAATTTCACAGCAAAGCTCTTTGTTCGCTTTGACAACCAACTGAGCTAGGGTTATAATTGTAGGGTAGAAATACACTAATGTGATTCTTTCTTTAATATAAAAACACATTTTATGCAGTTGTGAGATCAAATGAAATTATAAGAGTGAGATATGATGAATTCGTTCTAAACCAGATGAGATTAGTGTTCGCTTTTATTGTTTAATAATAAGAATAATATTGTAACACGTGACAAAATGTACGTTTACGCCGATTGTTTATAGAAAATTGAACAACCTATAATTTAATGCAATTTTGAACAACGATAAAGTGACGTTTCCCCTTACGATTACTTGTATCTTATGTAACAATAAGTTTGGATGTATTGTACAAGGTATCTATTTGAATTTCAGAGCATATGTACACTATATATACAAAGTAAGAGCGTAGTCTTCAAAGTTACAGAATACCTTTTTTATTATAAGTATGTATGTATAAACTTAGGTGGCTTAAAGTGAAAAATGAGAATTTACTATCTCTAGGTTTACTTTCGAAACCATAACAATTGACATATTATTCTATCACTGGTGTACAAAGGTTTGAACAAACAACTATTCAAAGTCTTTGTCCCTAAAAGTGAAAGATGCTTGACAAAATACGTCATGACTTGTTCGATAATTTTCATTTGATTTATAATTTTTAAATAGGTAAAGAAAGGGGCTGCAAGTTAACATCTCAAATGTTACACGAAATTTATCAGCCCCATAAGACTTAAATCTATTACTGCAGTACCGTCTACTAAATTCGAATAAATGGCTGCAAAACTGTTGTTACTGGTATTATTATTTACATTACCAGTATATTTATCTTTAAATCAAATATTTACAGTCTCCCTAATACTAGATGTACATAAAATTTCTTTTTACGAGTCTGCATAGAATGTAAATCTTTAAATATTTCTATTAGCTTAGCTATGCATACGCTCTTCCAACTCTTTCTAAATATTTACGCATTCCGGCACAGTTAATTTTTTTCATAGTTTCAATGCCTAATGAGCTGAACATTTTTTATGTATATATAATAATAATTTCATGTACAGATTAGGTTTTTACTTATTTCAACATAAGATATGGATTTACATGTAATGGCCGAATAAAAAAAAAAGAAAATATTGGAAATAATAATAAAGAGTTTTTTTACTAGTTTTAATAGTTTGCTATACTTTTGTAAAATTAATCCATGTGGTATAGAATTACAGCTTAGAGTAATTTTATCAATACGTATAGGAGCCTTAACAGATTGTCAAGTCATTGCTTGGGAACAGTTTTGTTGTCAGATCACTGAGTATTGCACTATAAAAAATATTAATCAAAAAGCAAAATTCTAATTACATAAAAAAGTAATAAAATTTATTATCAATAATTTTTCCTATATTAAGGCGAATTTCAAGCAATCAATTGACACTGTGATAATAAAAATTAATCATTTACAGTTACTTACTTACGATTATCTTAGGCAATGCGTTTTGAGCTACTTTAACATATACATGTGTTCCTAATAAAAATAATCAAAAATAAAATATTCATAAGCCTTAATTGTAAATCCATATTTTGTCTATGTATTGTTTGGAACTTGTGCAAGTGATGAGACAGTTACACACTAAAACTTAACGGAATTCACGTCTTTATTTTGTATAACAAGAAAGAAAGCATCCAGTTGCAAATAGATAAGTCATAAAATCTTTTTATGATGGAATGTATAAAAATATATGTAGAATATATTGAAATATTTGAGGTTCTATTACAGGTGTAATCATTTTATACAAGTTATAGAACAATTATATTTCTATAAAATTTGTTCGATAAATAAAATAAGTTGAATATTACTGATTGAGTACTATTAAAGTGTTTTAAAACGTGTAAAGCTCCTAACAAATAAAAGACCAATAACAATAATAAACATAGTGATTGAAAATACTAAATAAATTAAAAATATAAATTATTATTGTTATGAAAATTTGAATATCGTCTATTATTAAAGTACCGTACAAAATTATTTAAGATAACAAAAGATATCCAAATAGTTATTTTACAACGTCCAATGAAAATGATAGTGATTTTTTTAGACGTAATTAATCCCTAAAATGACAACTGTGTAAATTTCTTATTACTCAAATAATGTGTGTTTCCATTCAGTTTCAGTTCACAGTCCCAACGAATAATTGTTTAAGCGCTATTAATTTTGTTATAACATCTTCTTCATTCCGTACTTTAGTCTTTCCTGAGCGGGATTTACTTTGATTTTCAGCTGCTGTATAAGATCGAAAATCTTCAGGGACGGACCAACTTTAAAGCCTGTGAGGTCAATAATTTGGTCTTTTGTAAGGGTTAGTAGCGCTTTACCGTCAATCTTCCGTTTGCTGAAATTGTCACAGTACGTTGCGCAATCATTGACACGTAAAAACTGTGCCACGTCGAAAACGTTCCATTCCGATGGTACAAGTTCGCCCTGATCGGAATTTTTCTGTAGACCGTCCGCCAACCTTGGAATATATTTACTGCTTGCAGCATTAACCTACGTAGAGAATAAACGCGTTAACATAATATCACTATCGAGAAATTAGAAATCAATGTTTGAAATTAAATGCATTTTTTCCTGTAAGAACCTTCTAACGTGCATTTTGGGGGATGTCAGAACCAGTAATAGAATTCTTCATCAAATTGTTTTAATAATAGTGGATGCATAAAACATTTTTATGTTGTAATAGATAAAAAAAGAGATACCGAAATTTTGTAAAGTAATGGACCTCTGACATCTCTTTAAATTACTAAACGGTAATAGTGATAATAATAATAGTGACTTACTTCTAATATTATAAACTCTAAACACCTCAAAAAGAACAATCGTAATTTATGAAACTCACATTTATATAAGAAGTAGCCATCCTTTCTTTCGGCGGTGGTGGACCCTGTAAATCATTCTGACTGTCACTTGAGTGACCTTGACCACTTGTTGGACTTGGCAACGTCTGATCTGGACCTGCAGGTTCTTCGGCCGGTTCCGGTTCCCTCGCCGCGGACTGCTCGGGTATACTTTCAAGGTCGCCGCGTTCCATTTTTATGCCCTGAGCTGGACCTATTTGTCTTTCAAGCATCTCGCGTTCTTGCATATCACGTGCCAGCCTCTGCTGTTCGAGCTGAAGCTGCTGTTGCTGATACTCGGCCTGGCGAGTCATCAAGGTTCGTGTGAATGGTGGTCTACCAGCACCACCCTTTTTCGTTTTTCGCCTGCCTTTGCGTTTAAGGCCTCTCGGTGATTTCCCTGTAATGAAAATTGTTTCCGTTTTAGAAAATCAATACTTTTTATTAATCAATCAATTTTTTAATCAATATCTTTATGTTAAACTCGAAATTTCTAGTCATTTGACAACCATTAGAATATATAAAAAGTAATATAAAACATGTTTAATTCTTGATACCGCTCGACGAGTTCATTAAAATGACTTACATAGAAATTTTGGTCATATTTTTACAAGTATCGGACATACTATGAATAAAAAGTATACAGAGGAAAGCTATGCTTACTGTTATCAAAAGTTCCGAAAGTATTTATTGACTGACAAAAATATATTTGGTACGATATGGTTTTTAAATTCGCATATACCAATATTAATATCAATAGTCACCATTAGAATCATTTAACATTAAATTTTATGTTAAGAGCCTTTTTTTGTTGTAAGCAAGAGTTGTAAAATACGATGATGTTTATGAAAAGATGTTTTAATCATAGTTTCTACATTAAGACATTAAAATTAAATGGGCTTCTAGAAATTAATTATTCTGTTACCAGAAAGACTAGCGTTTTTCGAAGCTGTTCTGGGTCCTTCCAATTTGTGATCTACCAGGTCACACCAACCCACTGGATAAATATCGGGACTTTGACAGTCCAACCATTGATCATATTCGTCCTCCCACCCATCAAAATGTACCCTTAATAATCTACCAATCACTCTAGTGATTGTTGCTACGCAAACTAATCTAGGATCCATTAAATCCGCAGCCTCCAGCCTCATCCCCTCTATAAAACCATGTTGGGGTAGTTCCTGTAAAGAAATTTCACATATTAATCATTATTATTTATTCATCATAAATTTTAATATATTTCAAATATGAATGCATACTCTATTGAACAACTCTGTTGGGGCTGGTACCGTATTCGTTTCGTCAAGATACGAATCCCACGTGAAGGCCGTTGGATCATACCCTTTAGGCGGCGTTAGAGGTAATCCATGCTGTGCGCAGAATCCTACCGGAAATATACAAGGCGAACAAGAATGATAGCAGAACCAATCAGCTCCACTCGCATCCTCGTCGTAACTGTCGATTCTTATCATGATGTAACCATCCTTCAGCACTTGCATAACCGTGGCAGCGCATATAGCCGACAGATTCAATGGATCGATTGCTTCAATTTTCATACCTTCGCGGAATGTGTATCCACGATGTGCCAAATGATTTTTCTGCACGTGAAAGAGTTCCCCCGTAGAATCGTCTTCACTATAATTCAAATGATAAAGTGATATTTCATTAAGTTTTTCTATAGTTTCATTAGTTTTTTTATAAATTACGATTTGTGTTACATAACTAGAGGACTTAAAATAACTAATATTTATTCGTTTTGCATAAGATCTGTCTTATCTGATTCTGCATCCAATTTCAACGTAATTTTTAGACTCTACTTCAATTACCTCTTTTATCTCTTTATTGCAATATAATTGACGAAAACAAAAATCTTTTTCCATTTTTATTAATCGAAACACTTTATTGTTTTATTTAAGCCGGTTAACGGCACGGGCTTTTCCGATTACATATGTAGGTACACATGTCATCAATCACTATATACTGTCTGCAATAACTCAGAATGCTTTGTACAATTATTAATAGGTTTTTATCAGTCTATAACCTATTAATAATTTAGCGAAACACATTTACGTCGGAGTATGGGAGTACGTTTATTAATATTTAAAAATATAGTTACTCAAAAACGCGTTTTTTAATGTTTTTTCTCTTTTGAAGAAACTCATTTTTCGGAACAACACCCTTAACAATAAGAATACTTCATTTCATCATATTTTTTGACGTTATTAACTTTGGAAGAAAAGACTACGTTTTTAACGATAGAAATTTTATTACATTAGAGAAAATAATATAATGAAGATGTTATTGAGACTATTTTCAAATAATTAAGCGGATTAAAATAAAACAGTTAAACTTTATAACGAATTAAAGTTGATGGTTTGAATTATATTCAGCTAGATTATAATTTTGTAATTACCTCAGTTTTCCTGTTTCAATACGTGCAATGTATTCTGGGTATGCATCCAAATTTTGTCCAACGCGTTTCGCCCAGCCAACAGGATGAATTAGGGGTGAATCTTCGTGACACCAGAAACCATTATCTTCTGGTGGCGAATCATAATATCGCACGTGAAGACGTTTTCCAACAATTCTTTGGACAGTGGCGACTTTTACCTGCGAGATTCGGTTCTTATCCACAACCTCAAGGTGTAAACCAACACGGAAACGGGATTTCATACTGTCATTTACTTTACTGTAAAAGTTGGTGGGGAGAGTACGGGCACCGGTCAACCGACGCGTTAGGAAATCTTTCCAATCTTTATATTTATTGGCAATAGCTGTATTGAGAATAAGACAAATTATTTTCGTTTTCTATTTTGTTTTCATGCAAACATATTTTACACATAATTTTCCTTACTATTTGGTGGAATAAGGGGTTTTCCAATGGTTGCACACCAACCAACTGGATGAATATCATGCGAACATAAGGAAACCCAAAAATCTTTTTCCACACTATGACCAAATCCTTCGTATCTTAATAATGCCCGATAACCAGAAATACGAAGAACAGTGGCTACCCAAAAAGAATCTGGAAAAGCTTCACAGACCTCATCACAGTCTGTATTTTCTACTTCTACTTTCATACCCACAGATATATTATCCCATATTTCTGATATTGGTGCCTTTAAAAATGATATTGAATGTTCATGTAGAAAAAACAATTCTTAATATGTAATTAAAAAGTTTATGATAGAAAAAATTAATATTTACATGTTTAAAACAATTAACAGGAGCTGCACAAAAACCAGGTGCTCTTAATTGTGGTGTCCAGTCATATGATCCAGCCATTTCAGCAGTTTTTTTTCTTCTTTTCGGCAATTCCTCTGGCAGTACTGGCTCTTGTAATGTTGGCTTTATTTTTTCTTTTGGAATAATTTCAGTAGGATGAATGACTTCTTCTTTAATCTATTAAAATGACATAATATATATAGTAAATTCAATTAAAATCAAACTATTCTTGTTTTGTATTTGTAAGTTTTATTACTTTGTTAATAATATTACATTATAAAATATTTACCTTTTGTATTGGCTTTACATCATTTGGTAAATTAGCATCTTTTGTATTTTGCTCGCATGTCGAATGAGTAGGACTGTAAGTCGAATCTGCATGAGCTGCAGTATGTTCTGAAGATCGAGCACAAGCACGACTACAATACCGTCGTTCTTTTGTATAAAATGCATGTTTAACTCCAATAGCACCACATTTTTCACAAACAGCTAGAAAAAGTACAGACAATATTTCAGATGAAGAGATTATTATAATAAATACAGTATGTCATAGTATTTATCAATTTAAACAAAAACATTATCTATTACGTACCTATACCATCTTTACGAATTGGTATAAAATTTAAATCTGTATGAGGTTGATATGCTATTGGTGTTTTCAAAACTAAATTTGGATGCTTGATCGGCTTTATTTTACGATTGCGCATTTCTGAAGTTTGAGTTGCTGCATTATTAACTACCTGTTCTCTATCTTCATCACCCATATAGTCATCTAGACCAAGATATTCATTCACATCTTGACTATCAGTCTGATCGTAGTCCTAAAATATTATAATAATGATATATTATATAAGTTATTTCATATACCATTTGTCCTTGTAAAACTGAACATGTTACAAAATACTAACTTGTTGAATATCTTGAACATCTACACCTTCCATGGGTTCTTCTGGTTCTGAACACTCATTATGGAATTGTGGTGGTAAGTACCTTACCATCGCCGTTGGTGGTATTTGATGATTTCTGATATCATCAAAGGAATGTGTTCCATGTGTATAAAATGAACCATCTGCCTGTCTAGGGTCAATCATAAGTTCTTGTGTTGGATCATTATGAACCATCATGTCTCCCATCCATACCATGCCAAGTTCTGGCATGCCAGGTATGGCTGCGTAAACTGAAATATAAATAAAATATTGAGTGACGAATTGAATAACAATTGTAACATATCAAATACCTTCAAGGTATAAATATTATATTTAGTCTAATAAATATAGATTTTTTATAGTACATCTTTAAATATTTGATAAGCAAAATAACCTCTAAAACACATAATGTCAATATTCTTCCACTAAAACAAGTAATAACTTTTGGAAAGAGGATTAATTATATTAATTGAAGATGCTTAGATCATATGATATTAAATAAAGAGAAATTAAATACTAAAGATTGATTGATAATAAAGGTTAGCAAGAATTTTCATAAAAATTAAAATATTAAATTAATGTGTAAATTGGACATTATGGATTAATTAATACATTTAAATAAATCAGTTTTAAATGCAGAAAAAAATTTCCACACTACAGTAATAGCAAAACCAAAGTTTTGTTTGGAATTGAAAGAAAATATTGATATATAAACACTCAACTATTAGATATAGTAGGAAATCCATTTTGAAACATATTTGCTTGGTTATCCTGCCAGCTATTTACACATGAACATTAAACGTCTTCTGCAACAATCATAACATCTACACTTTGACATAACTTTCACTGCTCCAAAAATTTTTCCATTCTAGAACTAAGTACTCCAAAAACTGTTCAACCGTTTCCAACGTTTTAATGAAATTAATGGAACGCACTTCAAATTTGAGAATAAAATAATATTCCAAAGAAGAAAAACGGCAGATCTGTGACACTGACGAACGCGTGGTGTGGGCCGGAGCATGGAATATACAACACTCGTGCACCGTCTGTTGTTTCGAAAGTGACGCCAGCCGCCCGCGTCACCGTTGCTCTTTGCCTTCTACGCGCGCGAGTGCGCGTCTAACCTTCAACAACAATGCGACGCTCCCCCTAAAAAACCACCCGCTACTAGTATCCTCGTCTCACTCGCGCACAAGGGAAAAAAAACATAACTGGAACTGGATCCTCATCTTGGCGCAAGACTTCAATACTCACACATGGTTGCACGTTTCGTTTGACTTCACCTCTGCCGCACAATCTTCGAAAACAATGAAAAATCATTGCCTGTCGAGATCCGTGCGACGATCTACTGTAGCTGCTGCTCGAGCTACAGCCTATACGTATACCAGTTGTAGAGTATGCCGTGAGAGCGACAAAGACGATGATAGCCGCGAGGCGCGCACGGATATGTATGATGGGGGACGGAGAGCATATAGGAGAGAGTATATAGCAAGAGAAAGAGAGAGAGAGAGAGATACGGCAAGAAAGTGGGAGAGAGATGGAATGAAGGCACTATAGAAGTTAGGTATATACGAACCATTAGGGGCCTGCATATCCATGGCACAAAGGGCGCGGGGGCTACCCAGCCGGTGTCTCCTCCTCCTCCGTCGTCGCGCGCTTTTTTTCGTCCTACCCCTCCTCGGCTATCCCTCGCTGCACTGGCTTGCCCGCGAGCGTATATAACTGCTGCATATATATAAGAACGATGCGTGTATATATAGATATATATCCGCGACGCAGCGAATATTACCGGCGGCCCCGAAGACGATGGCCCTGTTCCTCCTGCTCCTGCTCTGGCTGCTGCTCCTGCTCTTTGCGTCGCTGCGGTGGCCTCCTCATTCCGGCCTTCGGCATACTCCCAGCTCCCTTCTTCTTCTTCAGCTGCACCCTATATCGTTATATATCTCACGGACTATCTACCTATAGTACGCGATAGCGCAGCACGCGAACTCGGGCATATTATATATCGCGATGTCCTTCTTTCGCTCGCACTGTGCACTCTGCGTAGGCGGCCCGCGCACTTGCAAAGCACATATGCACACAGTGATAATGACGACTATATGGTGTGAGCTATAGGCTACGACCTACGATGACGAGGACGTTGCTCGAGAAAACATGTCTTGATGTCAGAACAGCAGTGGCGGCGGTCGTTATCGAGGAATATAGTGTGTATATATATATAATTATGTATATATATATATATATACACGGATAATAGCGTATGCTTGCCGTGTGCAGCGCGCGCAGGAGGGTCTAGCTGGCAAAATAACGCAACCCTTTCGGTCGGTCTACCGAGCGGTGGTGCTGCCCCGCGACATTACGCACGCGCATCCAGCGCGCGCGATGACCCTTTTTCCGCTGCGCGGTTTCTTCGAAATTATTCGCAGAATTCGTACTTACGACGGTATCCTGTATGCGGTTTCCGACAAAGAGAATGTAAATATAGGGTTCATTTATTTTAGTGAGTATAACCTATACATAATCAGTTATTCATTTACAAGAAACAAAATTTACCTTATGGTTTTACAAAAGTTTGAAATAGAAAGATAACGATTGAGGAAGTCGCATTTGAATTGTATACTTATGTATTTGTCAATAATAATCTTTATACATATAGAGATAAAGAAAGATGAAAATTATTATCGTTATTAAAGTAATGTTTGAATTTGACTCTTGTGTTATGTAATAAACTGGATAAGAGAATGTATTAAGTTTGCAAAAGAAAGAAAAGTTCTAAAAAATTAATATCCATTTATCTATAAGTTTCATCTGTCATTTTATCTGAGTAACTCTAATCTTCTTGTTGCAAATTGGAAGGGTAATTAATATGTCTTTTACTGAATTTTTATCATTTAAATAAATTTGCTAGCAATGACAATGAATTTGTCAAAATATAAAGCATCATTTAACCTCGAAATTTTGATGTTTATCAATAACTGAATTAACACATGATGTAGAGTGTGTGTGTGTGTGTGTATATATATATATATAGATGAAATGCATGATCAACACTCAACAGTGTCATGCTTACTATTGATATTTTTTACATATAAGATAAACTTATCCTGAGATATGTATCTTGATATAAAACTTATAAAAATATAGTAAATGAGAGGAGCAGTAATTGGAGAAATCACAGGTTAGAAATTTTTAAATTATTCTTTTAATATTTTTATTAAATATTTATTCTAAATTATAAATATTACTCTAGGTAAATCAAAATGAGTGAAGCAAAAGAAATTCGCTTAGCAGTTCCTTGGGGATTTGTAGCAGCAAAAGCATGGGGGATTTCTACAGACTTTCCTGTTCTCTGTGTTCATGGAATATTAGACAATGCTGGAGCCTTTGATAGATTAATATCTCAACTTCCAAAGAATTATTATTATGTTTCCATTGATTTACCAGGACATGGATTTTCATCTCATTTTCCAGCTGGGGTTCCCCTGGATTTCTTTAACTATGTTTTAACAATAAGATATGTTGTAGAAGAATTGAAATGGAAATCTTTTTATTTTATGGGACATAGTTTAGGTGGACAGTTGGGTACTTTCTATAGTATTATTTATCCTGGACAAATACAAAAGATGATTTTGATAGAAGGACTTAGTCCAATAGATGTTCCTAAGAACAAGATAGTTGATCAAATTAGAAAAATTCACAATGAAAGTATTGAAGCAATTAAACAAAGAAATCAAAAATTGTATAGTTATGATGAAATTATGCATACTTTGAGGTTCAAAAGAAGTCTTTGCTTGAATAGTGATGCAGCTCATGCACTTTTTAAGCGATCTGTTTCTCAAGTTGCAGGGAAGTATAAATATAATCGTGATTATCGTTTAAAATCATATGTTATACCAATTTTTACAAGAGATGAATTAGCTTACATTCTTAGTAAAATAAATACAAAAATGTTATTTATTATAACTAAAAGTACTCTCGAGTCCCTTAGTGATCGTGCTGAAGCTCTAATAAATTTTATTGAAAGTCTTGAAAATTTAAAGTTAATTGTAATTGATGGTAATCATGATGTTCACAATAATCATCCAGAAAGAATATCATTGGGTATAAGTAAGTTTTTGAATGACCAAAACATTGTAAGCAAATTATAATATATTGAAATATTTTATTAAAAGAATTAGCAATTCACAAATTCTTTAAACTATAAATTTGTAATGTATTTGAATTTATTTAAAAATATTTTCATTATTTGATTAAATTAAAAAAAAAAAAAAAAAAAAAAATTAAGAATAACATATATTTAGATATAATTAAATATTTGAATGAAACTTAATTTATCAGTATTTATCTAATTACATTCTGTGTTTTAATTAAAATTATTAATTTCACTGTAAGATGAAATTTTCATTTGATCATTTTATTAAAATTCATCAAAATCCTATATTTTTGAGAGTTTTATGTAACTTTTTTTCCTTGGTAAGAAATAAGGTTTTCTATTGCTTAGTTCTGCTTGTTGCTTGTATTGGAAATCAGGGTAGGTTAGTAACACTTATAGTCATGACATATGCATGACATGCATAAAATATTTACAAAATCATTAAGTAAAACACCAGAATGTAAATGTTGGGATAATCTGACAGGACAGTTATAGATTTCAATACATTTCAAATTATAAATGACTGCTTTTTCTAAGGTTAGTGAAATTACATTTTTAATCTATTTCTTTTAATATGTAAAGACATGTAAAAAAACTTAATTTATAAAATTAAACTTTTTCAAATATAGATAGAAATGGAAATTAAACAAACAGGAACATTAACTTTGAATGTACCATGGGGTCATATTGCAGCAAAAACATGGGGTAATCCAAAAAGCAGACCTGTTTTAGTAGTTCATGGTATCTTGGATAATGCTGGAGCATTTGATAGACTAATAGCGCTACTACCACAAGATTTTTATTATGTTTGCATTGATCTACCTGGCCATGGGTTTTCAACACATTTTCAATCTGGAATAACTCTGAATTACATTACATATTTACTTGTAATAAGATATGTTTTAGATGAATTACAATGGAAAAAAGCATATTATATGGGTCACAGTTTTGGAGGACACTTAGGTTTACTATTTACACTAATCTATCCAGATAGAATACAAAAGTTAGTTTTAATAGACGGCATTGTTCCCAGACCTAGTTCAAATGAAGAAGTAATTCCTAGAATATTAGATGAGCACAATATAGCAATTCAAGGATATAGATTATCAAAACCACGTTATTACACAAAAGAAGAAGTTCTTTATGGCCTCCAAAGTTTAAGAAAATCGTGCTTGACAAGTGAAGCAGCAAAAGCAATATTTGAAAGATCAGTTACTAAAGTTGGAGAAAATTCATATTGTTATAATCGTGATTATCGAGCAAAAGTCAGTATAGTTCCAAACTTTAGTAAAGATCAAACTTTCTATTTACTTAGACAAATAAAAGTGGAAACACTGATAATAATGGTAACTGATACCTTACCATTTATTGAGGATATCAAACGGGATCTTTTAGATATACTAAAGAATTTTAATTTTGTAAATGTTATTGAAGTGAAGGGTAATCATGATATTCATAATAATTATCCTGAAAAAATTTCTGATGATATATCTCAATTTTTATATCACATTCCTAGTAAATTGTAATATAATATATACTTAAATCGGTGATAGTGATAAATTAATTTAATACTTTTGTATGTTAAGTAACTGTTACAGGGATTGTTAATATACTGACGCAAAGTTTTTAAAAAACACAAGTATATTGTAAAAATTGTGAAAAATAAATTAATTTATTTTTACTAAATATAAAGTTATTATTATTATACAACACTCATCTTTACTATATTTCGCATTTGTCGAACTTTGATAAGTACATTTTCACCTTGCAATACTTTTTCTTGTAGTTCCTTTTCAAATACTAATGCCATATGATTCATAAAAGAACTAGTTCTCTTGGTCTCATGAATATTATGGCTATTTAGACAGATTTTATACCAACATATTAAGGCATTTGGCATAATTTCTTGCTTATCTATATTAATTTTTCCAAAATCAATTATTTCTTCCTTTACTTCTGTATCATCTATTTCTACTAATGTTAATACATTAGATAAGGGAATATGATTATATAAACTTGAATTCAAATCAAAAACTTGATTTATCTACAGAAAATTATTTGTATTAGTGCATTTTATAAAGTTAATAGGTACTTCTGAATTGCCTAATTACCTTAAATTTATTTATATATTTTGCTATCACATATTTGTTATTTTCTGAATCTGAATTTGAATTATCACTATCAACTGAACTATATTCTTCTTCATCGGAACTACAGCTATCAGTAGGAGGATTCTGAAATAAATATTCTTTTGAGTTTATTATTCCATTGAATATTTGTGCATTACTCAACTATTGTCAATCTAGAATGATTTAAAATTGTACTTTTTGCCATCTAGTAAATTTTCAGTGAAATGGACAATAGGTCATTTTGAAAATGCATATTCTATTATATTTGTGTTCATTCTTTCTGATCTCTTTGATCTTGTTCATTTTTGGTGGTTATAAAATGTTTTTACTAAAAAAAAACGTTTCTTAAATTCATTTAAAAAATATGATTGTTGGAGCACTTATTTATGGAAAAACTTTACAGAAAAATGAAATAAATGTTGATCGAAAATTTTGAATGACAAGTGATAACAATAATTGAACAAAAAACACCACAAAAAATGAATAAAAGTACAATAAATATTCTTTGTTAGTTTCAAAATATAATATTGTTTAAATATAATAGATTAAATAATTTATTATTATGAATTATACTAACTGTAGTCTTTAGTAATGAACATCTTTGAAGATTGTCATCATTTACAGAAACCATTTTTGCTAATTCCTCAGAATATACAAGTTGACCCATCAGGTATATTTTTTCTGGAAGTAAAGTACCTGAAGCATTCAGCAAGCAGCTGAACAATTAATTATTAAATTTAATATAAGCATTTTCAGATCATAATAATTTTATGATTTTTAAGTACTGACCCATAAATTTCACGACAACTTTGTTGTCCAAGATCCACTAATTCACCTTTCATATCAAAATTATGAGCAAAAATATCATCTAATGTACAAACAATTTCACTGAAGTCTGATACAAAACATACTTTTCCTTCGATTTGATTTGTGTGAACTATATGTTCAATGAAATGCCTCAATGCTTGATTTTCAGTTTGGAAATACAAAACTTCACAATTGTGATTTTCTTTTAATACTGTTAAGCCATAAATCGGAAAAGGACTTGTGTCAAATACTGTTTGAATATTTTCATCTTTTCTCGATTTTGCTACTTCAATTAAAGATGATACATATTCCTTGTCATTTAAAAACATAATAACATCCCTTGGTAAGTGATAAATAAGTTTTTCATAAGTATTGATTGCTTCATTATTTACTTTATACAAACATTTCAATCTTTTATTCGAAATTTGTGCCGTTATTAAAATGTTATCTTTTGATTTGACACTTTGTGGAAATGTTGGAAACACTGCTAATTGCCAGCATGATTTTCCTTGAGATGAATCTAATACAGTTTCTTCATCAAGATTCAGATTAAACCATGCAACTAGTCCATCAACTATACCATTGTAACGGCATGTAGTTGATATTACGTCTTTTATTCCATCCTCATTAAAATACATTAATTCGTTCAAATCGTTAAAATTAATTTGAAGTAACGGCCTAGGCTCGGTAATATAATTTATAGCGACATTTTGCAAATTCTCAGTGTCATAATATTCTTCATCAGGAAGAATATATATATTTTCAAATGTTAAAGATCCAAGATATTTCGATTTATCAAACATAACAGATGATCTAAATCTGATATATTCAGATTCAACTGCTGCTATGTACAAAGTGGCACGCATAGGTATAATAATTCCTGTACCATTAGTAGCTAGAAGATTTCTGTGTGCATGAATTAATGTTGGAACCACCAACTCTCCAAACAAAGCAGCATCAAATATTTCTGTAACTATTAGTTTTACTCTAAAATACAAATGATGAATTATTTTAAATAGGACAATAAAAGAACGTTAATTGAATAATAAAGAATGTGTAATACCTTTCAGGTAAGTCTTCAGGAATTTTTAAATCAGTTGAAGCTTTACAAATAAGACTAATATTTTCTGCCTTGTTTGTACGAAATACTTTCTTGGCAATATCACACATAACTGGTGAATATTCACATGCATAAACTTTTTTAGCACCTGCATCATTAGCGTATAAGCTTAATAATCCAGTGCCAGTTCCTATATCTAAAATAGTGTCATATCCCAAAATAATTCTTCTTTTAATTGCTTGATCAAAAGCGTGATTTCTACTTTTATCATTTAACATACAAAAGTGCCATCTGTCTACAGCGATACTATATGCATTTTGTAAATTCCTTTCTGCTGGCAAAAAATTTTTATCAACCTCTAATGCTTTTTGTAAGCACTGTATTGCCATCAAAGATTCTTCATACCTATGAAAATTAATAATCCGTTTTTATTTTGGAGTTTATACTGTACGGTTTAAATCGGAAATCGGCAAAATTTAGCTGCGAACATTTTCGATAACTTTTATAATTTTATAAATATTTGATGAGATTGAATCATTTTAATTGATAAGCGTGATTTATATAAAAACTAAACTTGTAGATAAGTTTGGAAAACGTATTCAAAATGAAAAATAACTGAATAATTTGTTCGGATAAACGAGTATTCGAAAAAATATTCCTCGAATATCTTAGCAAAGAATTCTCATCGGATATTTTTTTAGATATTTATTATATTATAGCTCTATCGAATATATTAAGACAATGTACAAGGGTATAAAAGCGATAATAATATAGCAATACTACACGATAATTTCATAATAATTATTCGTATACAAAATTAAAAAGTCATTTAAAAAAGTATCCAGAAAAGTATTCAACGGATAATTTTAAGAGTATTATTTTAACGCGTGTACGTTATCTAGGTTCTAGATAAACTGCGATACTCAACTAAAATTATTCAATATTATCAAATTTTTCGAAATTATTAATTACAAGAGTATCTCGAAAAATATTGCGGTCGGATTCGGTCAATCGCTGGATTACATTATAAAAATTTAATTATTTACTTCAAAAGATGAGCAGCAAAATTATTCAGCATTGCAGCATTATTGGGGAAAATTTCAAGAGAGTTTTTGTAGCACTTGATAAGATCTTCTATACGATTATTTTCTTCAAGATAAATGCCCCATTCACCTGGAATAATAATTTTTATGTATCACAAATTCTATTACGGAAACTCAAAAAAATACTCACATAAAATTGTGGTAAATCTTTTTTCAAGTTCTGCTCTTTTTGCTGGACAAAATTCTAATACTGCAGTATAATGGGCGTAAGCCTGGCCAATGTTTCCCTTAGCATCATAATCCAATGCTTTCTTCAATGAAATTTGCACTATTTCTTCTACTTCTGATGCATTCATTATGGCTGTAACAGATTTTTATGAGATAACTAATCGTATTTTATACGATATGTATTATATAGTACTGAAATTAATAATTATTAATTTCATTTTTATTATTTAATTAAAAAATTTTACTGTAAAATGTAAAATTAAAGAATGACTTTTGTAACGACGCTTTTGGTCGCACTGAGCCGTATACCGGTCGCGATTGATTTTATTGAGACGATCACGTAGTGTAGCGTCTTCAAATGAGTTTTAACCAGAATTTAGTTACGTTATAAAAAATGTGAAACAATAAATTAGATTTAAAGAGGAATGCGTAAAAATGAATGAAAAACACTTCGTATTATACCACTGCACTATAAACTTTTACGTTACGAAAGACGGAGTGTGGATTGTGAAATTGTCTGCTGATGTATGACATAAAAAGGAAGAAGACAAGGAAAGAAAACTCGACAATGTGTCTACGAAAGTTAAGTGACAGAAATTAGGTGGCTATTGTACGTCAATTAAAGGCGATAAAATATCACGATACTATAGTTTAGACGCATGGCTTAAAAAATAGGAAAATTTATAAACATATGTAAAATTGATTGAAAGTATATTTCAAATTAATACAAATATATTGCATTAAAAATTTACAAGACAGTTAATAATTTAACAAAACAAGTTCATTAATAAAAGATCAGTTTCAAACTTTCCTGTTAACATTTTGTATTTTATTTTATAAATTATTTTATTAAAAAAAATTATTTTTATATTTTTGTCTGAAAGTTTTGATACACGAATTACTAATTACAACTGAAAATAATAAAATTGTTATTAAATATTTCTTGAAACTAAAGTAAAGTAACATTATGAAATATTTTTTTTTTAATTGAATGTTTAAATATAATTGAATGTTTAAATAAATATCGCAGCTCATTGGTATTATACATTACGCTGGCTGTTCAGCGCTGAAATCTTCAGCAACGTTTTAATTTAATTACTTTGAATACTTCCCGTTTTTGTTGTCATGAAATATATTAATCTACAACTGATTAGAAATTGGGACAATAAGTTCAATATTTTTCAATAAATCGTTTAATTTAAAAAAGAAAATATATGAATCTGTTAGATTTGTTAGACATGTTTATCTATTTGCATCGATGCATGCATGCACGCACGCACAGACCATAAGTATTTGATATTTCTAAAAAATATCAGATTTCAAGGGAAAAACACCGACCCTTTAAAGATTAAATAAGAATTATGTTATAGATATTATGTTTGGATCGGTTTTTAATAATAGTTTTTATCGGTTGCAACCCGTATGGAAAAAACAAACGTAGGAAATCGTAAGAAACCGTACAAAACCGTACAAAACTGTAGAAAACCATTCCAACTCGGACATATTTCGTACTTTTTTGTACGGTTTCTTACCTTTTTCTGCGGTTTCTTACGGTTATCTACGATTTTCTACGATTGATAAAATCCTTAGTTCGATTGGTACCTACAAATTAAAACGTATGAAAACGTAAGAAAGTCTACGAAAAGATAGGAAAATGTAGGAAAACGTATGAAAACGTATATTTCCGTAAGTTATAATGAATATTACAGTTTTGTACACTTATTTACGGATTCGTACGAGTTTATATATTTTCATACATTTTATTACGATTCGTAAATTTTTTTTTATATATAACAAATTTTTTATGTCAAAGTAGTGAATGTAGGAAACTGTACAAAACTGTACGAATACGTAGGAAACCGTAACGAAATATGTCCGAATCGGAACGGTTTTCTACAGTTTCGTACTTACTCTTTTGTACGGTTTTGTACAGTTTTGTACGGTTTCCTATGGTTTCTTACGATTTCCTACGTTTGTTTTTCTCCATACGGGAATATTGTAAGAAATAAATAAAATAAAAATTTTAAATTTCACAAAATTCAACTTATTTTATCGTTTTTCAAGAAGCTGTAGTCAACAAGTTGCCAATTATTATTACTTAGTGATCGCGGCCAAGTTATCCTGTCGCGTCTATAATTATCTACTCTATTGTTAGTAGTTCACAAAACTAGTATTTCTTTCAGTTTCTAAACACGTAATTTTCATAAATATTAAGCAGATAGTATATATATTGCGATCAATATATTTTATATTGTTTAAACAAATGCAGTTACGTTATTTTTAAGATTACTTTTATTACTATAATAATTGAAAATAAACTATATTTGCAATGAATTTGCAAACTATGAAAATATTTAAGAAAATTTTACTGTAGGTGGATGTAGTAGTTAAATAATAAGAACTGCAGTCTAATGTAGTTTTTGCAATGCAACGCAGTTAGTTTAGATAAGTTATTCAAACATTTTCGAATTCCCGTTATTGTAGTAGATAGTAAATTTAATTAATTTTTAAATTGGTTTATAATATTTTAATGCAATATGTCGTCAAATGAAATAACCAACTTGTAAATTATTTTATTTATTTGAGATAAACAACGCGTACCATCAGTAACGTTCATACCTATATATAAATTGAATTATCATATTCTTTTGAGTTTTAATGAAATTTTTATACAAATAATAAGAAATTTACGTTACCTATTGGTTAATTTTCATGCGCTAGTTCACTTTCTGTCTAATAGAAGACAATTACTTTGTCATACTGTCATATATTACCGATGATTATTGGAATTAATCTTGACGTTGGGATATTTGACTTCGGTGTTATCAAATGAAGACCAATTGGTAATTTTTCTTTTTGCAATTAGGTCATTATGATACCATTACGAAGAGGCAAACTTGCACAAGTCGGAAAAAGATTTTTAGGTTATGCACTCTTGTTTACAGGCATCTGCCGCGAATTCCCTTGTAAATTTGAAACATATTAGCGCCTATATTAGCGCTTCTACGGTTTTGATTGCGCAATAAATTATCGATGAAAATACTAAGTATGTGAACAAAGAAAAAAGCATTGGATTTTAACATATAAATAATTAGGTAAACAAACATCAATTTATTATTTTTCAAACACACGCCACTGATTAAATACAGAAATTTAAATATTTAAAAATAGTCAGTATAAAAATTACGTTTTCCTATAATAAGAATAAATACATAAATAACTAGCTAATTCTGCTCAGCAGTTAAAACATTCGTTGATTATATCTTGTAAAGCTTCGCGAAATATATTACAAAATTTTCAATGTATGTACAACAAATTTTTAATAAAAAATAAACTGCGAATTTATATCAAATAATAAACATAAATTGATATAAATACTAAATTAATGGTCGCAAAAATTAAAAATAAAATTTAAATTAACGGTTGATAACAAAAACAACGTTATCATTACTGATAAAAATATAACAAATCATCGTCATCATTGTCTTCGTCACTAATGTAATAACCGAATTCATCTAGATCTTCGTCTTCATCATCATCATCATCATCTTCATCTGGCACCAAACCATGATATAGCATATTAAAGCACCTTGAGTGTGGATCACTATTATAATGACTGTAGGGATTATTTCGGTTCAGTTTTTCATTACACATCCAGCAGAAGAATGTGTTACATTTCCAGCATACCATTTTGTTGCAACCATCAGATTTCTGAAAATATATTTTTTAAATTAGTTTACCTTTTATGGAAAAAAAATAGGTTAATGTTTATTATATATAAATGTTATACTTAAATATCTATAATATAATATTAAAAAATAAGATACCTCTATTGGAGTATTACAATGAGGACAATTTTGACTGTTATTGTGAATCCAGTTTTCAGACATAGTATTTTCAACAAGTAGCTGCAATTGCTTTTTACCAAAACGTAATTCTAACTCAGATTTCTTTTCACTTGAGGCTTCTTGATATTCTTTAACAAGATTTTGTTTTTCAACTGAAAATCAAACAATTTTAATAAGTACATTGATAATGAATTAAGTAAGTTGATGTAATATTATGATTTACCTGTGTTAACTTTACATGGTTCAATTCCATGATATACAGCTTTACAAAAAACACAAAAAGCGTATTGGCAAACAGGACAATTTGCCATTATTTCATCCGTTTCTCTGCTAACTGGATATTGACAACTTTTACGTGGGCAATAAATGATATCAGTCATTGTGTCCAAAGTTGCATTTAGTAATATAGAATCATATTTTGAAAATAGTTCCGGTGACACAAGATCTTTTATCTGAAATTTAAAAAATTCACAGTTACTAATAAAATGAATTGTAAATTTATCAACAAAAACATTTTTATAAATGTTATTACTTGGCCAGGTGTTGCTTCAGATTTACATTTTTCTTCAGGACAAGGAATACTTTGCACACTTCCTTCTTTAATTTTTACTTCAAAGTAACCAAGTATACATTCTTTACAAAACACATGAGCACATGGTAAAAACTGTGTACAATGCTCTCCTAATTTGTCTGCAAAACAGATTTTACAAGAATAAAAATTTTTTCTGAATTCTATTTGATTTCTAATTTCATTATAATCTATCAGCATTTCAACTGGATTCTTCCCAACAATATCAGATACAGCTCTTTGGTCAAATATTCGTTTATTGTTTTTATTTTTCCTAACTCTTTTCCTAATACGAATTTTTTTATCTTTATGAACACTTTCTGCTTTTGCATTACTTTCTTTGCATTCTTCAATGGCACTTTCGGTATTTTTAATATCATCTTTTACTTTTTGCGTTTTCTCTGAAGTAGTTTTATAAAATGTATAGACATGATCGATATTAATAGCTTCTTGAATATTTAAAAATTCAAGAGTTTCTGATTGTAAAAAACCAATCCATGTAAATAAAATTTCTTGACCTTTATTACTATCCCATAAATGATCCAATTCTTTACATAATTTAGACAATGCTAAAGGGCTTAACCAAGATGATCTAAGAATAAATTTTGGAGGTGAAGTAGATGGATAATCTGATGGTAATGTAATCAGCACTATTAATGGCGGTAAATGAGAAATAGAAACCTTTTCTGGTTTTTCATTTTTTTTACGATTGTCTTTATATGTAAAAAAATAATTTTCAGGAAGATTGATGAATATTTTTAAAGTGACTTCATAGAGATCATTTTCTGTTCTATAAGAAAATTCTTCTTCATTGTATATGCTTTCTAATGCAATAAGTTCATCTTTCTGTTTTTCATTATCCATAGACTGTAAAAATTAGAAATAAAACAAATTATAATCAATATTTTTATTGTTTACATTATTTTAATTAATTTAAATTAATAATTAAACTATTATAAGTAATTTAGACTCTTTATAAAACATTGTGCAATACTCTGTAGAAAATTTGTATAACCTTAAAACACTACATTCAAAGATAAAGTATATACATAAAATGCTGCACTCAAATGATCTTACTCTTTACCAAGTACAAATTGCTCTTTATCAAGTACAAAACTTTTATTATTTAAAGTATAAATTGTTTACAAATTTTCTATTTATATAGTTATTGAAATTATACAATCATAAATCTACGTTTTTTCCTTCTAACATCATGCCTTATTTTGACATTTTTATTGCAAAATGTCAGTATGATTTTTCAAACTGAATTCAAGACAAAGACAAAATAATGTTTTGAAAATCAAAATAATGAAATTTTATTTTACCGTAATAGACATTTCTTATATACACAAATACAAGTAAGAACAACAATGCCGGCCTTGTCCTTCGCTAAGTAACTGCGATCTCGACGGGCGCAATTTTACAGACCATTCTACACGTTCATATATCTATATATACCATATGACTTATAATGCTTATATATCTATATACATGCTATCACGTGGAAATGTGATTTCTTAAAAAGGAAATATATAATATAGGTGAAAATTTTTTTCAAAACAAAAATTCATTATTATATTTATTTTCATGAAATATAAAATAAACTCGCGATTGTGATTATGGTTGCATTGTTAATTTTTAGCTGCATATTTTGTCAGTAATTTTAAAATTTATTTTCAAATACGATCGTTATGTGACGATTTTAAGTATATTACACAAATTTATAAAAAAATATTCACTCTTATTATTTTTGGAATATCGAACATAAGAATCATAATTTAAAATAATTAAATAATATATATTAGATGATATTTGAAAAATTTATCTATAAATTGGAATACATTCTACTTCATTGTTTTAATTTTTTGAAAATTTAGCATTTTACAAAATATTTTCCTTTTTTTTTATAGATAATATTAACATTGCTATGAATAAAAATATTAGTTAGAATTAATTAATGGTTTTATTTTAGTAAATGTACTACCAATGGTGGGAAAAATATTCTTAAGGTAAATTGAGAAATAAAATTACATTAAACTATCTTAGAATAATCTTATGACTTTTATTTAATATTATAACTCAAATAATAATATTTGTATGATCTATAATATTTATATTTACAATAAAAAAAAACCTTAACGACTATATTATATTTTGTCTTGTGTTTATATTTTGTAGTTATCTATGTCTAGGTAATTCTTAATATTTTGTAATATTGTTAAACAGTTTCCAAGATATTATTCTTCATCATCATCACATTCTTGAAGATGATCTAACTTTAACTCCTTATGTTTATCAATTTTTTGAGATAGATTTTTTTTCGTTTGGTTTTTTTTGGAAACTTTCTTTGCTCCAGCTTGATATTCTGGCATTATACATTTGTTGTCCCTGTATTCTGGTTTAGATTCTGGTTTATATGGTTCTTCTTTCTTTTGTGGTTTTTTGAATACAATTGTATTCTTCTTATTATTACTACCATCCGCTACAAATCTTTCTTCATCATCGATGCTATCATCCTCCATAGAGTCACCTACATTTGAGTCAGTATCCATGGCTTCCATGTGAACATTCAATTTATTTTTAATTTTATTTTGTTTCTGTTCCTCTCTTGCTTCTTTTCGTCTTCTTTTTTTTAATTCATCTAAGAAAGCTAAAGATGCTTGACGGTTACTTTCATTTGACATATCAGGAACATCTTCTAAGCTATAATATGTCCACTTTGTTGGATTTCTATGATGGTCTGCTATGGTACGAATGTTACGACGAGGTGGCGGTAATTCGGGTCTTTTGAAAATACTTTGGCGTCCCCGAAAACCTTTAATTTTGTTTCTATTACTTTGACGAGTTGACAAATCCTCAATCCTAGGTACAGCAGAACTACTATGATTAACATGTTTATTGAGGGATTTTTCTATTTGAACTAACTGTTCGTTCAAATGTTTCTGTCGGTCAAGGAAATTATCCTTGATACATATGGATCCTTTTTGAGGATCCATTTTTAGGTTGAAAGATTAAAATTACACTAAATTCAACTGAATGTTCCTGAGTGTATGATAGAGTAAATTACCTTCTGTTATTGTTTACAGGTTATACTATGCTCTGGTTTAGCCGACGCCATTTGTTTTCTTTTCGTGATGCGCATGCGCTAAAAGTAAAAGCTAAAAATGCGCGAAATCCAAAATGTAAAGAAATACCTACCTAAACGTCTAACTGTACTTTACTTTATTACAATAAAATATAATTACGTAATTCATATTGAATGCCAAAAATATTAGTTGTATTAAAATTTTCATTTATACATTTTTATTTAGCGAATAAAAATGAAACTAAAGCTTTATAAAAAATAATTGTCAACTTATTTTTACGTCGTTATATTTTATTTAAACAGCTATAAATACTAGAAAAGCGCGGGTCCTTCTATTATTAATCCACTTATACTTTATACACTTTATAGGTACATACGTGTATACATTTTGTTCGACAGTTGAAATATCCAACAAGCGCATGCGCTTGCAAGATGCTGAACAGCTGTGCTTGTAGCAGAGTGTATGTATCAGTGCGTGGAGATATGGGGAGTCCTCCAGCTATCCAGAAGTCGGTATAAAGCGAGACGAAAACATAGCATCACGCTGCTGCATATGGATGTATAGGACATCGTCGAACGTCGGTACATCACGTACGCGGGTATACACACACAACTTACTTATCTCGCGAGATCGACAGCCGCGGCTGCGTATATACGTATTTTACGCGCAAGAGAAAGACAGAGAGATTATAGAGAGGAAAGAAGCCGATTAAGCGGGAGAGCATTGCTTGTAATGTCATAGGTATATAGAAGAGTCAGCCGATCAGCAGCAGCAGTACACGCACACACAAGATCGACAGATCGGTGTACTTTAAAGTCTAACCGCGCATCTCATCGCCGTCGTCATCTATATAGCCAGTCGTGCTTCTTCCTCTCGCGATTCTTCCACTTTTTGTTACAGTGCGAGAGAGAAGGAAAGAGACAAGACGCCGCAACTCAAGGGATAAAGTATAGAGAAATCGACGTTAAGGAGTGAGACACACGGGGCCACGCGCGCGATAAATGCACAGCGGACGAGGAGACGACGTCGCAAGCGTATAAACGGTAGCAGGCAGCAGCTAAGGCCCGATAGAGCATGTTGTCGAGTAGCTTTGAGGTTATGCAGTTCAAATGAGGTTTGTAAATAATTAAATTTAACGCTGTTAGAATTAAATGCCTGTTCGATTTTTAACCAGATGTAGGCTACGTGTGTCAAGATCTTGTCGAATTTTACCGAAGACGTAGTAGTGCTTGGTTTAACTAGAACAGATGATAGTGGCGAGCGTATTGTCTTTTCTGAAAGCTCCATTGTTGAGATAACTCTGTTTATTATACCTTCGGAGCAATGTTTGTTGACAGTAATTTTTCTTAAGACTGAAAGTATATGAAGCAAAGAAAATCATTTTCATATTTTAATAATTTAGTAATTTTTTCTTGTTTTTTTTTGTTTTTTTTTTCATTATAATCATACAAGTGTGTATTATATTTTTTAAATATTTAGTAAAAGATAACAAAGGCTTTGATTAAACATTATCTTTCAGATTGGGAATTTTTAAAAGATTATAGAGATTTTATCTGCAATTACAATTTAATTTATATTTTTAAAATATTCTAACATTTTTAGAAATGAATAAGTTTATTGATTGTTTTTTATCTTTAATAGGTGCTGTAAACAACTGAAAAGAAACAGAAGTCTATCATTTACAAGTTATCATAGAAGGTGAAAAGTTCACAAAAGCAATAAAAGGATGTATTGTGTACAATGGCTCATACCTGTACTATTAATACCAAAGCCCGTGAATCCTGCACTTCTGCAGACTCATGTTATGTTTATGGTTCTTTACCTGATTGGATTCTTCCTGGAGCGAAAGCCCTGTACAGTGTGCAGTCTTGTTTTCCTGGCCACTGTATTTCTTATTTGTTACAGCGGTATAGGCAATTGCCTATTTTGGAGTAACAATTGTGATACTGTAAGATGTAACAATGGTTGAAGCAATTTTATGGAGATAAAAGACTTTAGAGTAATTTTTATTAGTTTTTATTGTAATTACAAAGATGTGCTGCTTGAATAACAAGTTAAGTTATGCATAGCGCAGGGTCTAGTTTTATAATTGCTCAACATAAAGTTTTGAGTCTTTCCATTGTAAATATGATGTATACAGTGGTGAGTCATAGTGCAGGGATTGCATATCGAAGTGTATATAAAGTCTTTCCATTGATTATCGCTATTATTTATCAATCACAATCTTAAAGTTCTGATTCTAAGAAAAAATTTTGATGAAAAGAATTTTTGATTAAAAAATTTTCTAACTTTACTATGCATGCACTTACAGAACCACATGACTTAAATTGTGGTCAAATACTTTCAAGACAAATTGTAATTCACGTGAATGAATTATAGTTTAAAGCAGAATTCATATTGTACCAGTTTTTACTAATATGATATTTATTTTGAAAAGTTTTAACACTATTAAAAAATTTATTCAAATAAAGCCTGTTGCTTAATTCTTTTTTAATACCAAATATTTAATATTTTTAATTATTATAAAAATTGACTTTAACTTAAAAAGTGCAAATGTAATTCAATTGACTTTACATCAAAATTTCTTCTTAAAAATAATTAAAATACCTGCGAAAGTAGAGTCATAAATGAAAGATATTTATTTAATTATTATGTACACATTTTTTTTTAGCATTTAATGAACCTATTTCGTAGGAATTTTGATAAAACTTAGCCGTATATACCTCCAAATCGTATATCATGAAAATACGTATAAGTCTATTAAAGTAATAGCATAAAAAAAATAATAATCATGGAAGTAATTTCTCTAGTTGTTGTTGGAGAAAAGAAAATGACTTCTATTAGTTAACTTGCCTAATTTTATAAAATAAATGTATAAACTTGAATTGAGACATTAAAGTGTCACAGCACAAATATTTATTTAGTCTGTGATAAAGTGATATTTATACTTGAAAAAAAATGATAGCGAATGCAATCTTTTAAGACAGACTAAAGTTGATACTAAAAATTGCAAATGATTAACTATTTAATCCAGTGATTTAGCTGCATTGATAATGCTTGGTAAATGTAACTATGCGGTATGATTGATAAAAGCTAAAACAGTTAAGTTAAACAGTTGAGAAATTTAAGTGTCTTCGATTGTCAATAAATGTCTTCTTTTTAATTTTTAATACCTTTTTAGGATATTTATAGACAAAATATTGCAATTTTTAAATCCATTTGAATACATAAAATCATTGTCTCTTCCAAGTAATGATTAGATGATTCCAATTACTCTGTAAATAAGAATGTTAAGTACTTTTGAAATGCGCTTACAAAATATTCGACGAATTTATAGTGGCAATTTTTAAATTTTTAACTGAAAACTAAATAAACTATGTTATATTAATTAACTTTCAAGAATTACTTATTGAGTACTAAATATTAATTAATAAAACTGATTTTTACTAGCAACATGAAATAAGTCTTTATAAAATGTTCAGTTAGAAAACTATGTATATTCTTTACATAATCACATTTCAAGTTAAATTTATTTAATGTTCAAACTAAAAAAAAAGTACATTGTAAGTATATAATTTATCATAATTACCTTTGTAAGATCTTTTAATTGTTATTGAAGGTAATAATGTAATGAATAAATAAAAGAATATTAATTAAAATTTACAAAATAATTACAACCTTCCTTACGATATGAAAAAATATTTCAAGAAATCCAAATAAAAAAAAGTAGAGCTTAAAGAGAAAAGGATATAAGTTTGAAATGGGTACATGTAGTAAATAAAAAAGCCAAATGTAAGTTTCACATAATAAAAATAATTTATTGCGGAGGCTTTCCACGTCCAAAACCACCACGGAATTCGAGTTCGGCCGTGCCAGCGCCAACGTCGGCCTTTTTGTCACCAGGACCACCAGGTCCGCGTCTGTATCCAGCACGGTCTTCCGCAGGTCGTGAGATATCACGGCCAGTGGTGGCAACACCTGGAGGTTTCCTGCTCTCAGTCGTAGCTTTCCTCTTGAGTGTGGCAGGCACAATTTCAGGTGGAAGGTGGAGGTAGGTCCTCAAGTACTCGATACCCTCGTTTGTCAAGTACCAGTAAAAATGCCTCCAGGCAAACTGTTCCTTAACGTAACCTCTGGATTTCAAGGACTGAAATAAAATAGAAATTGTGAGACATTTCATTTAGCAAAACTTAGATTATTTTCACAGCTGTTATAAAACCTAATAAGACTTTATCTTAAAATACTTCATTTTAATTTTTTAATTTACATGACATCATTTACATAAATTTATGTACTATCATAGTATTAATAAGTAATTGCACTTTTTAAATTAGAAAATTATAGATGTATTAAATGCTATTTCCATAATTGATGTTCTATAAAAATAAAACACAATACATTGTAAGAATAGATTAGAATTTATCTTTTTAATAGCTTGTTTCGAAGGTTTAATATGTTTGATAATGCTTGCGTATACACATCAAATATGTCATATTTTAAATTAAAACATTTACCTGCATAGCCTTGATGACCTCGAGGTTGGGGATGGTCTCAAGTTCAGGATGTTTTGGAGCATGGTAGTCTTTCTTTGCTACCATAACACCCTCTTTGAAGAGGTATTCGTAAATAGCATCACGATTCTTCTTGGGCATCAACATTCTATAAAAATAAAATAATATTAAATATCATAGCTGAATATATGTACATAATTTGAATGAAATCATATTTTTTCATTCTGAATGTGAGAAGCATTGACTTTAAAAATAAGATTTGAGGTTATACATTATAACCTCTCTTTTAAAAACAGAAACTATTTTACAATAGAATTAATAATAATGAAAAATATATAAAAAAAATGCTATCAATTCTTCATAAAATTTTTAGTTTTCCTTCAACATATTGAGAATTTTGAGAAATTATATCAACTTTAGAACAGAAAGTAGAACAGTCACTAAACACAGAACATTTGAAATAAAATTTTTGTAAAAACACAATAACTATTAGTATTAAAATATTCGTTAAATAATATTCTATGCAATAAAGCAATAATTTTTTGCAAAAATTTTTGGATGTGATAAATAAAATTAGATTTTTAACAAATATCCACGCACTTGGATGTCTTGAGGAGGCCTCGGTCACCGAAAAGGAAAACTTCGCCGCGTAGCCGCACGAGATCAACCTAACTTTTCGATTCTTACTAGAAATCATATTGTGAAACGAAACATCCCTAGATTCTAGTGCAAGTCATGAGTGTCATGTTGATGACATGTATTAAAACCTGCTATTGGCGGTAAATCATTGTTTTGAGAGAAAATGGTAAATAAAAGTTCGAAGAAATGATTAGTTCAAAGTTATCTTTAAAATTTATTTTGTTTTACGCAAGATGAATAAAAATAATAGATCAGGAGGTATTAAGTTTCGCGAGTTAGATTACAGTAAAAGTTCATCGCAAGACCATCGAGCCAAGAATAATCTGCGAAGTAAAGAAGATGTCTTGAAATTATTTGCGAATACAAATGCCAATGCGCAAAAAGAAAATGCTCCTCATATTGCAAATGAAAGCAGTTCAGAAATTAACACGGAAATTGAGTTTGATGAGAAAGTTGAAGAAGTGGCAGAAATTAATGTATCAAAATCACCAAAAGTCCAATTAAATATTATAAAAACAAAGCCAACAATTCAAACAAATGTTGTTGGTACCTTTTCAAAGACAGAAAATATTGTAAGACAAAAGCACACAACTCAATCGAATGTTATTGACTCATCGACAAAAACAGATAATGTTACAAGTGATAAAAAGTTCGAAAAATTATTTTTATTATATTCATTTTATTTTATTTTTTATAATAACATAATAATTATAATCATTGTTTTCATAATAATTAAATTATTTTTTTTAGGGTATACAATGTAATGGTTGGAAAGATTTCAACACGGAAACATAAACAATGGGATAGTGATGGATTACTTGAAGTCAGTGGAAAAAGTGCTGTGTTAAAGGTTTGGATATAAGTTATATTAGATTTGATAATAAAGAATCATAGATGATTAAATAATATTTTTTGTTGTTAGGATATTGATGGAAAATTTATAGGCAGAACAACTATTAAACCTGAAACTATTGAAGAAGGCTTCAGAATGTGTATAGGAGGAAAAGAAATTGAGGTAATACCTGTTACTATTATCTTTAAATACTTCTTTTCTTTACTTTATGAGAATAAATTTTTTTAATTAAATATTTCTTAATTTTATTTCTATAGATAATAGAATTAGCTTCAATTGAGGATATTCAAGCAAGGCAAACTTCTAATGAACAAGTTAATAAAAATGAATCTGTAGAACCACCAGCAAAAAGAGCTAAAATATCTAAAGGCTTTGTTCCTGTAAAATCTGGTACCAATAAATAATTTAAACTTCAAAATTACTTTATAAAAATATTTGTCATTTGATTATTGCATCGCAAAACAATAAATAATAAATAATATTTAATTTAATTTTTTTTAATGAAAATTAAAACTTACCTTTTGAATTTATTTTAATTTTTATTAGGCAAAAGTTTACATTTTAATTATGAACCTCTCATAATGCCAAATCCACCACTTGATATTGAATGGTTTCAAGATAATGATGAGAAAAAAATTCATGAAGTTTCTGTTGATGGTTGCTTAGCTTCTGTATTAAGACTTCATCAACGTGAGGGAATAGTTTTTATGTACAAATGCATAATGGGAATGAATGATTCCCGTTTTCAAGGGACTATATTAGCTGATGAAATGGGTTTAGGAAAGACATTACAATGCATTTCACTTATATGGACATTATTAAAAAAGGGTCCTAATGGAAAACCAGTTTTGAAACGTGTATTAATTGTTTCTCCAAGTAGTTTATGTGGGAATTGGAATAAAGAATTCAAACGATGGCTTGGATCCATGAAAATATCTCCTTATGTTGTAGAGGGTAAACAAAAAGTTAAAGATTTTACTAAAGCTCCAAGAGCTTGTGTTATGATTATCAGTTATGAAATGTTTGTAAGAAATGTAGATGATATAAATAATTTAAATTTTGATTTATTAATATGTGATGAAGGTCACAGATTGAAAAATAGTGAAGTTAAAACACTTAAGGTAAATAAATCATAAAAATAAGTACCTGAGAAATAAATCCTTTTACAAAAAGATTAGTTAATTTTTTTAGTTATAAAAAATAATAATTACTAATATATTAACATATTTTTAATTATTATTCCAAGATAAATTTAATATCTTAGTGTAATTTTTTTTTACTTTTAGTATCTTAATCAATTAAATTGCAAAAGAAGAATTCTTGTGACAGGAACACCTGTACAAAATGATCTTCAAGAATTTTATACATTGGCAAATTTTGTAAATCCTGGTATCCTCGGAAGCTTTAATGAATATAAAAGTTATTATGAAAATCCAATAGTCATGTCTCAACGTGGTAATGCTGATGAAGAAGAAGTTTTCTTAGGTCAAGAAAGGGCAAGAGAGTTACATGAAAGGTCAAAAGCTTTTATTCTAAGACGGACAAATACTTTAATCAATCAGTATTTACCTCACAAACATGAACTTGTTGTATTTTGTCGACCAACAAAAGAGCAAGATAATTTATATAGTTTAATCACAGATTACTGGTTTAATAGAAATCTTATAGGTGGTAATGTAATGCCTTTGGTTGTTATAACTGCTCTAAAAAAAGTTTGTAATCATCCTTACCTTTTTACTAGTGAAAAAAGTAATATTTTGGAAGAAATATTACCTTCAGTCCCAACAAATCTTTCTGCTATAAATACTTCTTTTTCATACTCAAGTAAAGTTAAAATAGTACAAGCAATTTTTCAAGCTTTAAAAAGAACACAAGAAAGAGTAGTTGTAGTATCTTATTTCACACAAACATTAGATTATCTAGAAAAAGTTTGCTGTGTAGAAGGATTACAATTTTGTAGAATAGATGGAAATACAGCTACTACTTCAAGAACTAAAATTGTAGAAAAATTTAATGCAAAGGACAATATTACTTGTCGTAAGTCTTTATTTTTTAACTAAAGTACTATTATAAACATAAATTTTAAATTTTATTTAAGGTGTATTCTTGTTGAGTGCAAAAGCTGGAGGAGTAGGATTAAACTTAGTGGGTGCATCAAGATTAATATTGTTTGACTCCGATTGGAATCCAGCAAATGATGCTCAAGCTATGGCACGTATTTGGAGAGATGGCCAAAAACGTTCAGTATATATTTACAGGTATGTTTTTTTTATATTTTTTATAAATATGATCATTATCTTTTCAAATAATATTTGCCAATTTTCTTTTACAGACTTTTAACTACTGGTACTATCGAAGAAAAAATTTATCAACGACAAATCAGTAAAACTGGATTAAGTGAAGCTGTTGTTGATGCTAATCATATTTCTTCTTTAAAGTTGTCAGCTAGTGAATTAAAGGTTTTTAAAACAATAGCAAAAATATGAATTTTACATATTAAAATTAATATTTCTTGATTACTATAATCATAATTTTATTCTAGGACTTATTTACATTAGACAGTAGAACATTATCGGTTACACATGACTTAATGGATTGCTCTTGTACAGGCTCAGGTGAAATACCTTTTAAAAACGAAAATAATACGAATGCTGAAGATATAAGAGAGTGCCAATTTGATCTTAAAAAAAAACAAACCCAACAACAAATTACAATAAATCAACTTCTTAGTTGGCAACATTACAAGCAACCTATATCATCTGATCTAATGATGGTACATCATATAGTAATTGCAAAAGTTTTATTTTTACTCTCTATATATTATTTAAAATTGGATTTGATTTCAGGAATTACTGTTACACCAAGTTCAAGAAAATGTAACATTTATTTTTAAAAATTCTGTAGAAAAGTAAAAAATAAGATCAATCTTCCTAAAGACATTTGAAACAACAATGGCAATAACATGGTAAGAAAGATAACTTTTTTATAAAAATACTTAAATATACTCCACACCATACTGAAATTTAGATCCTACAAGTAAGAGAGAAAATGATTTATTTTACGTGAGGGTGAAGTGTTCTGCACGAATCAGAATTAAGAGTGCCGAAGAATCTCGAGACAAAGCGAATGCTGTGCGAGCAAAATGCGCTATTTTTTACTCAATTTACAGGCATGGAAAAAACTTTACTTCATACTTGAGTTAAAAAAATGTATTTTGTACAAATTTCGTATAAAAACCATATCACATTATTTTATACAAAATCATATTTTGTATAGTTTTTAAATTATAGTATTACTCCCATACCTCTCGTATGGAAAAAAACAAAAGTAGGAAATCGTAAGAAACCGTACAAAGTTGTAGAAAACCGTTCCATTTCGTACATATTTTGTAAAATATGCATGGTTAATTTTTATGGTTTCTTACGTTTTCGTACGGTTTCGTACACTTTTTTACAGTTTTTTACATTTACTATTTTGACAGGAAAAATTTGTTATATACACAAAAAATTTACGAATCGTAATAAAATGTATAAAAATGTATAAACTCGTACGAATCCGTAAATAAATGTACAAACGGTAGGAAACTGTAAGATTCATTAAAATTTACGGAAATGTTCGTTTTCGTACGTTGTCTTACATTTTTTTAAATGTTTTCGTACATTTTCTTGTGTTTTCATACGTTTCAGTTTTAGGTACCAATTCGAAGGATTTTATGAATCTTAGAAAGTTGTAGATAACCGTAAAAAACTGCAGAAAACGTAAGAAACCGTACAAAACCGTACGAAATATGTCCGAATTGAAACGGTTTTCTACAGTTTTGTACGGTTTCTTACGATTTCCTATGTTTATTTTTTTCCATACTGGCTAGTTTATATTATTTCAATTTAGTTATAAAATTTGAATTTTTTACATTTTACTTTTTCTTGTCATAAATTTGATAAGATTTTCTCCAAAACTTGGTGAATTATAAATTTTTAAGAGTTCTAATATCTCCTGTTTGTTGACCTCCATGAGATGCTCTTTATTCCATCTACTAAGCAATCTTTTTGTTGCTGCTAAACTCTGAAATTTTGTTTATGAATTTTAAAAATAACTATATATTAAAAGTTTTTATTCGTGAAATTATAGAATGATTTATTAATTAGTACCTCTTTTGATAAAGAAGAAACTTTTTCTATGTGTTTCCATACTTCATCTATTGCTTCAGCTCTATAAATTTTGCTTATAAATCCAGTTTGAGCTGCTTCTTTTGCTGTCAGTTTTTCTCCAAAAAATAACATCTCTCCTGCCTTAAAAATAAAATATTCTCAAGTAATATAGAAATAGAATCGAAAAAAATGAGAGCTTTTAGCATATACAAATTCAAACCTTAGATGGTCCCATAATTCTTGGAAATGTATATGTTGAACATCCTTCTGGTGATATACCTAATTTACAGAATGGTGTCATAAAATAAGCCTGAAACATAAAAGTAATTACATAAGAATATCTATTCTCAAAATGTGTAACAATATTCTATAAGTGAATCAATAGAAAAATTTTAATTACATTCTCAGTTGCATAAACAATGTCAAAAAGAGCTAAAGTTGTTGCTGAAATTCCAATAGCTGGCCCATTAACAATGGCAATCAGGAGTTTTGGATATGTGATCAGTAAATCAATGAATTTCCTGATAAAAATGAAATAGGGTACATTAATTATTAGTCATTATTTACAACTATTTAGAAAATATTAATATTACATACTGAAGTGTTCCCATTTCTTTTTCAGTATCAACTGATTCACCTGTAGCATAACTAATAAAATCATTACCACTGCTATAAAAATCTCCACTACCTGTTATTACAAGTACATGGACTGCTTCATTTTGTGCTGATTCAGTCAATATTTTAACAAGTCCTTGGTACATCTAAAAATGCATAATAATAATAATAATAATAATAATAATAATTTATAAAACATTTATACATAATATTTAATATTAAAAAATTTAGTTGAAAATTTTATTTAAAATCGTTTTTACGTTTTACGATTATTAATAATATTATTAATAAATATATTATTGTATTACGTAACTGGCAAATGACCAAGCAGTTATCACTTGTTTAAATATATTTCATTAAAATAAATATAAAATTACTATACCTCCTTGGTAAGGGCATTTTTCTTCGTCGGTCTATTCAAAACGACTTTTTGTATTCCATTTTCTATGCTGGTTTTAATTACTGAATCTTGTTTATTAGCCATAATAGCAGTATTTACAGCGGCTTGCAAAGTTGTCTGAAAGACGCAAGTAGGGTTATGTGTTTGTACACATATTGATTACTGATGCGCCATGTACGTCACCGCGGTCAGCTGTTCTGTTCGGACGTTTGATTGTTGCATCCGCCGGCGAACGGTTACGGGAAAAGATCTTGTATTACGTATATGTGTTAATGTAATTACTAATTGCTACAGCTATACGCAGAATCTCAGACGAGCAAAGGATAATTAAGAAAAGTTTAAAATAACTCGCAGATGATTAGAGCTGATAATGATTATTTTTGTTTCGTGAAAAAGTCTTTTTTTCCTTGTTTTTTAATTATTCTAAATTATTTTCGTTTAAAAATCATTGCAACTGCGTCACAATATTATTTTTTATTGAATAACTTTGTAAATCACTGATATTGTATAATGTATCATTCATGAAAAGAACTACTCAAAAGTAAATTTATATGTTTTTAGCAATTACTTGTTTTACATATGGAAATTATACTTGTGAAAGTATACTTAAAATGTTGAAGAAATGAAAAATTTCAAGTTCATAAATAATTATTTTCTACTTTCACATAATTTTAACTTTTCTATTACTAACCACTCATGAGAACCAATGATTCATTTTACAGTAAGGTGCGAAATGCGTAAAGAAGACTTCACTTGTAAATTTTTAATATTATGCTATAATTAAAAATGAAGAAGTACACGTGATAATTATTCTCCAAGTGTAACTAAAATGAAATTATGAAAACATATCTAACTTTAATTTTTGTTTTTTTATTTGTTTATTTCACATTACACTGGCTAAGAAGCCCTATATAATATGCCAAATTAAAATATACATAAAGGTAATCTTGTGATCTTAGTATATGGTTTTGAAACTTTCAACAATCATTTTTTTAAGTCCACTCTACTTATTTTATTTACCTATACACTGTTAAAATTTTTTCAGCCAATATTAATGTTTTGATTGAAGTTTATTTACAAAGATGTTTTTCAAATTTCCAATGTATAAAATACATTAAATTTAATAGAAATTTTATCTAAAAGAAAGTATCTAAAATTTAATAGAAATTTAATAGAAGCATCTGAAATTTTAAGCAAAAATATTTTAAGGTGGCTCCAGCGCACTGGGCCGTATCATTGGGGGAGGGTTTAGGGTGCATTACATTTTTACTTAGAGAATCGATGAAATTGTAATAAAATTTAGTTAATGACAAGTTGTAAAGTATTCTTAACCATTTGAGCATCCTGCAACTTTAAAAATAAGAATGTTATTTCTTAATACTGGTAAAATACTACGTCCCTGCTAGTGTATGTTATACATAGTAAGAATGGTTTTTTATTTTACGCATAAAGATTTCTTGAAAATTTGGTCGGTGATCGTCAGATTTCAACATACCATTGTAAATTATAGATAATAAACAATTATTTACACGTTTATTTTTGAAGAACTTATGTGTTTTCAACTCACAATATGAAAATTAATACTTAAAAAAAATTGTTCTTCTACGATATAAGAGTCTGTATTAAACGTACGAATTTCAATGAATTTTAACATTTTTCTCCTTTTCCATTTAGTCGGTGACCCTATTGGAGACAAACTCCATTAAATAGCTTGGAATTTCAGTATTCGATTAGGATTTTTGTTTTTAGATTCTTATGTTTTTAAAAAACCGCCGAAGTCACCTTAAATTTTCATTCACACTGATTTTATTAAAGTGTATTAAAAATATAATTGAATTACGTCTTAAATTTCAAAAAAATTTTAACAGTGATATTAATGAACTTATAATGTATAGAGGCAAAATAAATTTGTAGTACAATATTTACAAAAAAATTGCTCCAAAAAATTTGTGATTTCATAAAGAAATTTACTTTAGTGATTCCTACTTAATAAATGTCACAATAGTATGAAATATTAATCCAAGAATAGTAACATTATTGTAGTAGGAAGTCTGTATTCAGTTCTAAAGCAGTTTATTTGAAGAATTCTTACTGTTATGAAGTTTTTCCCGGTACGTTATTATAAATCGTTGTAAATTGACGCACGAGACTTTGCGAGTATCCACGCCTTCTTTCTTGGATTCGCCCTAGCGAAGGAAATATGAAAAATAATTGCAATAATACATCTTAAATTATTATTTAAATATATTATTTTACTTTGAAATTAAAATTATACAACAATGCATAATGGAACGTTCGCAAAGATTGATTTGATACATTTGATAAAATATATAATGTGAAAATAATTAAAAAGTTTATACATTGTATCATTTCGATAACTGAGTAACTAACCAAGGCTTAAATCGTAATTTCGACGTGACAATCAAAATATCATCTCGTTGGCCACTTTTTCCTCAAAGGCGCTAAAATTGTAATAGACTCGTCAATTTCTATCCCAATGTCTTGATCACTTTCTTCCGTATCGTAGCAGGAAACACCAGAGTAATATACTCAGCCGCCAACTCAATTTAATCTATAGCATAATCATTCAATTATAAAATCACCACGACGAGTATAAGTAATCGATCGTGTGACGCATATATGTATAAATACAATACAGCAAAAATAGCGAGTGCGAGTATTCACGCACGTTCGGTTATCCGAAATTACGAAAATTGAGGGATTAATAATGATCACAATGTCGCGCGGCTCTCTCGCATTTGGTAATGTGACGCACCTCCACTTGTTTTACGCGCGCATGCGCACGCGCTGGATATAAAGCCGACTGGGCCCGAAATCTCGCGGTCGTCTCGAGCGTCAGCGCCTGGGATTTGAATGCACAAATGTACAATGAGAAAGAGATGGGAGGAGGGCTTAAGTGGACGTTTCAAGAGTGCTTGCGCGACTATTTATAGCTTTGGCCTTGTTTAGGTATGGTTGTCGAATGAACCACAACTTTTTCAAATTAATGGTAAATATTGCGTCGAAATTTCGCGTGATAGTCGATATCAGTAGAAGAAGGTAGTTTGAGAATTGTTTTTTTTACATTTTTGTATTTTCTAATAAATTCAGGTCAATCTAGGACCATTACGTGTAACTAGATGAGTATCTGGCAAGAAAATCGTTTTGATTAACTGAAGAAAAATTCATTATCAACGAAACATAATTTTTGTCAACTTTACATGCGTCACAAGATAGCTGAAATGATTTTTTAAATATATATTCATTTAAAACATAAATTATCTGAAGATTAACAGAAATGTTCCTTAATATCAAATAACTTTTAATCTGTATGGAAAAAATGTGATACGAAAAAAACTTCAGTTTATAATTAGGCACGGGTACCTTGTAAACTTATGTTGACGAGGAACAGGAGCTGAAGGCGTGTGGTATCATGTACTCTTTTTGTGTTTTTAAGTGGATACAAGGTCCTATGTTCAATATTAAATTCTTTGATTTTTAAACATTTATTTATTAAACAAATGTTTGCGCTGCTTTGTGCATATATAAAAACTATACTTATAGAAAATTTGTTGAATGATTCTATATTAATATTTTCTACACTATTTTAATGTTTAAATGTCAGCATAAATGTCATATATGTCTTACCGATTGGCTAAATTTGGCCTTTGTGAATTCGAAAATTTTCTAAAAGATTGCTATATACTGTAAAACAAGAATCTCAGTAAAAGTGATAAAAAATTTTAACCACAATACTCAGTAGTAGAACGCGAAACCATAAATTTCGGGTCGGTGCGTTCGCGTCCTGCTCAGCATATATTTTTTACGCGCTTTATTTTTTATTTCGGTTATACGTGATACGGAGTAAAAAATTTCATGTTTTGCTGTAGTTAACTTTTACCTTTTTGATACTGATCAATTTATTGTGTTACAATTTGTAAGATTGTGGCTTATTTTGAAGAGAAGAAAACATGTCTTAGTGATGAAGTGATTTAATATTTCGAATGTTGAATTGTTGAGCAGAATTGTATTTACAAAGAAAAATGCGGGATAGACCATAATTATTGCCATAATTTATGGTAAAAATTATATTTATGACAATTTTTGTGGTAATTTGGCTCTTAATATTGCTATTAGACATGGTATATTTAACTATAATGATTTTTTAAAGGTAGTTATTGTTGAATATTTTTGTACTTTGATTCAATAAAATAAATAAAATAAAATAAATATATGTGATGGTCTGTTTGCTAGGTTAGACCAAGAAATTGCAGAACTCAATGTTGGGTCTATTAGTTTATAAACGGAGCCCATATTTCTGAACAATAAGTGAAATGAGGGAGTACAATCGTATTGAATAAATGAATGATTACTCATTAAAGTCAGCTATAAGTAGAGCGTTTGATAAAACCTATTTAAATTACAGCATTTAGACACAATGTATTCCATATGAGGAGTAAAAGATAATGCAACACAAACAAGATTCTAAAATCTTTTATAGTATTAGTCCTTTATAATTGAGACTAATGTACATAATGATCGGCCACGTCAGTAGTTTTTTTTTAAAGTAGACGTTACATTTAGTTCAATTTAAACGAAGCCTCTTTTTAATTCACCAAAGAACTAAGAAATTTAATATTTCTCGCTATTTCTGCGTGAAATACGGCGCGTTGACTCTCTCCGCCTTAACGCCTGACTTGCGTGCCCTTCGGCGCGCTATAATCGTTTTGCGCCTATTCTTTCGCGTTCTATTTCTCGAAGAAAACATCCTGAACAAATTATGAAAAAAATCATTTCCTATGTAAAAAATTCTCAGCTTTCGATCTAGAGGGTAAAAAAAAAATATTAAAAATATACTTTTTGAGATATGAAATGTTTCGTACGTTTTGAAGGTGAAAATGAAAATGTTTGGGGAAACTGACTACACCATTGGAGAGCTGAGGAAAAAATACGTTGGATAGGCTTATTATTAAATTTTTTTAAGTACGTTTTAGTATCGTAAACGCGAGATAGAAATAGCATGATTGGACGCTCGCGCGCCGCGTTGGGGCATTTGACATGAAACGCCTCATATGTCAGTGCTTTTGGAAGTATTTTACAGTGGAGATGCCTACGAGTAATTTGGCATAAAATTTTCATTTCGTGTTTTCTTTTATAAATATAAACATTATTTTGCGGAGCAAAACGAAGCGTAGTAGACGCTAAATAACGACTAAATATAACAAATGAAACCTTTATTCTTGTACGAATTTTAATAAAGTTTACAGAATTTCCACTTGTCATATTGAAAATTATACCAAATGATTTACAATTCACAAAATTTGTGGTTAGTCGGACTCAACATATAGGATTCCCATGTTAAAAGTGTAAATTTTGAAGACAAAGATCTGAATTTTCAATATATCGTAACCTATATTTTTCTGACCAGTAATACATATAAACGATCATTTAAGTAATGTGAGTATAAAACTTCAAAAAAATCATTGGTAGATTTGATTTTCTGAATAAGAGGATTATAGAATAATATAGATATTATGTAGGTGATTGCAATGAGTACGTATCACTCACGGAGTGGGTATCTTCCTTCGTGACAATATTGTATAAACATAGTCAAAAGGGAAACTTTATACTAGTAGAATGGAATTTTTTAGCAACTGCTAGATGTAAACAAAGTTTTCCGAAGACGCGACACGACAGCTACATGCGTTAGTACTTTCTAAAGACCTACGTCAGAACGGCACAGACAACATTTATTAACGTTAATTTCATTCAAATAAAATTAATTACCTAGAAAGTATGCACATCATTCACTAGTAGTATTGCTTAAAAATTCAGCTTATCCAATTCTTCACCGATTTCTTCATCATTTTGTATATTTGCCGGCTTATATTCTGCCAAACCCTCATTTCAGCATGCGAAGCAAGCTTTTTTTGAGTATATCCCCAAAAAAGTATGCTTCAAAGAGAAATTCTCACGTTTCTCTTGTCATGTCCAAACAAGCCAATCTAGCCAGCCTATTATTTCTATTCCGGATGGAACATTTAGCCATGTGTCACATGCACGACTTCTTAATCTCTCAATTAAGAAATTATTAAACTACAAAAAAAGTGATTCATCACGTGTCCAGCAATGCGTAGCTAGCAAACACAATACACTCACCGAGAGCTCATTAATACACGGTGACAATGAATTCCTCCTTCTGTTAAAAAAAAAATTCCTTGTTCTGCCGCAGCGGTAATCCTCGCGTGGCTTCTCGTTCTGCGTCAACTTTCGGCCCCCGAAACATAAATTGCCCAACACGTGTCAGGTCGACTTTTTCGTTATTCTTTTTTTTTTCTTAAAAATAGAACACCTCGTGCCGCCCGCGCATCTTGCGACGATTTTCGGATTAAGCCCCGGCGCGGATTAATTATCATACGTAACGCGCAGTCGTGCGTACGCACTCGCCCTCGCACTTGACAACAGTAATCAGTCGTGTAACTCCTATGGATACACCGACGACACTTTATTATTCCCTTCTGTCGAGTCTGCGTCTGACGTCTGCCGGTGGAAGAGGATTGAGTGAATCTCATCTGTTGAGGGTCCGTGACGTTATAAGTACTTTTGTATAGGTATACATATATTTTTCCGAGACCTATACAACGATGTCACGTGCAATTTAAATGATCTGTTTTGGGATTTAAGGAAGACATTTGTTCTGCCCTTTTTGCAGAAAAAGATACAATTTTAATCTATCTTCTCAATTTAAAAAGAAAAACCTGTCAAATCTTATTTAATCCCTGTTTTGGCCATGTTTTGAAAGAATAGGGCGATACCAACGAATACCGGCTCGAACGTAAGCTTGAAATGATTTTCCACATTAGTAAGGATATTTTGAGCAGAAACTGAATAGAAGCGAATGAACGCAAAGTCGTAAGACAGTAGCAATGGAGATGATTAACATGGCATTATGGTTCATGTATGTCCAGAATACAATGTTGAAACGACGTAAATAATTCACAAATTTTAATATCATTTACCAGGAAAGTGTAGAAATCAAGATCACGGATTCAGCTGAAATTTAAGGATATATTTCTGGATATAGGAACACGAAAAAAGCTGCAAGATTAGATCTTGACGTTCCAAAAAAACTTAAATTTTGAATATTTTTGCTTTATTTTGAAAAATATCTTAGAAAATGCCTCTTAAAACGGTGACCCTTTCAATACCATTTAAAAAATAGAAAATTTAACTCGAAAAAATGACCTTTTTAAAAATAAAAAAATGTTGATTTCTTGCGAAGTTATGGAAGTTTAAACTTAAGCATCGAAAATGCGCTATCAAATCGTTTCAAATTGGCTGTTTAATTTCATGCATATTTTGGTTCGTTTTCGACATTCAATTTTAAACTTTAGTAGTTTTGGAAGGAATAAATATTTTTTAATTTTGAAAGCCCATTTCTACGAGTTTTATGTTCTCTTTTTTCACTTTTCTACATCCAAAAATACATTCTAAAATTTGAGCCGAATCCTCGACTGTGATCTCCAATATAACGCTCTCCTGATTAGTGTAATAGAATTACGAAATTGAAGAAAAATTTGAGATTCGTGAATTACGAAACGGTTGAAAAATTATAAACGCCTTCTTCACAATAGAAATAATTGTTTCAATTTTGTGGATTTAAATTATAAAATATCACCCATATTGCATCTCCTACTGTCTTACCATGTTTCTACTTATGAAGCGCCTACATAAGCAGAGAAGTAGTTACAGAGCCTTGAACACAGTAGGAATTCATAAACTTATAACTAATCATTGAATTCTAATATTAGGATTCATTGACGTAATTATTACAAAAAGTTGCCAAAATATTGACACAGAAAAGCGCGGTTAATAATATCGACTATTTTCCAAATCTCTATTTATTGTACTATAGTTATATTCATTGTTCCATAGAAAAAAACGCTGCCAATTCATTGGCACTTAGCTTCCTCAAATTAATTTATCGATTCCTTTTATTAAATTGAAATTCAAAAAATAAATTTTTCAAGAAAAAAATTGGAAATATTTTATGGAAAATATTAACTTGTAATTGTTCCTTTTTAAAAATATAAATATTTTAATTCCCTTTCAAAATATGCTACCCATCCCATTCAGATATATATAGCCATTCTCGAGAAATAAATTTCAAAAAATGTCTAGAAAAATGTTAACATCAAATATCTCTGAAATTTATGAACCAATCATTTAGTAATAATTTAGTAAGTTATAGTACTCAATATCCTTTATAACCAAAAAAATATTCATGCTAATATCTTTTTCTAATTTCGAAATATAACCTGTTTACAAAATATTACGTGATAAACAGGTCAAGAAAAAATTTTAAGCTCAAATATCTCTGAAATTTATGAACCAAATATTTTTCCAAAAGAAGTCGGCAGAGAACAATCAATAATCTATCTCAACAATGAATTTTGAAGCGAATGAAACAATGTTACTCTCGTAATGGTTGAACATACAAAACGCATTTTTTCATTTTTCAATTTTTACGTTTTTGTTAATAACAAAAGAACTGTAACAGCTAGAAAATTAATTTTTTTAGAAAATGTAGGTAATTTAATTCTCTTTCATATGCTATACATCCCATTCAGATACATAGAGTCGTTCTTGAGGAATTACTATTTAAAAAAAAAAGTAAAAAAAATTTTAACCTCAAATATCTCCGAAATTTATAGATCAATCCTTTTGCCCCCAAAGAACTGTCTCGATTCGTATACACAATATACTCCTATAAAGAATTTTAAAGTGATTAAGTCAATTGTACTCTAGTTATGCAACGACAAAAAAATCACTTTTTTTTATACATTATTTTTTTTCTTCAAAAATAATAAATAAAAATAGCTAAAAATTTGTAAGTTATAGTACTCAATATCCTTTATAACTAAAAAAATATTGATGTTAATATCTTTTTTTAATTTCGAAATATAAAGCTATTTACAAAATATTACGTTTTCATCAATAACTTGTGACGAAATATAGCTATCAACTTCTTTTTTCTTTTAAATTCTACAGGATTTTATCCTGCATCTAGAGAATTCATAATATATAAACAATATTTGGTCTAAATATTTAAAAAATCGAATATAAATATTTTGAATATTGAAAAATGGCTATAAAAAAAATAATTTTACAAAAATATAATATCGTCTCCAAGGGTTTAAGCAAAATCTAAAAAAATGATCACTGAATCGTTAAAATCGGTCGAGTAGATCATGAGATATTAGCGTCGGACATACATACACACACACACACACACATGCACCCATACGGACATTTTCTAAAAATAGTGTATTTTAATTTCAAATTTTATAAATAACATTCCTAACACATTATCTCCAAAAATTTTTTTTTACTATCACAAAGCTTCCTCTAGGTATCATGTCAAAGCAAACAACACCATAATATTTAAATATAACACCTCTTTGATTCATCTCTTTTTTCTTCATTTTAAACTTCAAGAGCTTTCCCACCACTCGAATACCGCCTACGACTTGACGCACATTTAAAGCTCTTCCCCGTGTGACTATATATGTGCAAAACTTCGAAAAATGGACCCAAAAATTTTTTTCGACGACACCTTCCAAATTTGGTTTTTCTTGTTGCTTAGGATGTCTAGAAAAGATATCTGTTGTTGAACAAAGTCCATCGAAGGGTATCATTTTTCTGGGACCAATAATCAATTGTTTAAAAATAATTAAAAATAGCTCTAGTTTAGTTTAAATCATTCCACCAAAAACCACTTAAACAAAATTTGAAAAAAGAAAATAAAAATAAAGAGCGAGAGCTTTCCAAATCTTTTTTTAGAATTAGAAAATGTTGAATACTTCAAAAGTTAGATGAGTTTGAATTTGAGCCTAAAATACATGTGATCAATGGTTGGGACAATCGCTGACCTTTTCACACCGTTTTTGTAAATTTTTGTGTATTTTAAGCTCAACTTCAAATTCACATAACATTTGAACGAATCAACATTTTCTAATTCAGAAAAAAGATTTGAGAAGCTCTCGCTCTTTAGTTTTATTTTCTTTTTTCCAAATGTTTTATTAAGTTGTTTTTGGTGGAATAATTTAGAACTAATCTAGAGCTATTTTTAATCATTTTTAAACCATTTATTATTGGTCCCAGAAAAATGATACCCTTCGATGGACTTTGTTCAACAACAGATATCTTTTCTAGACACCCTAACCAACAAGAAAAACCTAATTTGGAAGATGTCGTTGAAAAAAAAATTTGGGTCCATTTTTCGAAGTTTTTCGCAGCCATTGTGAGATTTGCACATATATTCATACACGCGCGAAATTCAAAAAGTCAAAAAACAACATCCACACAATCTTTTTCTCTCTCTCAGACTCTTGCGTCGTGATCGCAACACACGCACATACCACCTACACTATATACCAGCGGCGACTTTTCTAAGACAACTACTTTCAAAGCCATGAAAAATCGCCGCAGGCAGATTAGCACGACGGATTATATACACACAGAATCAGGGGGACAGTGACACACACACAAACACCGCGCCTCCTTGATGCTCTCTCTCTCTTGTGCGCGTGCTATAAGTATACGGTAAAGGAAAGGAATGACTCTCGCCTGAGAATCCGCTACCAGCATGTTTGTATTATACTCGCGGCTATATAAACGACGTCACGAGAGCTCATGCTATGACGTACTTGCAGTGGCTTGGTGACGCTCGCGCAGCGATATAACCGCTGCGAGCCCGCGCGCGCGTGCGCACTGAATCACATCGTGGCGAGAGCTTTCTATGCCGCATATATAACCCGTAAACCAAAAGGGGGACTTCCCGCGAGGCGGGAAAAGTGCCGCGGGCAAGGAAAAGGAGTGCGAGTATAGGAGACGAAACACGAAGGAAAAACTCCGCGAACCTTGCGTGATGCATACTTGCCTACGTGCGTATGTGCATATGGGGGTATATATACTATATACCAATGTGGGGATTCACGCGTACAGGGAAATTTCGCGAGGTATATCTTTTATGCGGTTTCGGACGATGTATATAATAATATTAACGACTCAATATTTATGTCCATTCACTAATATTACTATAATAATTTTTATAAGGGTATTTCGTATCGAATGTAGTATAAATTACACGCAGAAAAATGGTCCTTTAGCGGCAAAATGAAGATCGTTTTATGAAAATTCTCTCTTGGTAAAACGATTCTTGTTTTGAACGTAGCATATTCCTCTTGAGGCAAAAATTTGATTTTTTGCTTCTAGAATATATTTTTCTTATCCCAAAAGTATTTTATTTGTTCCCGCAAATGGTATTCTTTTTGAGGCGAAAGGAATCCTTTTGAAGCGAAACGATTCTAAAGCGCCTCATATACCTTCTTATGTTATTTGTTTTCAAAGGCATTGACAGTCTAGTGGTTAAGGTACCGGCTTCCCAATGTAAAGGTCGAGGGTTCGATTCCCCAGCCACTGCACTTTTGAGGACTACTCACGAAAATATTTTTTCAGTGGTTTTTTTCACAAACAATTACTTATTAACCGTCAATATCCCGAGCAGAAATGAAATACGGGGTGCCGTAGGTATCACACGGGCCGGATGGGGTATGCTGTGCATGGCCCTCGCGT
>JAWWEQ010000010.1:29622487-29657281 GCA_035583055.1 Torymus tubicola | reverse complement strand
GATATCAGGTACGGATCAGGAATCACGGCAGACGGATCCGTCCCGGATCATTGCCGTTTCAAAATTTCTACTCGGGATTAATTACAATTATTTTAAAAAAAAAATAAATAAAATAAAAAAAAAAAATTTAAAATAAATAAAAAATGTATGGAAGTAAGATTTTTTTTATGTAAATGAAAAATGAAGAAGAATCCTCTTCGTGCAAGAATAATGTGCCAGCAAAGGACTTTGCTCTTCAACCAAAAGGATATAATTTTGACAGCTAAATCAAGATTATTCTCCTCTTGGAGCAAAAGAATTCCATTTGCCTCTAATTGATCTTTCTTTGCTTGTAGTTAGGTGATTCTGAGAATGTGGAATATTGTTTTGAGGTTGTCTTGGTCGGATAAATCTGTATGCAACTTAAAAATCCCTGACACTAATGACTGGCGTAAAAGGTAGATAAAAAATTTAAGATGACATCTGTTTAAAGTTATATCAGAATTATTTAAGTATTTGTATATAGATCTGCTGATTGCGTTGAGACACAGCTGCGCATAGACTGGATGCTTTTGGATGCATCTGGATTATCGCGTATCGCACGCACGAGATGCGCACCAATTCACGAGACGAGCTCGGGTTTAAAGTGTATCTGATAAAAGATCATTGTTTATAAAGTGAAATACATATTCCGACATCTTTCTCAATACGAGTGTCGCGCGATCATCACGAGAGTGCAAACCATTACGAATAAAATTTTTTAATTCAACGTGCGTAAAATGCCAGCTGTATTTTTTACCCTTAAGCACAATACGGTGTCGCATTACATTACTGTTGCAATGACTGATTGAGTTCGTCGAACTTGAATGATGTTGCTTAATGGTTATCTTATATAGTCACGACATTTATTAAGTAACGATGTATACGTATACGTTCTTACTAAAAATCATAATTTGATTAGACTTTTTTTTTTGCACGAAAAAGTGACATTTAATAAAGATATCAAAATAGTAAACTACAAAATAACCTTTTCACAAGCTCACGAACGAACTTGTAACGGTTTGAGAGCAAGAAGACTTGAAAAAGCCAAAGGTTAAGGGTAAAAAAGAATCGCGATAGGGACAAAAAAGTAATCGACGCGCCGACGATGATTGAGATATTCTCCGGCCTTAAATTAAACGGAGTATGCTAATAATACCACAACTGGGGACGACGTGCAAGCACGCAGAGGGATGCGCGGCGCTTTCAAGATATATTATTTTGTCAATAAATAATATTTATATATTGGCTTTCTTTTCATTTAATGTTCCCAATTAAAGTCGCTTATAGTTGTAAACAGCAATACACTGCCATTGGATATGAGCGAACGCACATATATAACGTATTATTATAACTTTTGTGTCACGTGGCTAATTATAAATCTCGGCTTCGATGGTGTTCGGAGAAAGGCCCGAATGTGCGTATAGGCGTTATCACGTTGCAGAGTCCGGATCAATTATAATAGTCGTTACGGCGATGACCCCTTGGACGGTGATGCGTAATATTTAAGTATACGCAGTGCGTGAATAATGCGCGCGCTCGTGTGTATATCACTTACGTAGTCATTGTTAAGCAATCTTAAATTTTAGCAATTTTTAAATGTGACACTAATTTTTTTATATATTTGTTTATTTACAAATTGAAAAATGTTGCGTTATCAAGTAAATTAATTTATATTTAGTTCATTATTATGAATTCTCTTCTCACGTGCCATAAACTAAAAATTAAGATAACAGATTTTTAAAATTATTTTTTTAAATAGATAAAGGGAATACAATTCTTTAAAAAATTTAATTATAATTTGAATGAACAATTTCACTAATTAAATAAGTATTAAAATATAAATGTCAGAATATTTTTTATTCGCGTCGTTAGTCATATTTAAATACAAAAGGGATTAAGCCATTATATATTGATTTATTACACTTTGATATTATTAATTACTGTACATTGTAAAATATTAAATCGCAAGAGATAACTTACAGTAATAACCAAATGTTATCTTTATATAATAAATAGTTCATTACTAGGGGGCCGTGATAACTGGGATGATTTGTAATCGCTTAGCCATTGCAACAAAGTTATAAATATCAGAAACATTGGTTATTCAACGACGATTGCTATATACAAACAACGAGTCTAAGAAATAGTTTAATTCTTTAACTTTAATATTGGCAGGTGTTACTTAGTTTGTTTTTAACGTTATACTGTTAAATTAATAATGTAAAAATTAAACTTTGGATAAGATAAATGGTATCAATGGCTAAAATCAATGAAAATATAAATTAATAGTCCCAATTCAAAATACAAACTTTTCTCTGGAAGAAAGCAGAAAATTTCGAATAAAAAAACAATATTTAAAGGTAATTCCTTTTAAAAAATATATTAGAAGAAGGCTGAAAAACGTATTTATTTTTTCACTGATCTGTAAAACAATTATTTCGATCATAATCTTCTATTTATCAGCGATAAAAATATATTCAATTTTCATTTTTAAGAAAAATCCTATGAAAAATCCTAATTAATTTTTAATTTAGTAATAATACTTAATCCAAATAACATTCTTAAATTAGTGACAGCAACCATGGTTAGTTAGTAATATTAAATTTGCCCTGTGTACTTCGTTCCGCTCGTCGTACCAACTCCCCCTATTTATGTAAAAACTTCGTTTAGTGTTATAGGACAACCTTAAATTTTTCAAGTCTATAATTCGCCAGAAATTGATTGCACATGAAAATGTGTAATGGGAAAAAGTTTTGTTTTAATATTATCTAAAACTTTTATATTCGATATTTTTGTGTGAAGTCAAATTCTGTACAGTAACAAAGTAAATCGAGTATTTCGGAGAGTTTTACCACTTTTTCGCTTACCTATTGAAAAATATTGCTGGTAGCAAAAATTTTGGATATCAAAAATATTTTTTAGTTAGTCTTAGCAGATATATAGGATGTATTTTTAGTAAAAATTCTTTTTTTACACATTAAGCTTAAAAATAGCTTTTTTTTGACAATTTTTATTTTCTTTGATATAGGAATGACCCACATACTTATAATTAGACAAGTCTCTTACCTAAAATTCATAGAGTCGGTCTAAATTTCGTGAAATAATAGAGGAACTGGATTATATACGGACGTACGGACATATATCTGAAAACGCTTAAAATGAAATAATGTTTCACTCTGTTGAAAATCCCAATCTACTCTCGAGTGGCGGACGTGGCTAAAGAATTAAGAGACGTTTATTAGTAACGTCAGGTGACTGGATATCCAATATCCAAATCTCATTATGTTCGTCATCATTAAATAGCTTATGCTTTGTACGAAGGTGTGTATAGATTGATACAAATGAAAGCTCATGTACACAAAATTAACGTGAAGGCAAAGTTTATCTTGACTTCGTTTATAAGTATAATATTTTCTCCTCTTTGACGTTGTTTTTCTCGATAATATACTAATTGTAAGAATATCAATATAATAAAAAACCGCTGTCCATTCATTGGCACTTAGCTTCTTCAAACTAATTTATCGATTCCATTTATTAAATTGAAAATTAAAAATTAAATTTTTAACGAAAAAATTGGAAATATTTTATGGAAAATATTAACTGGTAATGGTTTCATGGCTATTTACTGCTGTTTCATTTGTAATTTATTTTTTTCTGATTTTAATTCATGTATAAGTGTTTACAATGGAAAACAATCGCAAATACAAACTCTGATGGAGGACTATTCTTGATGAAACTCTTCTTCTTCAAGTTCACGGTCAACGGCATCACGTCATACATTGGGTCGAAATAAAAAAAAAGAATCTAAAATTGTGCTTTGATTGAGTTTACAGGGAAAATTATTGTGTGGAAGACACAACGCATGCGCGTTTAAAGTAATTTTATTTTTTATTATATTTCTATAAAAATTATAATATAATTGTATATTATTCCATAGAAAATTTTTTATTCAGATTTTATAAATAAATGGTTCTATATAATTATTATGCTAGTTCAATATATTCATTTTATTGAATATTTTGCTATTAATAGATGTTGAGATTGATTGCAAAAAATGTCATACGAAAAATTCATATTTTTTTGGAACTAGAAAATAAATAACAGCGAGAGGTGTGGATTCGTGTAGTGTCGTGCTAGAGAGTAAGCTTGTTTCTTTTAATATCCAAAGAAGGGTTCGAGATCGCGTACAAGAGCATCGTGTTATGTCTAGAAAAATTTTAACCTCAAATATCTCTGAAATTTATGAACCAATCATTTTGCCCAAAAAACTCGGCCGAGAACTATTAATAATCTACCTCTACAATGAATTTTGAAACGAATAAGACAATTTTACTCTCGTAATGGTTGAACATACAAAACTCCTTTTTTTCACTTTTCAATTTTTACGTTTTTGTTAATAACAAATAGCTAGAAAATAAATTTTCTTTAGAAAATATAGGTAATTTAATTCTTTTTTTAATTCTATACATTCTATTCATATACATAGAGCCGTTCTCGAGAAATTACGGTTAAAAAAAAAGTGAAAAAAATTTTAACCACAAATATCTTCAAAATTTATCAATCTTTCTGCCCAAAGAACTGTCTTGATTGGTTCACAAAATCTACCCCTACAAAGAATTTCAAAGTGATTAAACCAATTTTACTCTAGTTAAGGGTGCTGTCTACCCCGATCGAAGCGCCACCTACTGTCAAAAGTGGTTTTTGTCAATTAAAATAATTTGGAGTAATTATAATACAAAAATCGAGTTTTCGCACGTGTAGTAGGTATTAAAGAAGGTATTAAAACAGTTTTTGCCAATTAAAGTCAATCAATAAATGCGTATTTTGTAGAGAAACGCGGGGGAGCAGCTTACTGTAACGCCCACTGAATGTTTGATTTTTCTCTACAAAACACAAGTTCATTTATTCATCTAAATTCATGAAACTTGTTTAAAAGTAATCCTTATTAATTTCTACACATGCGAAAACTTAGTTATAATGAACTTAAAATTCATAAGTACACTTAAATTAATGAAAATACGTAGATGAAGTCATGGGGGCGCTGCGATCTATTCCGGAGTTGGGGTTTAGGTAGAGAGCACTCTTAAGCAACGACTAAAAAAATTATTTTTTTTCTCCAAAAATAATGAATAAAGAAACCTAAAAATTTAGTAAGTTATATATATGGGTGATTGTCAAATAAACGTGATTTTCGTTGTCTTCTGGTTTTTTGTATGCAATTTTAAATATGAAAAAAAAAACTGTTTAGGAAAGTAAGTTATATTATGCTTGAATATCTATATATGAGGCGTTTCATGTCAAATGCCCCAGCGCAGCGCGCGAGCGTCAAATCATGCTATTTCTAACTCGTGTTTACGATACTAAAACGTACTTAAAAATTTTTAATGATAAGCCTATCCAACGTATTTTTTCCTCAGCTTTCCAATGGTGTAGTCAGTTTCCCCCACAAAAGTACAAAACGTCTTACATCTCAAAAAGTATAATTTTAATATTTTTTTTACCCTCTAGATCGAAAGCTGAGCATTTTTTACATATAGGAAATGATTTTTTTCATAATTTGCTCAGGATGTTTTTTTCGTGAAATAGAACGCGAACATTGTTTACACGGAAGTTACAAAATTTAGTCAAATTGTCATTTTGTGGTATATTTTTAGTGAAACGCTGAGATAAGTCGAAATATTTTAATATTTACGTTTATAATGTTTTTAAATGCAGCTCTCACGATGCCTTTTATATCAAAAAGAAGCTGAAAAATTGATACGCATTTTTGAGAGTAGAGAAAAACCGCTTCCAATGCATTGGCCCGTTGCTTCCTCAATCTTATTTTGTTTATTTTTTTAATTGCTATCCGAGATATTTTCGTGTTTAAACGTTTATGATGAATTATGAAAAAAATCTTTTTTTTATATTCCGAATTTCAACTTTACGTTATTTATTTATAAAACCTTTTTTTACATGAAAACTAAAGAGGAAAAAATCATAACATTTTTCTACCGTTTCATCAAAATTAGTTTTATAATAAACATTATTACATTTAATATCTACGGTGCCAGATGGACCTACCTGCCGGGTTGTGCCCCACTCTCCCCTTTTTCCAAGTGAATTCCTCAAAAAAAACGCGATTCTAACCTAAAATAGTCGCCATAATGGATCCGCCATTTTGCATTTTCAAATTCTGATACTGGATTTGTGATCAGGGACCCCAAAAACCTATAGAAACGCATTGATACCCATTGCAAGTTTAGTGCAATAATGAAATTGAGCTCTAAAAAATATAATGCGTTATAGACCTTTAGACGGTCGGGATTTCAGATATGAAACCGCCCTTGTTTTGCATGTGTGAAAGTTGTGTTGTGTGTGAAAGCCCTTGTTTTGTCTTGAAAGTACTCAAATTTGTGTCTTGTATCATGTATTAAAACTATATACAAAGTTCATATCAGAGGCCGACCCGATGTATCGGCTTCCTGGTCTAAAGGTTAAAATTATTTATAATTCACCAGGTTGAGGTAAGATTATCACAATTGCACAAAAATTGCATATTACAATTGCAATAAAATAAAATAAAAGTACATATTCTCTCCTGAATTTCAAAACATACTAGACGGCCCTGAATTCTTTATTAAAAGTTTGTACTAGTACTAATATATTGAAAATAAATAGGAAGAAGAAGAGTATCTTACAAAAACATGTGTTTTTATCAACATCTTTAGTAACCAGAAATAACTGGAATTCCAAGTATGTATCAGCAAAATTCGAATTTGTTCAATATATTACGAGTTATATTTAAATTCCAGAAATTCGACCTTGTACACAATTATTTTAGATTTAATTTAATTAATTTAGCAAATATTACTGGTATCATTACATTTTTGTAAATTTTAAAGAAATTTCGGAGCACAGTATATAGTAACATTTTTATATTCAAAGTAATTTTCGATGAAAAATATGGCATAATTACATATTATAACGTACAACGTATAATCTCGAACAACAAAACCCTTAAAAAAAAATTACATCGTCAAAAAACAATTGGGAATCCACCTAATTAATCCTAGTATCCTGCGCGTCTAAATCGCACGCAACCAAATTACTATACGGCATAGCCTATGCAAGTCACGCATACAACCTGCAACTTTTCCCACCTACCAATACACAACATATACAAACTCGAACGATGAAATCCGGCTTAAATTGACTACTCGCTCGTGCGTAGACAACGTGGTACGCGCCCGTTTACACGTTCATTCACTACTGCCACGAAGGTCGTTATATATGTATTGCGCTCAGTGTGCGTGCACCGGTATACGTACGCACCTATACCTCTTTATATACACACATTTCTACCAAAGCACTCAAGCATTCTTTTTTTGCTTTCCTTTACCGCAGCGACCATCGCTTCTTTTATTATCTTTTATCGCGGATATTGTGGCGCGTGGATGTTATTTTTACATTCCTTTAGTCGCACTGATTGCCAATCGACGGTTAAGTAATATGAACGAAGTTATATTTTTCGATGAACGTTGTAATTACGTGTAAGATTTTTGATAGTCGGCATAACATGAATTGGCAGAAAGATATATAAAGTTACCAATGCGTCGGAAAGTCTTGTCGTGTACATATTCACCTGAATCTGTTGCATATATTATAAAAGTAGTAAAAGGCGCGCACGTGCAAGCGCTGTTCGTTGACACTGAATTTCCCGACACGCGGGAATCCCCCTTGATGTTCATTTTGTTATATTGCAAAGTTATCGCAAGATACTTTGTACGCTAATTATTAAATGTCAATTAGAGTATTGGGATTCACACGAATACTTTCAATGTGTACATTAGATATCAACTTTTATTCTGTTTTAAAAACAATTAAAATGATATTTTACGCTTCGGGTAAACATCTTTTTCTCTGAATATACAGTTATACTTATATTCACATAGTTTTCACTTCCTCGTGTAGTTGAAATTTAGTGATAGTAGTTATCAAGATAATACCGTGTTGTCGTATGTTTGGCCGAAAATTTAGACTAAATGACTTGCTGTTTGTATTTCTTATCGGTCAGACAGTTTGCTTGTTATAGTATTTATTTTGTTACTCGTCATGGTATCATATATATATATACACATACTACATATCAATTTAAGACTTGATTATTACTTTTCAATTGAATTTTTTCATCGAGAATTCTTTAAGGGGATGTCGTAGCAACGGCCGGCAACGTTGACTGGTTGAAATTTCCTAACCTCAAAAATTTTACATCATAAATAAATAAAAATGTATAAACGTAAAACACACAAATGCAGTCATCCCGGATTCCTGTTATAATAAAGAATGTTTATAAACTTTGCGGGATATTGAATAACTTTTAATTAAGACAAACAATGTAAAATGCGATGCGAGATGAGCGTACTGATTCACGTACGGAACTGTAAGAAGATTGTCATTTTGACGTATTCCATCGGTCAACTTTAACAACATTATATTATTTAAAATTAATAAACAATTATATTGTTAAAAATGCTGTCAGCCGCGATTCTCTATACGATAACAAATCACAAGAAATTTTGTTTTGTGTGATACGAGGTATATTTTTCGCGAATAATGTAAAGTATGGCCTGAGGTGGAGGTCAGATTTGGAAAAGTTCGCTCTGATATCCCCTTAATACTATCATGTTTTCATTGCTTTTTGAAACTGAAAGTTATTTGAGTCGAAAATTTCATATTATTAAGGGGGTGCCATATAGTCGTATCGTAACCGACCGAGTAAATGTCACTGTTTCATGGCTGCATTAAAATAAATATATCGAATTAATTATGATCAAAGTTTGTGCGAAAACGACATGATATTTTGACTTGAAATTTTTTTAAAATTGTAGAATGATTAAAAACTTTAAGCAATGCACTCTTGATTTTGCATAATTCAATATATTTATTTTTATATACTAGAGATTTGAACAGCGCGCGTTGCGCGCCCTAACCTAGAAGACGTTTCAACTTCCTAACTAAGACGCATGCGCACTACATGAGCCAATCACATAACGTTTATCTTGGCTTTACAATATCCGGTCATGATTTTTTTATATAGGGAAATAGGGACCATGACACCGTGACATTCACTCGATTGGTAACAGTAGGAGTGTGACACCCCGTTAAGAAATTACAGATAGTGTTATACTTTCCCCTGCTTAAAAGCTACTGCATATAAATACTGCATAATGAAAAGAAAAAAAAATAATAAAATTAGAAAATAAGAAACAATTCAATACAGAAATTTGTAATTGACTTGTCATTTCATTGACTCTCTTAAAAAGTTCATTGATATCAGCATATCAGTCTGTATCCAATATAAGCCAACCTCAACGAAACAATAAGGAAAAATTTTTTAAGTATCCATTTATCATCTTTTTATTAATAGATTGATCGACATAATAATGTAATGTTTGAAAAATGAATGACGATGTCATGGGGAAAGAGAACTTTCTCGAAGAATTTGTTTACTAAGACTTCAGCATTGGCATTCGCGCGCGCGTACGCGGCAAACCACACGCTCGTTTGGCACGTGTAAGAAAATAAAATTTTTAACACGATATAAAAAAAACGTGGCGCAGATAAAAGTCGCAAATTAATTAGTCTATCTAATTCTTTTTTCTTGCTACGGTTACCCTTCCATTTGACCTCTTGACACAACACATAAAATCGGACGGCTTTGATCAACGTTGTTGTTATACCGGTGCGTTATCGGCGTGGAGACACTCGTATTACGAATAATAACATTCTTGTTCAAAGGTCACTTCGAAAACTTCAATTTTTTTCTGTAAGAGAATTGTTGACTCCCGACCGAACATCAGGTGATTCAATTTGGCTGAAAAGTCTTCGAACCCATAAATGATGAGACTAACGGCCTCCAGATCACTGATTTTGCTCAAACTTTGAGTTATGTTTTTAGATGTTAAAATATGAAGAATGCTAGAATATTAGACCCTAAAGTTTCGATAAACTTGAGTCATCAACAGGTTTACCTGTATTTGAAAGAAATACTGAAAAAATGCTCTGTTTTATTTGATTATTGGCTAAGTTAGAAAATCCTTATATATAATTGTAAAAAAAAGAAAATGAAACTAGAGATTATAAGTTTTACGTTGCTTTTTTCAAAATTAAAAAATATTAAATATATCAATAGTTATGAAAATTTAAAGTGAAGCAACGCAAATGCATCAAAATATGTATAAAGTTAAAGCCTGTCAATTTATCAATTTCTGTGGCTTAACTTTAAATTTTCATAACTTTTGATATATTTAATATTTTTTAATTCTGAAAAAGCAACGTAAAACTTGTAATCTCTAGTTTTATTTTCTTTTTTTACTATTATATATAAGGATATTCTGGCTTAACCAATAAAACAGAGCATTTTTTTCAGTATTTCTTTCAAATACAGCTAAACCTGCCGATAACTCAAGTTTATCAAAGCGTTAGGGTCTAATATTCTAGCATTCTTCATACTTTAGCATCTAAAAACATACCTCAAAGTTTGAGCAAAATCCGTGATTCGGAGGCCGTGACCTCTCCTAGTAAGCGAGAACTAATTAAATGATCATTTTATCTATGAATCACTGAGTATCTAAAGCTTTCTAATTCATTTTTATAAACGTATCTTTAAACGTCAACTTCGATGATCCAAATTTATTTGTCACTTTGAAAAATGAGCGTTATGTCTGTTCATTAATAACTTTTCCAAGATTTGACTTCATTTCCTCGAATTATTAGGCGCATTTTTATGATACTCGTTATAAGAAAATCTACCCCCCTCCTGAACATTCTTACTTCTCGTCACGTCTCCCAAAATTTCGACAACTTCGCGCGCGCTAAAACGAAGTTTCCTGTGCTTACCAGGAATATCGCCCAAATACTAACGTTCGTAGAACCAAAGCAACAGCGCAATAATTATCGTGTTCAATGAAAAAACAAACAAATGTGTGTGTGCGTCTGTGTGTGTATGTGTGTGCGTATGTGTGTGTACGTATGTGTGTGTGCGTATGTATGTGCGTATGTGCGTATGTGCGTATGTGCGTGTGTGTGTGTGTGTGTGTGTGTGTGTGTGTGTGTGTGTGTGTGTGTATTACGTATATCAACTAGCATCACGTGCTCTCCCACTCGTCAATGCATCCTCTTTTATATATACAGAGTTTCGCTGCTATATATATGTGTGTGTATGTGTGTGCATGTGTATATACCTATAAAACAATTAACTGTTTATTCCGGGACTTTATTTTATATACACGCTATTTCTGGGACGCGACGTTATTTCCAGGACGGCCTGGAACTTTTTTCAGTATATAAACGTTATTTCTGGGACTTTTCTAGAGTTTTAACTTTGAGAGTTCGGCCACATAAGGGATATTATTTCTTTAGTCACTTGTCTAAACTCTGACTGTAAGGGACTAAGATCCCAGAAATAACAGATAAATGTGTGTGTATGTGTGTGTGCGTGTATGTGTCTGTATATATATGCGTAAGAGAGCCTGTTGTTCATTGACACTAGCGCGTCGCGGTGAACCCCCCTCGAAAACGATTGCGACTTTCGTGTCAAGTGCCGGCTTCTCTTTGATAAAAGTATACCATAAAATATACTAAGCGGATAATCACCAAGGCTAGCATAACACTCGCTCTCTGATAAAAAATAAAAAAGTGTATAATGATCGTTGAGAGATATATTATTACTATATATACCTTATAACGTACGCGTGTAGTGGTAGCAGCGGTGGCGGCGGTGAAGCGAGCGAGAAGGAGGAAGAATGACAAAAGGAAGCGTGGAACGCGCGCACGTGTGGCCAGCGCGCGTATATGTTGTGAGGGAACTCCCCGAATCTGTTGTGTTGGTTGATGAACGGATTATAAAATCTGAACGGTCGAGGTTGCGAGGCTATTTTTGTCATTTTCGCACGTTATATACTAGCGTTCCGATATATACTGCTCTGCCTACAGCGTTTCGCTTTCATCCTTTCGCCTTGGATATATATACACACGTACGCACACACGCACACACACATACGCACGTATACATACGTTGCCGTTTATTGATTGCCTTTTGTGTTTGGTGAAATTAACGCAAGGGAAGGTGGTTTTGACGTTTGTTGGATGAACGAGGAACTTTTTATGTATAATCCTGTTAAATTGGCCGTTCTGCATGCGTATAAGCTTTTGACTTTTGTTCGCTTAATATGTTAAAAAGTGCCGTTCTTGAGAAATTACGATTTAAAAAAAAAAGTAAAAAGAATTTTAACCTCAAATATCTCCGAAATTTATGGATCAATCCTTTTGCCCAAAGAACTGTCTCGATTAGTATACAAAATCTACCCTTATAAAGAATTTCAAAGTGATTAAGTCAATTGCATTCTAGTTATGCAACGACAAAAAAATTACTTCTTTTTAATAAATTATTTTTTTCTCCAAAAATAATGAATAAAAAAAGCTAAAAATTTAGTAAGTTATAGTACTCAATATCCTTTATGACTAAACAAATATTCATGTTAATATATTTTTTTAATTTCGAAAAATAACCTATTTACAAAATATTACATTTTCATTAATAATTGGTGGCGAAATATAGCTATCGACTTCTTTTTTTTCAAATTGTAGAGAATTGTATCTTGCATACCGAGAATTCATAATATATAAACAATATTTGGTTTAAATACTAAAAAAATTTAAAATAAAAATTTTGAATATAGAAAAATGGCTATAAAAAAAATTAATTTTACAAAAATATTATATTGACCTCAAGGGGTTGAGCAAAATCTGAAAAAATGATCACTGAATCGTTAAAATCGGTCGAGTAGATCATGAGATATCAGCGTCGGGCATACATAAACACATATACATCCATACGGACATTATTTAAAAATAGTTTATTTCAATTCTAAATTGTATAAATAACATTCCTAACACATTATCTCAAAAAACTTTTCTTTTTACTATCACAAAGCTTCCTCTAGGACGAAGAAAAAAAATAATTCCATAAATAACACTTCAATATGAAATTCGGAAAGAAGGAAAAAAACTACAGAACGAGAGCTTTCCAAATCTCTTTTCAGAATTAGAAAATGTTGATTCTTTCAAAAGTTACGAGAGTTTGAAGTTGGGCTTAAAATTCACTAAATACTGTAATCATGTATGGATTCAATTGTTTTTTTTTTCAAATTCTCCCTTTGCCATCATTTTTCTCCAGTTTCAAGCCAAACTTCAAATTTACCTAACTTTTGAAGGAATCAACATTTTATGATTCTGAAAAGAGATTTGGAAAGCTCTCGTTTTCTAGTTTCTTTTTCTTCTTTCCGAATTTCATATTGAAGTGTTATTTATGGAATTATTTTGAATCAAACTAGAGCTATTTTAAATCATTTTCAAACAATCTAATTATTGTAAAAAAAAATTATACCACCAAATCGAGGATGCTCTTATTTTTTTCTACGTTCAGCAAATCCCAAAAAACAAGAAAAAATTTATCCTGGGAGTGTGCTCTAAAAAAATTTTTTTAACTTTTTCGTCAACCTAAAAGGGAAATAAATTGTGGAATAGCTCATATACATATGATAGTGCACAAATAGATGCGCAGGTGCGCGCACATTTGAATGTAATTGACATCTTTTTTTTTTTCGTTAGCAAGTATTAACAATGAGAAAATATGTTGATTTTTCATTAATAGAAAAAGTCATGATGAGTATTTGTATGAGTATCTTAATTAACCGCTAATGAGAGGTAATTCCAAAACTATTGAAGGAGATTAAAATTTTGACCGATATCTTGATATGATTAACGCTACAAGTATCATTGTGATTCATGTTTGTCACGTGCATGGAAATATAAAAGTACATTAATTTCATTCAATTTGTGCAACTTTTTCAACTTTTAAAGTTAACATTGGTATAAGACTCGGGCAAAGATTCAGAATGACTTGACAAATTCATAATCATGAAGTTAAAAATGTTGTATTTCATCAGTTCATCAATCGACTGCAAGATATTTCATAAAAATTCAAATCTAACTTTTTCAACTTCAATTATTAATTATAAATTTTAACAACATTTTTTTCAGTTAAATGATTAATTTTAATGAGCAAATGTCTGTAATTAACTATTTTTCAACAACAACAACGGCGATCGTTAATGCTTTTTTTTTAACGCCCAAAAAAGTGAAGATCTTATCTGTTACATAATTTGGCGTATAATACAAGCTTCTAGAAGCTACCAATGCATTTCGCGCATCTGTCGAGTGTGTTGCCAGTTGCAGGCGTCTTCAGTGGGAATAAAGGCAGGCAAAGAGAGGTATAACCATAAATGATAATATCAGTAGATAATTTATTTTTTATTTTTATTAAAAATCATTTATTGATATATTTACATCTTTATGAAGTAATTATTTAAAGCGTGACTTCTTTGACGTTTTTACATTTTTCTAATGTAAGACAATGAATTTCTCGCATATAATTTAAATGGTCCTCAGTAATCGTCCATTTTGCTTTAAATTAATAAATAAATAAATAATAATCGAATGTAAAAAAGTCTAGCTTAACGGATGGCAAGAAGATATGACGCATTGAAAAAAAATATATATATATATATATTCCGTCGCTTGACACATACGTACAAATTGTTAATATTGCTCTTTACAAAAGTAACGACATGACCGCATAACGATGATGAGATAGAGAGAATGAGTGAAAGAGAGAATTTTCACATGAATCACATGATACCATTCGAATATCACAGGAAGATTTTCTTATATATTATACGCATTATTTACTGTATACAGTTTTGATTTTCTCCGTATTCGAATACTTCGCAATGATAGTTGGTTAACTTAGGAATTTTTAACAATAAGATGTGTGTATACATAAGTAGTGTCGGCCAATCCGAGCTCATGGATATTATAAATTCACAGAAAAGCCTACTTACGGTATATAAATTAATTAAGTATACAATACAAATGAGGATTATTTATATAAAAGTATATATATAAAAATGCATTCGTCGCGTTTGCAGTGTATCAAAAGCCAACTGACTTGTAGCGAGAATCAATCGAAGAAATGCGAATAATAGAGAAATAGTGTATATGAGTTTGTTAAATGCATCGATCACAACCATGTTTGTTTTTTTTTCTTTTCGTCTAAAATAACATAAACGCGTTATATGTACAAGAAATACTGTAGATCCTACAGAAAGTATACGAGACCAGCAGTGCGCGCGTCCGCTTGTTACACTTATATACTCATCATCGCACTCCAGAACAACAATAAAAATCCATCAGCGCGCGCACCGTAAAAACACACCCACACATCCCCATGGCACAATAATTATTATTATTATACACTATATATATATCCTATAACCCAGGCTAATCGTCCACGTCCACATGAGGTATGTAAGGCTCGAGGGTACCGTAAACCTGAAGCGAGCATACGCATCCGGAGTAAACCTTGAGGATTTCGGTGGTACCACTTGCGTATACGACTTCGACTTGTCTATAGGTTTGAATGCAGCAGTAGGTACCCTTATCCTGACATTTGGAACCCGCGTGGTTGCACTTGACGTGCTCGAGGTCACGTGGTATGCGGCCGCCCGGATCGGGAATGGGTATGACCGTGTAATTGCACAGCGAGCTGTTCTGAGCTTCTCTAACCTCGACCTCAAAGGTTTTCTCATCTTCGTAGTGTACTGCCGGTCTCGTGCGACTGATTTTAAACGATTTGCGGTCCTTATCCGTCCAGGGCTTGCGATAATAGTTTCTTTTGTCACGGTTCGCCGTGCTGTCATAGTCATCCTCGTTCTGTTCCCTGGTTATATCCAAAGGATCACTATCCGTGGACTCCAGATGATGACGAGGATGGCGGTGCTGATGATGACGAAGTCGCTTCATCTGCGGATGGTTCCTATGTCTCCTACGATCGAGAAACCGATGCTTTGGCAATCCTTGATCTTCTGTCTCCTGTTGTTGCTCTTCATTCTCCATGTCCAGCTGATGATGTCGACGATGTCGAACATATTGCGTCTGGCTATCCTCGCTCTCCTCGCTCTCACTATCGTAATCGCCGTCGGCCAGCAACGACTTTTTCAAATCCCGATCCTCCTCTCCTGTATCGTGCACAGCACGATGATGCTGCTGCTTACGGAGCATCCGCAGATTGTGCCATCGGCCCTCGACGTGCGCTACTAAAAGCACCGTCAGGCACATCAACAGCAGCACAGACTGAATTCTAATCACCATTTTCGTCGCGCACGTCGTCTGCCTGTGTCTGCTTGTACGTGTTATTCCGTCCCTCCTTCTCTCTCTCTCTCTTTCTCTTCACTTTATCTCTTTCGGGGGGTGATTCTCTTATCTCGCCTCTCTCTCTTCGTTTCACGAAAGCATCCAATAGCAATGTCTCGTGGACTCGCGCTCGCGGTGTTCACCAGAGCGCAAGTGGCAGCGGCAGTAAGCGCGGCGCACCGCGCGACACTGCTCGAGAGCCGAGATTCACTCCCGGCGACGATAAAGCGCGATCACACACGCGCTCCTCGCGCTCTTCCTCCAAGACGACGGACAGACAGAGATATACACACGCGTACTCGCGTATATATGCGCTTATATTGCGCGCACGAACGGCGAGATAAAGTATATATATATATAATACGAGCGGCGCCCGCGCGCTCTTCTCTCTCCCTCTTGTTTTTTCTCACGCTGACTTCTGCAAGCGCCGGTTGAAGAGCTTTTCGCACTGACTGTTATGTACTCGCAGGATAATAGCTTCTTTTTAAAAATAATCGCTATAATAATCCCGCTACTGTTGCTGAGAGAGACTATATGCGGCCGCTACTGTTGCTGCTCGTCTCTTGGGTTATCGTTCGTCGTCGTCGTAGTGCGACTGCGAAGTGTTGGCCCCACCTGGCCGCGGTCGCGGTTTAAGTAGGTGTACCGAGGTGCGCTGCCACCGCCTGCGCGCCACCACCACCGCCGTCACCGCCGCCGCCGCTGCTGCTGCTGTTGCTGCACTACCACCACCGCGTGTCTTCGTCTTCGTCGTCGTCGTGTCATCTCTCGCGTGCGCGCTCGCGACACTCAGGGAACTCCGCGCGTTATGGTTTGCTCCTTCTCCTCAATGAACGTGCCGTGCGACTTGCCTGCCTGTTTGACGTCACGCGGATCGAGGAGGCGTGCGAGCGCGCTCCTCTCTCTCTCTCGCGCTCTCCTTTCTACACACTTCGTTCGTGTTTCTTCCTCTTGGTTTCCTCCTCAATCGGTTCGCGCGCGCGTACCAGTAGCGATGAAGAAAGACAAAAGCACTGACCCGCGCAACCGTCGCGCTCGCTCATTCTCTCGTCCTCGCTATTCGCTTCTTCTTCGTCTCTTCGTTATACGCAAGGACAACGACGACTAGTTTACACGCGTACCGGCAGTATAGAACACGTGGAAAGAAGGAGAGAGAGTCGCCGGTTCTCCGTTTGCTACACTACTGTTATTGTCGTTCTTCTTTCGTCATCGAGCGGTCTCGCGTGCGCAAGGCCTGTTATCGCATATACTATGTGAGAGTGTCAGTGATACGCGAACGATGCGCACCGACAGAGATAGAGAGAGAGAGAAAGAGGTGGACGGACGGATAGAGAAGGAGGAAGTGAATAGGCTTTAAGAGGGGACAAACCGAGGAAAGTGTTATGTGGTTGTGGGCCTTTTCAAAGAGCGCATCATGAATGGAGCAGCGGCTTTTTTTAGCTCACCGGATTGCTATTATTAGCACGAGTGGAGGTGTATGTGAGAAACTGTTCTTTTTTTGGATCTGTGGGAAAGTACGTTTCTGGGAATTGGCTGCGGTTAATCGTGGATGGTTGCAGGATATACGGAGCTCTTTTGCTGTGTGCGTTGACAGTGAATGAGAGAAGAGAAGAGCGACGGCTGATGCCGTCTTGTCTGACTATACACGTCATTTTCTACTGGTCTGCGCGTACTCGTGGGTGTATAATTTACCAGGTGCAACACGGTGAATGATACCATTTAATCGTGGTAACACGTACATAGATATCTTAATCGTCGAACATTATTTTAATTAATCAAGTTGGAACTGTTTATTTTCCGGTTGTATATATATAAGCGAAACAATTGGTTGGATAAGATTTCGCGTGTTTAATAATTGCCGACGTTTATTAACGCTTAGAAATCTTATTATCAATTTGAATGAATACCGATGATAATCTGTAGGATTCCCTCGTTATAATCGTGTATTAATCAAACTTGATGGTAAATGGTATACACGTGATTGCGACTAGATGTAAACCGGCAAAACGCTTTGGACTGCAACTAAACGTGAACCGGCACTTTGCTCTGACATTTGACTGCGTGTACTTCACCTTCTTGAATGTAACCTTGCTATATGAGTCAACGTATAGGAATACCCGGGAATATGAAACAATCAATGTATAGATAAGATAAATATCTGAAGATACTTCCAGCCTTTCACATGATTAGTAAAGTGTATATTAGTAAATAGCAAGATTAGTAAAAACTCTTAGGAGAGACGAGAATAAAACATAACAATGTTTTAATGTTAAATAAAATTTTGTTTTATTGAATAACGTCTTTTTTTTTCTTCTCGACTATCTGATAAGCATAAATGAAAAAATATTTGTTTTACTTTGTTTCCTTCAAATGTTAATTGGAACAATTAACTTCTAAATTTTTTATAGTTATGTTGATGCTTACGGTTGTTGTACATTTTTATCACATACCCGGAAAGTTTTGCTAAAAATAGCTTAAAATCCGAATCTACAAATAGCAACAGAAATTGCATCATTTATTGATTTCAAAAATGTTTTCCAGAGTTTTATCAAAATTCGTGGCTTACTTAACTACACCATTGTATAATGAGTATAAGACACGCAGATAATCATAAATGACCTTTGATCTCTTTTTGTTTGCTTCACTCAAAATTGTTCACATTTTTTATTCGCTAAAATGTGTGTGCGTTTCTATGTATTCGCATGGTAATTTTGGGGAGATAAGCCTTTCAAAATACAATTCAAATTTTAATCTCTTTTAATAGTAAATCATTCCAGTTGTACCTGAAAATAACATGCATTAGGAATAAAAATATTAGATCGAATGTGTGTGTGTGTGTATGGATGATTCTCTGAAAATCAAACGTTCAAAAAATAGATTTTCTTGAAATTTTGTGAAAACGTTTAATTTGATGTACCGAGGTAAAAATTAATGAAAATGCAAAAAATTGATTTATCTTTAAATTCAGCATTTTCATTAATTTTTTAGCTCAAAAAGAAAGCAAAATTTCGACATATATTGCATAGACTTTTTTCTCATAATTTTTCGTGGAATTTAATTATATTTTTTGAGATCTGTATAAAAAATTTTGTTTTAAATAAAAAATTAAATGATTTTTTTAATTTAAAAAACGATCGCTCGCCATTCTGGGATTTATACAGATACTTTGTACAATAAAAAGGTATCTTCATGAATTTTTCGATAAAGATACCTCGGATCGGTTTTTTTCTTTCTGAATTTTAATGTTTCATTTGGAGGTATGTAAGTGATAGTGTACACATACAGCTTTGAAAATATTTTTATTGAAAAACTGAGAAAATTTTCCAAAAAAAAAAGTATTTTGTGTTTACTGTGAAAAATGCTTCCCTGAGGAGTTATACATTAATCAGAAGCGGAAAAAATACAGAAAATGTTAAAATTGTCAATTTCGACATGGCACAACTCAAAAACATAAAGGTTAAAAACGTTTTCACAAAGTTTCACGAAAATCTATTTTTTGAACGTTTGATTTCACAGAGAATCACCTATATTTATATATACTCTTTCATTAAGTGCCATAAGACATGACACTGCAGTTTTAATGAATCAACTAATTGACTTATCTGTAGTTTTATAAAAAAGTATTGTTTCAAATTATCAATGACGTTTTTAAATAACAAAATTACGATTCAACGACAGTATAATTACAGTACCTTTGAATTTATAAATTATTAAAATTTTTTTTAATCACGTTTTATACGAACTTGAATATTATTAATTTACAGTTAAATATTTACATTTCTAAAACTTAATCAATATAAATATTTACTTTTACACATATTAGTAAATATATTCCTGAAAATAACAATACTACCAATTATGAATCTGAAAGAGCTTGAAACCAAATATGACCTCAGTTTTAACACAGCTTATAAGGATTTTAAGATATCTTTTACTCTAAATATGATGAAGTATGGTCATAGCAAAGTTAAAAATGTTTTTAAATTATTTTATCAGTGATTATAGTGTACTAAGCATCTGCTACAAAATCTATTTCAAATCATCTAAATACGATTTTTTTTCTTAAGGAAACAATCAAACAAAAATTGTAATCATAGGAATACGATTTTTGAGATATAATGATTGAAAATTGTAATTTGTAGCAGATAACTATTGCTCTGTCATACTAGTGATCGGATGACTGAAAAACATTTTGATTTTGTTATGAACATCTCAGTGCTAAATCTAAAATCATATTCGGTTTCAACAGCAGAACAAACAAAATACATGGGAAAATTATTGTCTCTAATTTGAAATTTAGTTTTATATTAGATAGTAAAAAGATTAATCAATTCGATTAGCCAGTATTTCAAATACTGTACCACTGCTATTATAAAATTATTTAGTCTCCAGACTATAACTTTTTTTTTAATAAGAAATTAAATGCGCCATTTACGTTTTGTAACGTTGTACTTTCTCGCCCCTTTCGTCATCACAGTTTATACTGTTTACCTCTGATATTTCTAACAAATCCTCGATTTAAGAAGTAATTATTTATTTATTGAAATAAATCATTTCCATAGAATAATCAATTAAAAATTATTTTAAAAAGATTAATTGTTTGTCGAATTCAATTGGATTGTGTAAAAATCTATATTTGCATAAACATTCGTACCATAACGTTTTATAATATCTCTTTATTATTTCTATAGATAAAATTTTTTGCAGACACGAAATCATGTTTATTTCCTTTACTATTTAATTAACTGCATTATATTATCTTGTAGCATAAAACAGTTTTACAATGATTACTTACAATCATGTATAGTTATGTATATTATATATTAAATTTATATAATCATACACATGAAATATATTAAAAAAATTGTAAATGCTGTAAGAGGGGGGCATGGTCGATGGACGATAAGCTGAAACCGCCTAAGACTTTGCCAGCTTTTAACGGAGACTCAGACAAAAACAGCATAAACATAGATCACATGATCTTTGGCACGTGTATAACGAATGCTTATCAACTGCTTTTACGGGGGCGCTTGGGCAATTCTAACCTTTGCGGTCCTACCCGACAACTCCGACTTTTTTTACCGAAGTTTTAAGCTGATTGGGCTTTTCTTTTCCTCCAGTCTATATATATATGCTCATATGTGATCTTATACAATTACATATTTTTACCTGGGCTTGTGAACGATAAATGACGAATTCATTAGATTATACAGCGTAATAAAAACATTGTATCGTAGATTAAAACATGCATAAATGTCAACCGAAAGTATATGTTATACAGAAATTTTTAACAAAAGTTTTAAACAATAAAGTATGAGATCAAACATATTTGGTAAAAATGTAAAAAAAATTTAGAATTAATACCTTATAGCTACTAATCAGCAAATAATTTTACTTGGAACAAAAATAGTTTTTAAAAAGATTGAAAAACATTATTTTCATTAATTCTAATACGTAAAGAATGTTATCAGTATGATTTCCTTAAAAAAATTTTCTTTTAAAAATAGCCAATATGATGGATTCGGGTTTAAGTTGTCTTATATATAAATAAAATCAATTAGCATAATATATATTTTTGATACGTAATCATGAATCAACAGATATAAATTGGCCGTCAAAAAGTTAAATGAAAAGATATTGTGAGTACAGTGAACTGCTCAGAAGTACATCCGTTTAATAACATTATTTTAATTAGTTATTGTTAATATACTCATGAATATCATAAATTTTAATTAATCTGTTCATTATTATTGAATGATTTGCTCATCCCTTGAAGCGTAATATAATTTGTAGCATGCTTTCATCTTTAATGGCATTCATGAAAATTATATTGAACAAATTATTTTTAGAGTATTATTTTTTATTTTTTACTTAAAATTTATTAAAAATCTGGAATGCAATGTATATCAGTTTATCTGCAGCAATAAATTCTTGTGCCAAGGAAATATATTTATAAACAACTGTCAGTTTTAATTTACATTCTAGTTTTTTTCTGGTACTTTCTTCACATTGAAAATTTCAAATACTCTACCAGGCTTTCCATGCAAATGATGCCCTGGTTGATGTAGTAATATTTTGACAGTAGATGTTAATCATCAGAAAATAAATTTCAAGGAGATATATGATTTTTTTTTAATTGACTACAGTTTTTTTGAACCGAAAAGTATATTGTTTTAAGTAATGTAATGAATGGTAAAATTGATGAAATTACGTTGGTAATGAAAATAGAAATACTATTGAAAGTTTTGTATAGCAAAAATTAGGTTTGATAGATTATGATAGCATTTTTAAAAAAATTGTTGCCAGTTCATTTTGGTGCTTGAATTACTCAAACTTCATCTGTTCAATTAGAAAAAATTAATTTATTACGTTTGACTATAGTTTGCGAATTTTCCGATTTACCTATTTTTTTTCACCACATACGTGTAAAGCTTATAATTCACATATATTAGATCACATATCCATTTTTAAAAAATGTGGAAATTTGGCCATTTTAGGCAAATATTTTACGCTTTACTAATAAGAAATTTTACAGTAATTGTATCAAAAGTTTTAAACCCAACAAGTTTTAAAATGAAATTTTTATTTTAGTAGATATAAGTCTAAAGCTGCTAAAGTTTTTGGAAACATTTATTTCCTTTAGATTTTTTCCGTAGTCGAAATAGGCACCTACCGTTCGTCATTCATTTACTAAAACACAAAGGTTTGGTCAACGGTTTAACCAATAGTTGATTATAAATACCGCTTATTGAGTCATGAAATAATCCTTGCGGTTGACTAAAGAATACTAAATTATAAAAATTACGAAAATAGATAATTAACGCATCGAGTACACACTGCGTCAATGAGGCCTATACTTACATTATTGTCTAAAATTCAATCTTTTTAAAGCATTTGTTCACGAATTTTTTAAATATATTAGAGAGAGAGACTATAAGATCAAAAGTATATCTGAACAATTTTATCAGCAGTTGTAACTGCAGTTGTTAATTATTTAATTCATTATTCAAATAAAATATACAACATTGCATTAATATGTAGGTTATAAAAAAATTACGTTTAGACAGTATTTATCTTTTGCGCAAATCGATTTGTACAGCTGGTTTGCCTTACTTTTTTATTGTTTTTTTTTACGTTTTTTATACTTCCTGTATACGGGATACTTTCTGTTTAGACATATCATTCGGATGATACTCTAAAAATGTAAAACATACATCTTAAATAAGTATAAATTTGATCTTAAAGAAATCTATTAAGGGCCTGGTGTTGTAGCTTGTCTTATTCAGGGGCTATATAATTATTCAATCGAGCATACCTATATGTGCACGCATTTCTTGTGACAGCTACACGAAATTTTTATTATTATACAAGTTGGAATTTTTGTTTAATTGGGCGTGTTCTTTCGTTTAAGTCTATAAACTCGTTTATAATAAGTTTATAATACTCGTTTGAAATTTTGGTATAATTTTAAAATAAACATACAAGCTACATTTCAGTTTTAACAAGTCGAGAATTTCTAGTACTACTTTCAATCAGTTGAAAATTAAGTCTTTCACACGGTTTTTTATATTATAGGAATATAGCTACTAGTAAAATAAAATATATATGAAATGAGAAATAATTTTTTTTGGGAAAAAATAAAAATAAAATAAGAAAATATAAGAAATACAACTAAATTACTATTTTTAAAATCACTGGTAAAATAACAAGAATTATCGCAGTGAGTTTAATTTAGGCCGAGCAGATTTTTCGATCTTTATTTTAAGTTATCACTACTACATATTAGTATGTTTACCAATTTTTTTTTCGCGAAAATTAGGCCGTGTTATTACTAAATTTTATCTTTAAAATTAAGCAGAAACTATGTCATCGATATGCATTTTTATTAAAAAATATTGCTAACGATTCATTATCACTGATCTCCAATGAATGTATTATTTTATGACATTAAGTATTGATTCCATAATAAAATCAAACTCAGAGTTTTATCAAGGTAAATTCAATTGCCTGTTATCGTTAAATATGAAAAATCTGATTAATAATTGATACAAGCATCAAGGCTCATTATTTGTTTTTTGCCAAAATTAACCGTAGATAAATTAAAATCGTGCAGCGATAGAAGGTAGCTGTAGGAAAGAAAGAATAATTATTATTTTAAAATATTAAAATATTCCACTGAATTAGTTTTAACTGTAGCATAGGGCGAAAATTCTGTCTAAAAGAGAATAAGGGAAAGTAAAAGCATCAACTCTTAGAACACTTGAGAAAGTAACTGTTCAGAGCTTTAAATAAAAAATTGAAATTTGTAAATCTGTCTTAGGCTAAGAAAAGAAAAGAAAAAAAATTTTTTAATTAAAAAAATATTGAACAATCTTTAGTCATCCATTGTTGATGAAAAGAATAAGTTTTGTTCGATGAAGAAGGTCCAAAGTTTTGTCGACTTATCAGAGCTACACATCTGCATTTTAGAAAAAGTATTGTAAATCGTTCTTTGCTGGAAAATGTTAATAATTTTTTTTTCAAATACAATGAAACATTCCTATTTCAGTGCAGTTAGCTTTCGAAAAGTGTTACATAAAAAGCCATAATGGTTATACTAAAAAAAAGATAAAGTGTTGATAGACATTATAAAAATATTTTCTTAGGCTCCTGTCTTACCATCAGCACGTGCTTTAGTAGTTTCTATTATGACTTATCATAATCAATGTTTCTGCAAGGGTTAAAACTATTAGATCGGAGAAATATCAATGTGATTGATTGCCTGCAAAACTGATCTTGAGCAAGGCTAGATTAATTAGTAGGTATAGCATTTGACATTGTTTCTTTATTTTTCAATATATGGCAGTTCCGCGCTTTAGCAAATCGTCTTATTATAAATTATAATGGAGAGAAAAATATAATTTTTTGCTCCCGAAAATGCACATTGGTAATGATGTTGATAAATGAAGTAAGTTCCTGTATTCTATTACTTGCCATAATCATCAATTTATGATTATAAGAAAAGAAACATTTTCGAGACCTCTTTTTATTAATAATCTTGACTTTTTGTACTTAAATACAAAGTGATAAATGATTTAATCGGAAGTGAATTTCTGATTCTAAATCTTCAGCGGACACAGTCCTTGAAGAATATATTCTAATATGGAAATAATATATTGAAATTTTATTCTGAAATAAAGATGCTAAGTATTTGTTTCATTGTCTGCGTGATATTGTTAAATAATTTCCGTCTGTATATTGAACTTTATTTCTAAATTCCTCTCACTAGGAGTTACTATAATCTGTTACAGGAGTATACTTAAATAAAATTGTTAAAACAGAAAGAAAATTTAGCATATTTTTTATGACCAGCTTGTCTTACAGAAAAAAGGCAATTGAGGAGTATTGAGAGAGGAAACAACTGCTATTGCAAAGTTAAAAGAAAATATATCGTTAAACCGAAGCCGGTGAAATCCAGCTCAATATAATCAACGAAGTTGCATCACCCTGTACTTCATTTTGCAGAATTTTTCAATTAATAACGAATGTAGAGGTATATTCGTAGAACAAATTTATTTGAAGATTTTTTTATGGTTTAACAAAATAGTAAGTAAATGAAAAAACGCATACCAATGTGATACATCAATTTATCTTCTTCAATCACAAATTATTCACTGCATTTTGTTAATTTAAAATGGAATAAATCTGGTATTAGAATCGTCTGTCATCGCTTTCTTGCTCTTCTATTATTGATCGGTATCATCTTCCGGAGTTTTTTTTTCTTAAGAACAGTCTAAATTTTAAACACCCCAAGGCCACATCATGACACTTGAAATAAATATGTAAATATAATGTTTTCGAAAATTTTCACTCCGTGTATATATGTATACGTGCCTCGAGGCGCGCTCACGTGATTTCATTGTACATGCACGTACGTGCGTATCTGTGAGTACACCAGCGAGAAAAATGTCTCTGCGTTTCGCTTCATGTAATGAGCGGGTGCTATCAAAACACTCACTTTTGAATTTTTATCACGTATTTTGAAAACACACAACGCGATAGTGTAGCATTGTTTTAATAACAGCTTTAAAAATAAAAATTTCAGTGATATCACTATCAGTAAAGACAGTTAGTTTTATAATATGCAAATGAAACGAGTTTTATATAAAAACGCGAAAAAAAAACTTCATTGGGGGTCATCGACGACAGAGTGTCTCAACCCTGACATAAAAAAGACAATCGGAGACGATCTCGTGCCAACTACTAGTGCGTCTGTAGTTGCATTTATTATTTTATTCTGCGTCAATGGTGCGGTGAAAGGCGCGGGTAGTTCGTATACCAGGAAAACCGGTGTTAAATATTACCTGTCCGTAATGGGTTTGTCACAAAAGAGTGTGAAGTAATTAAGACTTAGATTTTAGAGTTTCGCAAAAGATTCTTTATATAATCGCATTGATTCCTCCTATTATCGCTAAATTTATCTGCCATTACGTTTACTGAACATACAAGAACGCACCATGCCGGTTTCTTTTTTGCCGCTAAATTTATAAACTTAGAAAATCGCATTTAAAATATTTATTATTTATCTGTATACTGAATTTAAAATTTTTTTTGCTGTCTGTCAATTAATGTTTGACGTATTACAAATACGCTACTGTCGATTTTATTATTCACGCGAAGTTTCTATAACTAATGTTGGGATTTACCTGATTTTCATCGCCAACTAACGTTTAAATGGATATTTTTTTTCGAATGTATAATTACAAATATTTTGGGTCAGAGATAAGATGAACTGGATTTGAGTATCTTTTATTTATGTGCCATTAACGTTGCTAAGTACACAGAATCAAATCAGAAATATACCAGGACGTTAATTACGGGAATACGCACGGGAAAGCAATTATTTGCCATACTTGGATAATCCGAAAGTCATTTAAGTACCAGCAATAATCATAGTATCTTTCACTAATCTTTATACAAAAAGTTATATAGATAATTATGTATTGACATTATATGAATGAGATTTTGCATATAGGCGATGCGTAACTGATGCTCAAATACATTATACATAATTTATCAATGGCTTGGAGCTTTTCCGTTTGTATTATTTCACTACGATCCGCGCGTGATCTATATAATATCATAATATATGCTAACATTATTATAGAGTAAAAGACCGTATTAGTGTGCCCTGAGGCAAATAACAATTGTTAAAAAGTAACGCATTAAATTATGCAAGTACAAACCATTTTTGTAGTATTTCTATAGTATTTTTTCAGATAGTTTTTGTAGATAACATTCGTTCTTGTAACAAATTTCAATATCAGTTTCGGCATACATAATAAGACTATAAGAACCTAAAAGCCGTACGTAGTTATAAACACATATACATAACTATATTGCACCGGTAAAATCATCGCCACCGGTTCAATTGTCGGCAATCGTTTTATCCTATATTATAGAAACATTTTCCTCGTTCAACAAGTGTATAATAGGCTTTCTAAACGTTTCGCGTGAGTTGCAAAGCTACCTATCCTCGTATATATACAACGCAACGATCTTCGCGCTCGCGCGCGCGCGTGCACGTCATTCGTCGTGCAACTTTGTATAAAGTTTCGCGAATCTCCCTACGCATATCCACGAGTACCGATTAAAAACGCCGGAAACTAGTGCGCGCTACCGATCTGGGAAATTGCCGGTATAACGTCTCGTGCAGTTTCCTCCCAAGTTTATAGAAGTTTTTTTTATAGCATATAAGACGCGCAAAGTATAATAAAAGCGCGTGTGCGTGCGTCGATGGATATGACTAATGGGAGCTACGCGGCGGCGGCAACGGCGGCTTTCAACCTATATTTAGATCTCGATTGAGAGAGAGAGAGAGAAGAGATAACGTATTATACGCGAGAGGAGGCGTGGTCCGCGCGACGCTCGGTAATCGGGGTGAAACGGCATCGGCTGTGAGCGATCCGTATATGTCTGCGCTTTTTAGGAGGAGACTGCCAGTCGAATGGGCGGTTTCCTTTCTCCGTGGCCCCGTGGGGACTTTTGAACGAATTGATTATCGGAAGTTCTGTTTGGGATTGATAAATGGTTTTTCATTTAAAGCTGCCGCGCAGCACGCCGGCGAACAACTGTATATACGAAAGAGCTTATCGGACGAATATGAATCCTAATCGATCGCGGGTGGTATATTATTTGCCAGTGTGCGTAGAAATTTTGCAAGTAATTGTAAATTTGTAAAATGCATTTGTTTTTGTTATATTTTGCATATAGAACCGTTATAAAATCTTTTGAGTATTAAGTCTGTATTTTAAGTGATCTTGAAAATTTGAGAACATGTCAACACTTTTTCTTGCGGCCGTAATGATTTTTTTTTAAATTTGTAACTTGACTTGGATATTTATCGTCTATGGTATAATTATTTGCATAGAAATTTTAACGTTAGAAATATACTTGTTCAGAAACTATGACCATAATGATCTTAAACAGCACCAATCGACTACTAGATCATAAGATTTTTTGAATCAATAAATAGTTTTCTAAATATACCTTTTTGTTGAAGTCTCCAATAAATATAATAAAAAATAATAATCATTTTTACAGCATATGTTTTAAGTGAATCGGTTACAAACAGGTACGCGAGTTCGACATCTATACATGTAAAATAGCTTTCTTTAAAGAATATTATATAGATCATGTTGTTTTGCCATTGATTTGTTCATTACGCAATACTTTTTATAGTGTTTTTCTTCAGCTTGCTATTTTAAGCCCACATGTCTGCGAAAAATGCTGAGTTACTGTATTGAGACGGCGCGTTACATTTTAAAATTGCAAAACCTGATCTAAAGTGCTTGTATACTCGTCTCGAGCAGGTTTCATTTCATATAGATTTAAAAATTTTGTGCAAAAGCCGTGAAATGACGCACGTGTCGATACGATTTTTATAATTATCTTGGATGATTTATTTAATAGAGAAACTCTAGTAAAATTTGTAAACAGAATGATTATAGCTTAAGTTAGATTAATTAAATTATTTATCATGCTGACGGCTGTCATGTAAAATAAAGAAAATAAACTGTGAATTCTGCGCTTTAAAATTCATTCTTGTTGGTGTAACGATTGATCTTATCAAATATTCATATCTTGTAGATACATGAATACCGTTGAGAACTGACCTTTTAAATCGAGATTTCTCGTGATTTTCGAAATTTCAACACGTATGTATTTATTTGCAAAAAATTGAAAAGAAAGGACAATTTATTCAATTATTTATATGTGATATACAATTGGGTTACATACAGTTGGAAGTTATAGGTTAATAAAACAAAACTTTTTAAATATGGCAAGTATACTTTATTGAAATCGACAACTTAAATAGTAATAAACATTAATAGCAGCTTTAATTACAGTTAATATATGTGTATTCTAATCACTTTTGTTCTATATCGTCTTCTACTTTATAATATCATAATAGGTTCTTCATTATTCACTGACTGAAGTTAAGTTGTATTTTTTTTTCTTAGATGCGCTCATTCAAGACTATCGAATCAAACTCTTCAAAATGCTTAAATCTTTATTCAAAGTTTATTGTTCTTTGGGCTTCGATCGCGCGAATTCGTGACGATGAAATTTTCATAAAATTGACCAAAATATTTTCTTAATTTCGGTGACTTTCATTTGTAGACACAATACGTTTCAGAAATAAATCGTTCAAATCTTGCAGGTTTATTTTTTTATTATCATTTCGTCTATAACAATTAGTTTAGAATATCGTTTCGTTGACCCTACACATATAGAGATAGATAGTGACGTATAGGAGCGTCCTCAACAATTCACAGGCAATAAATCCAGCAGTTGCAATAACGTTAATAATATTACATATATTGCAATAAATTATTGTTCATTGATATTTATAACATGTTCAACATCTCTCTTTTAAATATTTCAATCATACAAAAACTTACTAGTAAAATTCTTATCCTCAGTCAGCGACGAATTCTAATACGTCGATCACGTTTAAGTTTCACTTTTTCACGAGACAAATTCAGCTAGTTACATCGAAAACGATCTGCTCTGACAGAACTACGACACATTTTAACTTTCATCATTATTATTATTGTAATATAATTATTTTTGTCTATAAACTATTTTTATTGTTTATAATTAACTTGTACTTTGTTGTAAATACAGTTTCTGTAATATATAACATAAATAAATCTATTAATTTCGATTACAATGTAACTAGACGCATTTTACTTTACTAACATCATTCAGTAAATCATATTCTCATTGGTACATATATTGTCATAAAATTCAATGGATTTTTAGATAAGGTATTTCAACTTAAGAATATTACGAAATTATTTTTGAATCTTGTGAAACAATAATTGAAATAATATCCTGTAACTGTTTATCGATTTGTTGGCTTAACAAAATAACGCATCAGTTTTGTTTTGCGACATACTTTTGGATCCCATGAGGAAAGTAAAAAAGACAAAGAAATAACAAAAATCCTTAAAGGCAAACAAGCGTATTCTTAATACACGAAGTCGATTGTTTACCTAAATCCATATAATATTTCTATTATTATCGTGACGTAGTTTTGCTTGATTGACGTCAACTTACCATTTTGAGACAAAAGTGTATATGTGTAAGACGCCATATGTATATATTATGCGTATATATGTATATATATCTTTTTTTTCTCTTAAAATTTGAAATGTGTATATGCTTGTATTAAGAGGAATTTGTATAATCAACTATATAGATTCGCTTAATAGCTAAAACGCACGACATTTATATAACATATTGCTCAAAGATTTCGGTTATTGTTGCCTTGGTCCTTATGTTTTAAATATGTGTCGGTGTGTCGTATATCGAGCGTATACATGAGGCGCGCACATACAGTAGTAAGTATATATATATAGAATATATATGTTCAATCGCTTACGATTCGTTGAAGCTTGAAATGGATCCATACCAAAATCTTTCTAAAAAATAAGTTTTCGATTTTTATATTCTCGAATAGCTTATGTGAGATAACCGCAAAGAACATTCGAAAAGAATGTGATTAATACATATAGTAAGCAGTGGTGAAAGATACAAAAAATGATCTCCACAGTATTTTGGTACATTTCCACTTTCGCGATTAATTAGCTAATGCAAAACTTGTTCGCTTATTAACAATTTACTTTGAAATGTTTAAACTTCGTACGTCGAATTTATTATATTATACCATATGAAAGTACTTTCTAATCGTTATGTTAAACACTGCGTAATTATGAGATACTTTTTCTCGTAAAATATTCTTTTAAAATACTTTGTGTGTATGTTTATAGACTTAAACAAAAATTTTACTTACATATGTCGATAAGAAGTGTAAAGAGTTTTAAAAATTGCGTATTTTTACAATGCATGTATTTGTTGTATTGTGCTTTGAGTAAATCTAAACTTTCCATCAGTCAACATGAATTTATAACAAGCAGTTTAGTCATTAACAACGAACTTCGTTTATGTCGTTGTTATTTGGGGAAAAAGTATAATTTATAACAATATGCAAAAAAATTATCTCAATTTTGTATACATTTATTATTATGGTATCGTTTCAACTTTAATTAATTAATTATTAATATGAATATAACTTTGAGAGAAATTTTCAATTAACAAACTTTGATAAATATATATCAGTCAATCTTGCAAATACATATTTTGAAGGCATTACAGTTATTGTATATCGTTTTCTTCTTAAAATTACGAATCGACGACAAAAATTAAGTATAAGTGAACACAATATTAATGAGCTTTTGTAATAATTTGGTGCAGTCGCACTATTTATAGTTTGATATAATTTTATAAATTGTCCACAAAAAATTATTTTCGAATTATTTACATACTTTTCATAAAAACTATAGATTTTCTCTTGCGTGTATTTCTAACAACGATCGAACATTTATTATGCTTTAGTTACTTCATTACTTTCAATGTGTTATTGTTTTAGTGTGTATTTAATGCATAAATGTAGTAAAATTGTTAATAAATATTTTTATTATTTATAGAATAATTGCTTCAGAATAAGTTTATTTTGCAAAAAATCAAGATAAAAATATTAAATACCATTAACGATACAGTGTAGCTTTGTATTAACGATATTTTTGAAATTTGCAAATGAAGCAATATTAAAAATTTCAATTCCTGAGGCGTATTCATCGTAGTTGTTAAAATATTGAAATATGTATGTGTGTAAGTGTATTTAAGTGTTAACGTTTAAGTTTTAAGCGTAACATGCATTATACGTCATTTTCAGTCTTTTGGCAGTATAGTATCGACAAAATAATGTTGTCTCCATATACATCTTTCAAGTGCTTAATAGTTTACAGACTTTCTGTTTATGTGCGATCAAAAATAATATAAGCGAATGAACTTATATTAGATTGATAAATTTTATAGTAAAATAAAAATCTTGTTTCATTTCAACAACAGAAGGGAAATTATATAACTCTGTAAAACTAACAACCCTTTTAAAACCTTAGTTTTTTTTTTAAATAAATAGAGATAAATTATTTTTTCTTTAAAATAGAGTGAAATTTTAAAAATATTTGTACTCACAGGTTTTAAAATGAAATTATAATTCATTAAAACAATGTATCGGTTAAACAATAAATAAATTCTGTCAATTTCAATAATGAATTCGCATTCAAATATCCCTATTATGGCCTCCAAAAATTTGAAATTCTGTATTGCATTTACTACCTTTTTATAAGTTAATATTAATTCGACGTACGAAGATTTTACCATTCAAAATGCAGCATAACAATACTAAAATATAAACACTAATTAATATCAATCGTAAACTATAAGCTTAAGTTATAAAAAAACATTAATCCTCTCTTAAATATTGGAAAAACTAATCAACTTATTATTTCTAAAGAAAGATATGTTTACTCTACAACAAATTTTTGTAAAATACAAAATAATGCGGGTTATATAATTAGATTTATAGTTATCGTCATATTATTATAAGTTTTTCCAGTGTTTAAAAAGAAATATTCGCAACGTGAAAATTCTGAAACGGTTTTTTTTTTAAATATGTCGTCATGTACATATAATGTATATATGATATTTTTAGTATAAAATAGACAAAAGGAAAGAAACGTATTGAGACGTCAGTTGTACTAATTATAAATGAATAGCGCACAGATATTTTTAATTCAATTTTACGTGCAACTTGCATCTTCTAAATTATGTCATTTCCGTTCTGTTATTGTACATCTTTTCCTGCTGAAAAATCAATAAAAATATGCTCAATAATTGAACATAAATAGATAATAAAATTATCCATTTGTATTTGATATGTTTATTATTTACATTGTTTTTTTTTCAATTTAAGATTAATCAACGCATCTCTAAATAAACATTCAGTCATTGCAGATGACTCGCTTGTTTTCGCCGGCTATCAAATTATTTATAAATATTTGTGCCGATTACCCCGAGTTTTTAATAATAAATCAAGTGGTATGAAAAATAAAAATTTTTCTCCCGACTTGTTATCGTAAACAAATATATGCAGAAGTCGAAAAATTAAGTCGAGAAGTGTCAGCGCAAAATTGACATAATTTGTTCGTTTCCACACTTTGCCGCCGCCAGGCGCATTCATGAAAAATGATCGGTGCAAATCAAGCCCGGAAAAAAATTCATCTGCATTGGCATACCTAGTCGCTGAGTTCAACTTGATAAAGCTTGTATTTCATTAATGTCATCGAGAGACAGATCAACGGACGATGATAGAAAATAAACGACGGAACTTCTTGACTTCTCCGCGAAGAAGCCGTGAACCATCAGTCACGTTATGACATTACGCTTCTCTTTTTTGCCCTCGGTCATGTAATTTTAATGAAATACAAACCATGTGCTAACCTTGATTAAGGTTACATCGATTTAATTTAAGGTGCATGCCTTTTCCCGTGGCGCATATATATGTTTGCACAATGTTAAAATTGGCTGCATAACGCAGAAAATTAAAATGTCAACTCGTCGACGTGAACACATGATAGAGAAAGCATTTCAGGCTCGTAATAGAAAGGTTTAAAGCTTTCTGTACGTGTTTGTGATACGATGTGTCTTTAGCTTAAAGCACGTGTTTTTCACGTGGTCATCTGAAATATATAATATTAGTGTGTGCATCTGCAGCATTTTCCAATTATCTCTTCTTGACAGTTTATAGGATACGATGACAATTTATCTCTGTAATATTAGCAATTGATTTGTATTTGAAATTCGTCTTTGTCTTAGTTTTCGAATAATTTCTTTGCTTTAATTTTATGACAAAAAGGAAATGATAAAAAACAGGTAAACTTTGGAGGTAGTGTTAAGTACCAATAGTGATTTTTCATGATTTTCACAATTTATTACAATATAAATTATTTAAAAATTAAATTAACTGTGACGGTTGCATTTAAATACTTACAAAAATAAAAATTATTTTAAATAATATCTTGTATA
>JAWWEQ010000010.1:29575016-29622387 GCA_035583055.1 Torymus tubicola | reverse complement strand
TACTCGCCTGTCTTCATGGCTCTGAACTTCAACCAGCAGTCGTAGCCGTAGACACACATCGCCACGAAGCCGAAGAACTGTAAATGAGAATAAGGGAGAGGAGGAGCGTGAGAGTCGCTCGTTAGTATATAATACGGCATTTCTTGGTTTGCTTTGGCTACTACTTATATGTCGAGTTGGGGTTTTCCTGTTTCGACGGGAGGAGGATTAGTCGGGGTTGTTGTATAAGAGGTCAGTGCATTTGCTTTGAGCAAAAGCTGATTGTTAGGAGATGTGTTATCTTTGCGTGGAGTGATCTAACTTCATTGTTATTGGAGTAAAGGCATTAACAATCAATTGCCATTAAAGAGAATTAGATGAAAGCTTTTGCCTAATATGTCTTTCAGTTAAATAATCATTGAGGATTAGGTTAAACGAACCCGAGATAGGATCATGTAAAACGTGAATTATGATAATATTAAGCATAAATTATCTATTTAATTTTGTGGCTAAGAATAATATTCTACTTTTATTTCATAATTACGTATTTAAATTTAAAGTATTTTTTAGCATTTATATTTTATTTGCATACCAGGGATATTTTTAGGCAGATTGTATTACTGGTTCATACTAATTTTTACTAAAAATACTTCAATTTAATTAACACATTAACTATAAAATATCGTGAATTTTCTATCAGGTATATCATTAAAAGTGAATTTCTTACAATTTCCGGGTTATTACTAAATATAACGTTGTATATAGATCTAAAGTTTGTATCGTTAAAGTGCAATAATTTTTTTAAATACTTTATTTTAAAACTTTTTAATTTTCATAAATTTTTTCTGAATATTTAGTGTATTATAAAATTAGGTAATATTAGAAGTTTTTAGTTACTATACGCCATCATGAAAAGTAGTTTCTCAGCGAAATGTGTGATAATGATTACGTTTGCAGTAGGTCGGCTTGAGTTATCAATTAATACGCCATAAAAAGGAGAGGAATCACCTGATATTACCAGCTTACAGTACAATAAAAAAAGAGATAATTTTTTTAAAAACTTACAGCAGCTACGCCCAAACTCTCGCTGGCACCCGATAGAGCTGCGACGAGTGAAGCGGCCAGTAGATAACAGGCAGTTTCGATAGCACAGTAGATGAACTCCTAAAATGATAAATACATCATTAATATTACTCATAACATGAAAATGCTTGTACAAATATGACTTTTATCTAGTGTGCAAATAGTATTTTATTACACTTTCACAAAAAATTATATGTAAGATGACTTTAAAACAGGTTAAAATTTTTTGAAGTCATTTTCAGACGCTTTATTTTTCTTTCTTACATCATATCTCTAACAATAAAATTTTTAATAAATTATATTAGTATTATATAATGATTTTTGCTAACAGTGTTTCGGGAAGTATACGGGAATAATCGTGTACGATTAAAAACGTTTTTGTGACACATTTTTCCAAAGGTTGAAATTAAAAAAAGATATGTCTAAGAATCCCTCTTCTTGAAACCTCAGACATGTTCTATTCAACTTTTCAAAAAAGAAAATAAAGCATGAAAGAAAAAACTTTTTTTTTGAAAATTGAGAAATGACGATTTCATTAAAAGTTATGAGTTTAAAGTTGAGCATCCAAATGGCATAAAAATTCACAAATCCCAAGTATCAGCAGCTTCAACTTTAAAGGAATCGTTGTACTTATAACTTTTGACGAAATCAATATTTCTTAAATGCCAAAAAAATAAATGAAAACTTCTTCTCGCTAGTTTTAGTTTCTTCTCCGAGACTTAGTGAAAAACTGAGCCACAAAGATAATTTTAATTGTATACGATTTTTCCCGTATAACAATTTGCATCCAATATTAACGCCGATTGAAGTATAATTTTTTTGTGAATTTCTCTATACAACAATTATATTTTTAAATTTTGTCACAAATTCAACCGCCACGCACAACAATAACTAAACTTATATTGGTAACATTATTGTTTCTCGATTCGGCGAGGGTCATGGTGTTTTTTTAAATAAAAAAACAAGCTTTTAAAAATTATGGCGACGTTTCATTGGCTAGTGCGCCAACCTCTTCAGGTTGTTTATTTAAAGTAAAAAAAACATAGATTAAAAAATTTTTTTTACAATATACAACAATAAGAAGTGTCCTTTGGATTTCATTCACAGAAATATAATACTCAGACAACAACGACATAAATACAAACAGAAAAATCATATCTATACTAGAAAATCACTAGCAACAATTCAACTACCGTTCATCCAAAATTACTATAAAAAATTTTCATCCATTTTAAAAAACTAAAACATTAGTACGATCATATCTGTAAAGAAAAGTCTTACTCCAATTATTAAACTTGGAATATATAAGACGGAAAAATGGAATCAAATTAATGTGATTTATAAATTCACTTGTAATAACTGCCCGGCCACATACATTGGAAAAACCAAAAGGTCGTTAAAAATACGTATTAGTGAGCATAAAAATAATAAAAATCCAGACTCCGTAGTCTTTACGCACGCAAATACTTATAAACATAGTTTTAAGTGGGAAGGTACCACTATAATAGATCATGAAAGTAATTATAAAAAGAGGTTGATTAGTGAAGAGTTAAATATTAAATGTAATAAGAATAATATAAACAAAAAAGAGGATATATTTATTTTAAGTCGAACGTACTTTCTAGCGCCAAGAAAATTTAAAATATAAGGCATCGCTCCTTGTTATTGTTTTGATTCTGTACGTCCCTCGTTTGGACTCATTAACATCTGTTAATTTGTTTTCTTTGGGTAAATAATTGTTGTTTATTGTAAAAAAAATTTTTTAATCTATGTTTTTTTTTACTTTAAATAAACAGCCTGAAGAGGTTGGCGCACGAAACGTCGCTATAATTTTTAAGGATTTGATTTTTTATTTTTATTTAAAAAAACACCATGACCAATACTGCTTTGGATAGTGAGAAGAAATTTTATTCATCAAGCTAAACTTATATCCTTACCACTTTCAGCCAGGGGATCTTGTAGAACTTCTCGATGATGTGGAAGAGGTAGAAGGCGAGGAGTATGCCGGTGGTCCAGAATCCAGCCATTGCTACGGTATTGAACCAGCCGCACCGGCTATGGCTGCTGATGTGGGACGTCATTATGCAGATGAAGCCGATGATATTCAGTACCTACGGGCATTCAGTTCAAGTGTTGGAACATTTTGCGCTGCATACAGTGCGTTGTAGGAATTTCCCGATTAATGTTAGCCGCGCGTGTTTATCGTAATTTGTAATCTGCGTTGTACAGTTTCGTTCTTTAAATTGTTAAATTATTATAGATAATGATTCGTAGCGTTAAATCCTTTACTGTAGTTATAATTACGAATCGTTAATAGAAAATTTTTGTTAAAATATAATACATCCATTTTAAAAACCCAGTCGAGATGTTACATTTACTTATTTATATGGTAATTACAGACTACGATAATTTGCTGGAGTGTGAAATAGTTCGCGTCGCATAAAACTTTAATACGTACAAGTATGCAAATGCGAAACAGAGAGATTTATCGATTCCATGTTTCGGTGTCTGTTGGAACGTGGACGTTAACCAGATCACACCGCAGCGTATCATTGTTTCGAAAATGATCTATCGTGGCATTCATTCCGAACATAATTCGGCTGTTAAATTGCCTTTAATTCCCGCTGAATTTAAATTCTAACGAGCCTCTCATAAATTTGATTATGAGAAACGTTTTTTAGAGTACGTACAATAGATAGTAAAATCAAAGCGAATAATGAATCTTTATTCTCTTGAAAAGCTTCTCTCTTAAAATCGCTATCTTCGCTTATCACGCGCTACATTAACTATATATATACGCTTTCACACCCATCACTACGGAGTTTTCCACCCTCCTCAATAAATCTAACACTAAATCCCATGAAATCAACATCTCGATCCGATCCCCAGCGGTAATTTCATTACGCTTCTATCGTTCTCCCTCTTCCTCCATTCTATCAACAATGACATTCTTTCGTAATCAGAGCGACGAGAGAAAGCAGAGTCATGCATATATACTTACCATCTCGGCGACTTTAAGCATGCCCGGTAAAGTCCGCACGTACGACGGGTCAAAGCGTATGCTGACACTTGACGTCTGGGCCGTCGCCGACGTCGCCGTGTTCACCTGGCCTGGGAAAGTCTGCATTTTGTCTGCAATGAAAAAAAAGGTTTGTATTATTGTGTATATATTGATAAGCTACGATTAGGGAAGGAGGGAGGGTGTATGAATCTTTAAACGAGAATTAGGTCGGGTATGGTATAGTCGCATGTGGAATGTGTCAGGAACGCGAGGACGTTTTATGTTACGGGAGAGGAAGAGATACGCGTTAGCTTTTTAATTTTAGCTGCGTCCGACGGTATATTTGAGAGTACTGGAGTTTGCTTTTAAAATTAGAAACAAAAATGTAAATTTCATAACGATTTAGATAAAAACCACGTCTTTTTGTCATATTAAATTTTATTTTATATTTAAAGATTTCACGTGATGCTAATCTACAAGAAGATATATTATTAACGATAAAACGAATACCTTTATTAAAACGAGGATTTCCTTTTATTATAAAGCCATTACCATCTATATACATATAAAAGTAATAATCATCAATCAAGCTTCATTTTCAGTTATTCGCCGTTTATACAGTCCTCGTAATCCCGCACTGTACGACTATATTACAATTAAATCCTATAATAGCAACCAACTCTCTCTCCCTCTCAATTTATCATTGATTCATTAACAACCCAATCCCGTCACGTGCAAACCAGAATCGCGCAGCATCATCATCCCTCACATTCGCCATACATTATTCACGTACGCCATTTCTCATCGTTCCACAGCCCCGGAAGCGTTGCGTACAAAAATCTCTCTCTTTTTTCGCTTGCCGTATATAACACTATATATATATATATGGGGGGACGGACGTGAAAGCTCAGCAGAACGGACCCTTCAAGCGCCTTTGCAGCCTGTGGAAACTTCTGAAAGAGAACTTTTACAGGAGGATGCGCGACAGCTGCTGCTGTTGCTGCGGCGTTCGCATACAAAGACGCGGGCTGCTTTTCCGGAGAAAAGGACGAGGTTGCGTTTATATAACAGGCCGGTCGAAAATGAAAAGACGAGGAGGAGGAGGAGGAGGCTGCAAGCCGTTACGAGTTGTCTCTCTTTCATTTCGAGGGAAAATTGCCGAGTGGATCCGTATACAAGTTTCGACGAAAGGAGAAGAAAGAGGAGATGATGAAGTTTTAGCTCTGTAAGGAGAATTTTGACGAGGCAAGTGAAAAATGGTATATACGTGTATAGAACGACGGCGAGGGTCGGATTGCGTGTGGTAATCTAATGAGGGGGAAACGGTTAATGTGTGTGAGAGAGAGAAAAGAAAGGAGAGCGCAAGGTTGCACAAGTAGAATAGAAGTTAGCAGGCGACGACGACGTCACGCAAAGGTTAACCGAGCGTGCTTTACTGAGACCTAGTTACTTATTTTTACGGGGGGTATTTCCTTCGGGTAGAATGGCGAAATGCATTCTCAGGAAGATGAAAGTTTATCTCGGGTATATATATAAGGAAAAAAGTAATGTAGCTTTTTACGCGCGCGCGCGCACGCGGTCTAGATGAATTTATTAAGATTTTTCTAGATATATATATACGTCGCGCGTAATTTAGCTTTCATGTTCCCTTAATTATTTGTTGGATAAATTGAAATTATTCATAGCTAATGCGTATGACGTAAATAATTGTGATAATTGTAACCGTGCGATAGAGCTAAATTTATCATTCACTGATAAACAAATAAAATAGTAATATATAAATATTTAGATTGAACGTTTACGACAAATTACATATACGCATTCTTATCAGCAGCTGATAAATTCAAATACTCAATCGCAAACAAAAACCACTAGTCCAAACCTTCCACACATCTCTAAACAACTTTCACAACACTATAACTTCCCTTGGAAAGCTTCTTAACAAAAAAGAACACTCGACATTAAAATTCACAGTTCGCTCCCTCACATCGACCACTACTACCCTCAACTTCAAGCGAACCACTTTATCGTGGACGTCCATCCGAAATCGAAGTAGTATATTGGTATATAAGGTAAAACGCCGGTCGAATACGGAATTTCGCGTGAGGCGCATGAGCCTCTACGAAATGCGATACTTTAGCTGGAAAGTGACCGGGTGGGGGGAGACTTTTCCTCATAGAGGAGGGAGTTTCCGCGATAAAAGTCGGGTCTCGTCGTCGCGAGATTTTTTTCGGGCACTCTTTTAAATTGGATTTCTCTGCCCCAAAGAGAGAAAGAGAGAAGAAGAGTGGATTAGGTGGCGCTTTGATGATGATGCTATATACGTGTGTGTATGTGTGTGTATTGTTGGAAGGTGGATAGAAGAGGGGTCTTGCTGCTGATGGGATGGCTTGGAAGAGCTGCTATTAATTCATTGGCTCCGGTAGTTGTATTACGAGATTTGGCTGATCGGATTTTCCGATTAATTTAATGTATATAAAGTGCTTTGACGCCTATGATAACGTTGAGGTTGCGAACGAGTTTATGTTAATAAATGAAATAATGATCATTTGTGAGAGTTTGCAAAAATTTTTATAGCAATTGGTAATTTACGATTTTATATTGTTGTCGAAGTCCTTTACGATAAAAATCTTCTAGATAGTAATAAATGACGGATTATCCGATTCGATAAGTGGCTTTATCGAAAACCTATGGTATCTCGTCAGATGTAAAGCGCATATTATAAAGCGATCAATTCTTATATAAAAGAAAAGTAGGTAGAGTATCTCATTTGAATGCGAAGTCGAAAGCCGATTCCCATTTTACGTTCTTGCTTTTTACCGTTTTACAAACAAGTATATAAGGTATGGTGTACGCGAAATGAATTATTTAAAACGTTGATTTTTCCTATAGTTTTTTTCTTTTAACTAACAAAGAGGATGTCGGAAAAAACAACATTCTTTTTTCAATGATTGTATATTTTTTAAGGTATACATGCATTTTTGTAATATATCTCGTATTATTAACATTTTTGGCAATAATTTGTCGGTGTTTGGATATGCAAAAAAAATATGTGCTTAAATTTGACTGTCACGATAAAGTTTTTATCAATATCTTATCACTCGCTATATACAATTAAGCTCCAAAACGTGCAATCATATATTTCGACTTCCTTGTTTTGAATATTCAAGACAAGCACAGCAATGTTCAATTCTGACTCTGCATTCAGAAATCTTGCAAGGATGTGACTAATGAAACTTGAGTAGTAGTCGGGATGACACTAATACGGTGATAATCAATGTATATTTTTAGATTTGACACAGAGTGTCTGCAGGCTCTCGTGAGTTCACAGATATGTTTATTTGCAGTTTTACGAATAGTAAGTACAATAATGAAAAAAAGTTGATATATATTTTGTAAATACCCACGATGAGCGATGATACATGTATACATATAAAATTAATCACTCTATTTGAGATGATGCGATCGAACAAATTACCAATATTTGTACAAAACATTCAGTTATTTTTCAACTAAGTATAATATAACTACAATTACGATACCGTAATACTATTTATACCGTGATACACGTGTAATACCGTATGACACGTAGACACGAGTAAAAAGCGAAAGGAAAAACGTCATGCTCTAATTAAATAATACATTGTCTGCCGACCAATTTGGCGAATATCGCGCGCGCATCGATTATCGCTTAATCTGTCGAGTCGGCGGCGCGGCGTCGGCGTACTTACAGTTTTTTCCTCTTACTATACTCCCTCAATTATTCAGTCGGCTGGTTTCTACCGAACTGTCGATAGTAGCGTTGAAAGCTTCTCGAGCGCGAAATTTTACTGAGCCTCGAAATTCGACTTTAATTAGGAGAAAAATGTTATAAGGGCGTATCGTATTAATAATATAGAATTTCTTTTTTTCCTTTTTATTTCTTTGTGTTTACGAGCCTTTGTTTGCGTAACGGCAATTTTGCAAAATCTATTATAAATACATGTATGTACAGTTATTTTATTGTAAACAATAAACGTTGCAACGGTGTACCGTTGGAATCTGTTACACGTTGTATATGCAGTTGACCGGAATTTGTAGCAATTGAAATAAATATCATTTTTATGTAGTCAAATATAGTTCAATGCTGAATGATAAATATATATTTTTCCTCATAACGATTGCTGCTTAACTTCCACATTGCTCAAATATATAGAACGAAACAAATGCTCGCATTGTAGTAGAGAAGTGCAAAAACTTTAGAAACGTGGAAATTCATGAATTGTGCCTGGACATTCATATTTATAAAGTATACTTAATAACCTCATTATGTCTTTTGTAAGACCTTCTCGTTCATTCTTGAACGAGTTAAAGTACATTTCAGACTTATACTGCTGTGTTATTAAAAACTTTGTTAAATAAAGAATTGTCAGTTGTAAAGTTAAAATAAATCGGAACCATCTGCTGAGAATAATTTTCTTATTAGTATTATCGAATTCTTTGAATATGTATGCGGCGAAATTGAAGATGAAATCATGCGACAATCTTGCTGACACTTAAACTTCGCGCAAAAATACACCAACAGTATTATAGTTGCTCTAGTTTTCGACAATATAATATATCAAGCATTAAGATCTTCGAAATATTTAAAAACAATCTCAACATCGATCGTACAAAATTCCTTGTTCTTCACACCTTTCGCATATTTCAAATAAAAATCTCGAGTATCTTTTATCTCCCCATTATATTAAATATTCGCAACCAGTAGTTAACATTATATTTGAACTCAAAAAAAGCATTCGAGCCGAGTCAACCACCCGACACGTTCCATCCCACATTTCTTTCTCTCTCTCTCCTCTCATTCTCACTCGCTTCAATCACCCTCCCACCATCGCCTCCCACACTATCACACGCGTCGCACACCCACTCTCTTCTCTCGCGTACTTATATAAAAAAAAAGTCGCGCGCGCGCGCGTGGCCGATTGACACACTGCTGTGCCGTCTCTCTCTCTCATATGCGGCCTCGTTGTACAGTGACGTTTGGTATGTCATCTAACGATGATTTTTTTTCCTCCTTGCCTTCAGGCGCACAGACCATCGATTTCCCATATACCCGGAGGTCTCTTATCTCTCGTCGTTCGCGATTTCTGATATGTAGTAGAAGAGAGAGAGAGAGAGAAAGAGAGAGGGGGAGGGAGAAAAAGGAACGCTGATATGGGTTGAGAGTGTAATATAAGCTGAATTTATGTCGAGGGAGAGGGTACATATACGATATGGGATACGGGGTGGCCGATGAGGCGTGATGATGAAAATTGTTTTATATTTAACGAGTGAGCTGGATAAGAATTATTGTTCGCGCGTGTTGGTATATAAACGTTGTTTAGAATGAACTGTATATAAGCTTTTTGTTAAATCTCGTAAAGTCACGTGGTTTACCGTGTTTAATCGAATTTAGTTGAAAACAAGGAAGCGAGGTGGTCGTCAAAAATGCTTCTCGCTATACCTGTGTACGACTTACATACGTATACGATTTTAAAGAGAGACCATTGAGAGACGCGTTTCCATAAGAATGCATAAGCAGCACACACGTCTAGCATTCCACAGGCAAAACGGCACTAATTATATACTTTTTCACATAACTACTTTTCATATATATATATAAACCTATAATCCAAAACCCAATTCCAGCTCCTGCGTGAACCAAAAACAATATCTTATCACTGTCTGGATCCCTCGTCTAAGCAACCGCGTCACGATAACTCATCGCCTACCTCACTGACAATTATAGCAATGACATAATATAGATGAAACAACCTCTGTGCTGCTCTCACGCTAAGCAATAAAAAAAAAACTATATACGATTTCGGCTCAACTCGGTACCAGCGCACCAGCAGCAGCAGCAGCTCACTTATTCGAACAATCAATATAATACAACAGGCGGGCGGTCACGGCAACCTCGGCATTCCGCGTTATCGCTACACGACGATCATCATCACTCGCACGCGCTTACCTTACGTATACGTGTATATATGTATATATATTACTGTACGTATACACGTACGCGTATCGTACTCTATATACCCACAACACAAGACGCGTGAATGAAGCGCGCGAGAGCTAGCGAATCAATATACCTGCGGTTGCCTGCGAGTGCGTGTATATTATATATCTACATACGTATATATACACACACAGGCGCATACACGACGAAACGGTAAAAAAACGTAATAATGATCAACCGCACAAAAAGGAAAAGATTTCCATCTATATAATACAAGCAGCTATTTTTTCTCTCTCCCGCGCGCATCGATCTATATAACCGCGCTGTCGTCTTCTGCGAGTATGTATATATAGGCACTCGCGACTCTAATTTCGGAGCATACACTAGTATACATGGGGGATTATTGTTATTATCATCGTTACGTGGATTGTATATGTATGTATATATACATATACGCGAAACGCTGGCGCACTCACCTGTTGTCGAAGAGAGATTCTCTTATATGTATATACTAGTAGAGTGACGATCAATCTCGGATTACCGGACGACGATTGCTGCTCTCTGCGTATCCGATGCTATGTATTACTACACCACTGTATATACTGGACACGCACGCACCCGGTAGCAGCAGCAGCAGTAGTAGCGGTACAAACCGAAACTCTCTCTGTGTGTACTATACGCGCTCACTTTTTCGGTTATGCGTATATAGAAGATAGAGAGAGCTGCTGCTAGCTGCTATGAGAAAGAGAGAAAAACCGTTGGGCCACGGCGGCGCTCGGAAAAATGCGTACTATTACACACACACACACACACACGATATGTGCGTGATACGTATATATACGCGTGTTGCGATCGCTTTGGGCGTGTATCCCTCTCTCTCTCTTTTTCTCTTATACTATACGCGTCGTCGGCAGCACAGATGCACACGCACGGGCGGCTTGTTGCTCTTCTGGTGTGTGCCTTCTCTCCCGCTCCGTTCGTTCTCTCTCTCTTTTCTTGGTTCTGCTCGCGCGCGCGGGGCGCCTGTCTCGTCGACGCGTTCGTACTCTGTCGCTGTCTTTCTGCAGGGGGGAGCGCCGTGTGTATATGCGCGCGTTATTCGGTCGTCGTGGGAGAGAGAGCGAGATAGATAGAGAGTGAATATGAGCCCGGGTGCAGCTGCTTGTGGAGAAAGGTGTTGCGCGCACGGGAGGTCCCGGAACGCGCGCGCGCGCAAGCGACGTGGAGATACCGTGCAGTAGTGCCGAGTGGACAGGTGTGGCATCTGGCGTGGATCGATAGAAGCTTCGTTTGCAGTGGCGGGAAATTTGAGGTGGACGGTGTTGGGTTGGGTTTGGAATGGGTGAGGGTTCGGTTGGTTTGGAATGGGTGGATGATGAAAAACTATCACTGGGGTTTGTTGTGATTAATTAAAAGAATAGACGAAACAATAAGGCATTACTTTCTCCCGTTTTTTGGTACTTTTGAAGGTGAATTGTGATTATCCTAGAATTTATAAAAAATTTGCTATATAGTTTTAAGTATCTATTACTTATATAAAGTTTTTATTCTTGTCGTGAATGTTGTCATTGTAAATATTCAACTTAGGCTTACTTGTATTGCTGCGCATTCAGAACAAATACGAAACTTTCATATCTTTTTACGGGGTCTCATTATTATATGAAATTGTTTTTTTATTAAATTTTGAAGATTATAACATTTGATGAGAAAAACAAGTTCACTGTGATCGTCAGTACACTTGTCTCTCAGACATACTTAACGGAAACAGTATATTATGCATCTATGGATGAAAAAACTCGCCTTCGGCTCAGGTTGCAATTTACACGAGATATGAGCTGTCCAATTTTACTCCCGTGGAGCGTACACAATTTTTCCTCCTATCGAGGCCAAAAATGCCACATTCCCGTTTTTGCGCCGGGAGGGAATGTGGTACTTTCGGCCCGGCAAGAGGAAAACTATATGTAGCTATCAGTACCACATTTACTTTAATATTGTTTATAAAAATATTTTTAGTCAGATGTTTAAAATAGTATAATTTCGCTATTTTAATCAGTGGATATTTTCATATATATATTTGCACTAAGAATTAGTTAATATTTACTATTTCATCAGTAAATATTTACTTATGTATTGGTGAAACAATTTTAACTAATCTTTCATCTTTAATAGATTTTTCACTAATTCAACTTTAGAGAGTTTATCTTTAATTTTTTTATATAATATCCATTAATGACATAAATATTTAAAAAGTTCGCGATCTATCAAAAACTAAAAATACAATTTTATCATTTTTATTTTGAGTTTTTGATTTTTTCTTAATATAGATTTGACTATACAATGTTCGACTAAAATCAACAAATCTTGATCGAATCTGAAAAAATAAACACTATCGAGATTCCCGGAACACGTAAAAATACATTTCATGTTTTTAAGACCGGCTCGATGCACATGCAGCGCATGTGCCTTACATTCCTGCGCACATTTCACCCTGTCACTATATGCTCACTTTTTCGTAAAGTAAACAGAGCAATGAAAACATCAGATAAGTCCTCGTTAATTATCATATCAAAACAAGTTTGCTCCGATATAATTGTAAAGATTACCGAGTAGTTTACTTTTTGATAAAAATTATATCGTTCATCGAGTAGCCTCTTCAGAACTCGTTGAACTATTTCTTGATAAGTGACATCTGACTCTAAGAGTTTATACTTGTACGCGATATTTATCACTATAATCTTTAGATAAATTAATTTGATTAGTCTGTTTTGCTTATTCAATTTTTCAAATATTTAGTTGTTTGTTCGAGTCCATACAATCTATTTTACATAAAATAATTGTTTTTCACTTGATAATAAAACATTTTAACACTTAACAATCAAATATTAAATTCAATTAATAAAATATCATAGAAATGCTCCAAATTGCAATTCGGAGCAAAGGAAAGCGACAACGGAACATATTCTTATCGGTTTCGTCATGTTGCAGTTTATGTCATGCCCAATTCTATTTCAGCAGCTACTTCTATCTTTGCTTAGAACCATCTCTGTTTAATTTATTTGCGCGGTTTTATTACATTCATCTTCTTCGTACTGAGCAATTCCATACTCAATAACAGGGCGTCTTAGTTGAGTAATTTATCAAAGTAACCGATTTAAAGATTTATTGTTTATTTTTTATATTCTATCGTATTGTAATATGCAATTGTTATATTTAAGTAAACATATTTTATACAAATCGATGAATGATAATTAAATGTTGAATTCATTTTTATGACATTATTATTTAGTATTGATAAATACACCATTAGTTATACATTTTTCCGTTAATTTATACATTTTTCATTTTATTTATTAAAAAAAATATCAATATTATTATAAATATAACAAATTATTTGTACAAACTATAATGTAAACTCTTTATTGAACTTTAAGTAGTAAATTCCTAATAACAATAAACTTTAAAAATTTAACTGATTCTACAACACAAAGGAAAATCGGTATACAGAATACCCAAGCTTCTCAACCCGAGACCCTCGAATAGGAATTGTTTAACCATAAAAACTAATCGCATTGCGTCTACCTCTCCCACGACTGTTTATTTTACCATCCATAGTGACCCAATAACCACCACTCAACCTCCCCTATAAAATTCACTTTACGCGCATATTTCACTTCTGACTAACCCAGCAATACATTCATACACACATTCCACCCTCTTATACCCTCACTTCCTCTTCTTAATCTCGCAAGCTCACCCGAGCTTTTGCACGTTTGCTCGCGCTTCGAACAACGAAGAACTCCCGCCGGTCTACGCTTAGAAAGTATACGTCTAGCCTCTCTCTCCTCTCACTCTCTCTCTCTCTCTACGCAAGCTCGTATAGACACGAGAGGTAGAAGAAAAGCGCGTCGCGCGACGTGAGTGAGAGATATATTTACGGGAACGAGGAGACTCTCGTGTCTCGCGCACGCGTGTAGGTATATACACGCAGGGAAAATCGGTGGCAGGAGTCCAGCAGTATAGCAACGTTCTTCTCTCTCTTTCTCTTTCACTAGCTCGCACGCGACGAAAATAACTCGACCGAGCCGCTCTCTCGCTCTCTATCTTCGAGAGCGAAGTAGCAGCAGCAGCAGCTAGCTCGTGCCGCGCGCCTCGGGGACGACGTCGTGCAGTGTCGCGTCCAGTGTGCTCGTCGCTCGAGCTAAGCAGGTGCTGTATCTGAACGGGGGTTGATTTCTCGCGGTGGCGTCGTCGTCGTCGTCGTCGACAGAGCCATGAGTGTGAGTATACATATATATATATGTCATACCTGCTTGCGCTGTATGTGTACCGATACTCTGAGCTTTTGACGATAGGATATGTGAGGGATCAAGTGAGAGAGAGAGAGTGCGCGATGGGTATATAGAGAATAGAGAGATACTATTTCGGTGGTGAATGATTCAGAGAGCGAAAGCCGAGCAGCCGTCGACGAGTGGTGTTTTTATATATACACACATGCAGACATATACTTATATACTAGAGACACTTATTTCGTTGAGGTGGTTTAGAAACCGTCGGGGAGAGTTGAGATGGAACACAGAGTAGTGGTATATTTTAGGGTTCCGCGAGATCTGTGTGTGTGTGTGTGTATATATGAGCGTTGAGTGTTTGATTTCCGGGGGTGATTTTAAGCACGTGTGGCTGCGCTCGCGGTGCTAGGACTGTCGGGTACAGAAGGCAAGGGAGTATATTTGTGTTAAGTTACGGGTTGAGGTACGTTTAGTGTTTGGTAACACATTCGGTGGGTTTCAAAAAGTTTGGCTGCATCTTAAGGATTTATGGATTTTTTTTCTATTTCAAACGATAACTACGTGGAATTATTTCATTGTCTTAATTGTATATACGTAAAAAATAGGTTGACGTACTCGCGTGTTTTCGTTCCTAGTGAAATTCACGACAAAGCCGCCATTTCATTGATCGTCAACGAGCAACCGGGCATTATGCATTTTACAATTTTTCATTAATATAGAATTGCGAAACGATTTTCATTAATTTTCAAACAATAAACCAAACAAACGCGGTCGTTCAGAATTAGCTTGATAGACAATTCACAGTGCATTACACTTTCTCGATTCGGACGGTATTTCGGAAGGCGTCGCCGAATTCTATTTGCACTAACAAAATAGTTTGTTGGCACCATTCGGAGACAGGTTTATTAGACGCGGAAACATTCTTTTCCAAATATAAAAGCCAGGAAATGCGTTCCAGAGGGAAACCATCATTACAACTCACGGTTCTCGGTGTTCGATGATTACATTGAGCATCGTTTATTTGTTTCGGAATTAGCGACATGTATATTGGGTTCGCTAGTAATTAAAATGTCACTAATTAATGTCATTAAAGAAATTTCTTATTCTTAGTCACAATCTCAATTTTAATGTACTACACTCAGTATTGTAAATAATACGTGTACGCATCGAATAAAATATTATTAAACACGTGCTTTTACATATATATGCAAAAGGTTGCGAAATTTAAATTAAACAATAGTATAAATTTTTATTTGGCTACATACGCGAATGTAACATTAATTCTACACAAGTTTTAGATTACCACGCTCTACATAGTATCTAAATCAAGATTTTATACAGAAACCATCTATTGTTACAGACCAACACTTAAAGTATTTCACGCGCACGTGTATATTTATAGTTCATTCTTCAACGCGAGGTTAGGTATTTCATTTCTGTAAAGAAACTCGGTGACAACTATTTAATTAAACGAAGAATTTTTCATATTAAACAATCCACGCGTATACTCGTCATAAACGCAAAAACTCATCATGTATAAATAAACGAGCATTATACCGATCGTATACGCACCATTATCAATGTCAACCGGTATTCCTGCCTGCCTGCCTGCGTCGTTCTCTTTGCTCTAAGCTTATATTTTTGTTAAAAATAAGCGCTACCTACTAAGCTAAATAAAATAGACTGAATGAGGTGCAGCTCGACTTATCTTTACTTGGCAATGGCCGACACTTGACTTCATTTTGCGCGTTCTCCGAGCGCTAATGAACGCTATTTTACGATCGACCATCCGAAAAACTTTTTTTCATCGGCTCGCTATGCATTCACACATCTTCATATATATATATATCGAATTACACAACACCATCAACACCTCAACCGCACGATCCAATCCACGCAAACAAAGCTTGCAATCTCTATTAGTCTTTTTTTTTCTTCTTCTTCTTCTACATCTTTTTTTCTCGTAAATAAAATCTTAAACACTCGTGCGTGCGCGCACACTTTTGTTTATCAACAACAACTCGTGTGCGCTAATTCGATAATTATTATATGCCGTCATAGTTATATAGGCGCGCACACGCGGTAAACGACCTACAATGTATATATATGTATATATATATATATAGTTGAGCAATTCGCAGCGCGCGCGAATCGTCGTCGCCGTCTGCACGCATGTTATAATAATAAAAGCTTACAAGTGATGTATTGGAGGCCTCGCGACGGCCAATATATAGGGCCGCGATTGGCAGTGGCCCGCGAAAAATCAGCTGTCACGATTATCGGCGCGACTATAAGACTATATAATACTGCAGCGCGTTGCTGCGCCGTGTAATTCGCCGAGTGGTAGCATATATATAGTTTTCCTCTTAGACATTATGCCTATGCGCTCTTGTTTTGCACGAGCCGTCGCCAGCTGTATATATTGTTATGTTAAATATCGATGTTACAAATTTATGAACTTGGTTTTGCGGACGTATTATTTTAATATTTGTACTTTTTTGTTTAAAATTCTTTTCTCGGTCTATTTTGAATACATGCAGACTATAGCGTGATGGAAAGTTGAAAACGTCTATAATGTCAATTTCGCTACGTCGTAACTATAAAATCAGTCACTTTGGATATACGATTTCGTGAGTTACGAGTTGTTCGACGTTTCACGTCTTTAAGCACCTATTAACTTACCCCTAAACAATTTATCAATCCACTTTTTTTTTTAAGTGAGTAAGCTAAAAATCATCGACAACTATGATCGGTATCCATCTAAACTGAGAGTTATGGGTATTTATTTATTAATTTTTAAAAACTCAAATAATCACTGTCCAAAATTGATTTACAACTTTTCGCTATATGAGCTGTACCCATATTTATAGCCTTTTTCGCTCATATTTATAGCGTATAACAAAAATATTTGACCATTCTACATACGATATTAATAAAAGCAATTCCAAACGGTATAATAATAAACGCCCGCACGAATCATTGATAATTCACGCCGAACCAAATTAGCTGCGAATGGCAATTTTAGATTTTACAGCCGGCAATTCTTAACCATGCGATACATCGCATAATAAAACAACAAATGTATATACGCGTGAATTAAACTACCCCAAAATTCATTCATTTCACTTCACACCGTTCCCAAGGTACACGATAAATTCTCCCAAAACCCAAGAATAATTCAGCCACGTTTATTATATCCTCTTAGTAGAAACTCGATTTTCGTCCACTTCTAATACGTGTACTGCACCTTGCACCTCACGCGCGCTGCAGTATATAGCCGTACCATGCGAGCACGCGCGACACCGCGCGCCGCGCGCAAAACGAAGAAGGAACAGGAAGAGCCAGACACACTCTCCGTGCAACGTCCAGTTATTTCTGGACACACATACACACACACAGATACAGACACACTAGCAGTAGTGTCATCATCGGGGGGAGCTTTGCCCTGGGTTCGATGAGCTCTATACGCTGCGATAATGACTCCTTAACCTGCGCAACACGCCGCCGCTGTCTCGCGTCTACGCAGTGGCTAAATAAACATGTACGCTCGCTGAATGAGTCTCTTTCTCTCTACAGTGTGTGGCGAGTGTGTGTGTGTGTGTGTGTGTATTCGTTACACTTATATACACTTTTAAAATCGAAGCGGCGCGCGAGATATATACCCGCGAAGCTGACGCGCGCGCGCAAAGTTATTTTGGATGCGTTTTATGAATGCGTGAGAGTTAGAGAGAGAGAGAGAGAGAGAGAGAGAGCGTGGCTAGGCGCGAGATGGGCTTAGCCTAGTTTCCGGGCGGCGAGAAGGCGGGGTGGGCGGTGATCAAATGCTTCCTTGTTGAGAGTTATATACTAGAGAGTAGATTTTAGGTTGAAATTATAATGAATGTTTGGAAATTGTTTATTATTTTTGGCGTTATTATGTGATACGATTGTATATATAGCGATAATTCTTTTCATTCTTGTAACAATTGCCTCGTAAAAATTTTCAGGTTTTTATTATTATTTAAATTGAGCGAGTTTTCTTCCACTTTCCGGTGTTGTTTAGTTGTTTTAATGAAATAAAACTAAGTATGAATTAAAAGTGGGAAAGAAATTGATTCGTATACGTTAGCGAAATAGGAAATAGCATGATAGCCATGATTGCACTGGCTCATGAACTAAACGCGTTAGAACATAACATAGAAAACATGTTTTCTAGTATATATTTCGATTATGTAAATTGGAATCTAACGTTAAAGTATTAGGGCTATTTTTTGTAAAAAATGTTATATTATTTGGAATAAGAAAAAAATATAGTTCATGGGGAAAACATGTTGTCTCTCGCATTTTGAGGCATTGATTCAATCATATCTGAAAGGAGAAATAACTTTTCTAGGTCAATTTCTTTTAAAAGTCGTGTTATCATTTGGTTTACACACTGAGAGAAGAATTTGTTTGTCGTTAATAAGATGATATATTAAAAATATACAGAAAAATTTATTTATATTTACTCTTTGTGAACTCTTATTAACTAAACATATTAACTATTAATATGCCATCATTAATAGTTAATATTTTGGAATTTCAGTCAAATGTGAATGTTTTCACATTTACAATTTCCTTATTTCCCGAAAATCAACTATTTCGTATTAACTGTTACTAAATATATTAACTATAAATAAATCCTTCTCTCAGTGCAGAGTTCATTGAAACAGCAGTTATAGAGATAATCAACCATAAAATTTCCTTATTTTAACTGATATGGATTGAGCGCATAAAAATATGAAAGAAAACATATCTCTTATACTGAATTAATACATAATTTTTTACATAAAATCAATACACGTATAACTCTACTTGCTTTATATATATAGTGCTAAAAGAAATATTGACCAAACAGAAACACATTCCAAAACAATGCGAACCACTCGATCCTCAGTATTCGTTCACATAATCACAAATCCCGCGAAAGCGCTAACATTGTAATACACGGCAATAACTCCAGCTGAAAATATTGCTCTAACCCCATTTACCTCCATCCCCTCTCAAATCATTCACGTGTCTATTTTCACACCTAAATTACTCGACCGACATGCACTGACACATACACAACTACACGTATATACATTCCTACGTTATACATACACTTGTTTACTCAAATAATATATCATACAGTATAATCCCGTTATAAATTATTATTTGCAGAATCCCGGAGCAGACAGATGGCGGCCGATGACCATTTCAAATCCGTCGACGCGGCTGCGGATGGCTCGCTCTATGCCTCACTGGGTGATAGTAAGTACAACATGCTCTACTCGCTCACTCACACGCATATATATGTATATAGGTACAAACATTGTATGCCAATAATAGGACGATGACCACGACGACGACGACGACGACTATTAATAATCGGTATATGCACACGCGTATATGCGCTTCTCCGCGGAATTGATAATGGGATGTCATTTCTCAAAGCGAGTTAAAACGAGGGATTATGTAGGTATACGCATGCTCGCGTGCGGTTCTTTGTAATGCCGGCTAATTTTGCACTGGAGGCTATGTGTATTAGTCAGAGAAGGAGAGAGAAAGTATATGGGGTGCAGCTGTTAAAATTAATGCAGTATAGTAAATTTCGCTGATGTTGAGCTTTTTACGGAAATAGCAGGGTTCGGTGGGTTATTTTTTTGGTAAAAGTAGTTGAATTCGTTTTGTATTTTTTTTTTTTATTATGTATAATGGTAGATAGTCGCTACGTCGTTTTAGAAATACTGCCGGTATTTTTTACATTTTTTATGGATTGGCTTGGTCAATATAAAAATAATGTTAATATAAAACTAATAATCTGTAGAACAATTTATAGGTCAATCCGAAAAAAAATTCTAAAACTGTATAATCTTTATGAAATTTACTAGCGAATTATAAACCACCACGTCATCTGAAAAAAAATCGACTCATCGATCATTAAAAATACGAATGAAATGCATATAAAAAAACACTATTAACGTAGCAAAACTAAAAATTGAACAAGACGATTCTGAATCGTCAGCAGGCACAGCAGCAGTCGGAGCAGCAACAACAGCAGCAGCAAGCAGCGCGACGACCACCCACGCCGCCAAAGGTACCACCGCCATCGTTGTCCGGCGACTGCGGTGACCCGGACTACGAGGTCATCGAGTTCCCGCCTAATCGCAATGCCGCCACTAGCAATAACCAGTCTAAGTCCCCTGGTCAGTATATACACGTGACCGCATTATTATGTGTTTATTCGCTATGTAAAATTCCAGCGACTGGTTTGGTAAATAGAATATGGTAGATGGAATTGTTTTATTATAGTTATAGATTTGATTAGAATTAGAAAATATTTAGAAGTAGAATAATTAATTAATTGGGAGGTTTGAGATGGTTTTCAGAATTTATTAATTTTGGTCAACTCCTCACTTTATTCTATATTATTTACACGAATATAGCCTATAAATCATCAATTTTGAATAATAGTATTTCATCTTGAAAATAAAATAATTTATTACACGTATTGTCGCGATCAGTTTAGCTTTACACTGGTCTGGAAATCTAATTGAGTTTGCGCTTAAATTATCGTATATTTTTTATGCGTCACCGTCTTCTCATATACGTAACCGTTTACAATATTTTTTAATGAAATCTTCAATACAACAGCCTTCTCTGCGAAAGGAATACAAAAATCTTTCCATCTCTACACCTTCCACTCCCCACCAAAATCTAGTCCCATATATATAACTACACCTATATAAACAGTCTCTCAACTGCTATACCATTAATTTACCAATTTTTTCTCACATATACTAATTATTCAACCATCTTCCTACACACATAGGAATTTCAAACGGCCACGCGACCAGTACCACCACGACCACAACCGTCCGAATAAAATGCAGCCTATGCGGCAACGAGCGCGTGACGATTCGCTGCGACAACTGCAACGATGTCTTCTGCGACAGCTGCGACGAGGCAAACCACAAACACCCGAAACGTCGTAGCCACGCGCGTCGTCGCGTCGTTCAGCCTCAACCAATGGAGAACGGACGACAAGTGAAGCCGCCATTGCCACCAAAGGGCGAGGGTGCTAACCCGCCGGTACCGCCGCCAAGACGTAATCGACGCGGCAACCAGGTAGGATGCCAGATCTTCTGACTGTGCGATGATCATGGCGAGGTGGATGTGAAGCGATGGTGCGGCTGGTGGTAAAACGACGATCGTGATGATGATGATGATGATAATGATGATGTTATTGCGGGGTTGACGACGTTGTCATCGAAAGCTTTTCAATTGCCTGCAGTTTAGTTGCTTTTAGCGCGAACGATGATATGATTATTTTGCGGTTGAAAATAGGAATTCGAATTTAATTTGAATTATTATGGGGCTGATTTTTTCGTGAAATAGTTTAAAACAATGATAGGATTTCACCTGATACGATAACGTATGTTTTGAGGAGTATGAAATTACCCAAAATTTTGAAATTTTCGTAAATTTTAGTTAAATTAGCAAAAAAAAAACATAAATTAATCTAAATTAAGTATTTTTATCTGAAAGCTTTAATTGTATCGCTATTATAAAGTGTACATGAAGAATTTTTATTATTGCACCGCATTTACCACACTCGCTACGCTCGGGCGCTAATATTACGTCGTGCAATAGTAATGTACTATTAACACTTTATTTTTTATCAAAAAATGTACTATTTTTATAGTAATGCTGAGACACATTCGCCATGTGCGCTTTTTACTTACTAAATAATAATTTTTGTGATTTTCTTAGTAAATTTTACTTTTTGGAATGGTATATTTACAAGTTTTTGAAAAAAAATTAACTGATACTGTGATATTTTGATGAATCGTTTATAAAAATCACTGGCGAGTATGTCCCGATACTACTATGTAAATCAGTTTACAAAATCAGCGCGAAGACAGATATTATATTGATTCCTATTTTCAGCAGTACATTAGCTGTTCAAAATTAAGCTTTATAACATTTTTTCTTGCATTTCTTTTGTATTTACGTTCCTTACCTCGTAGGTCATTACTTAATATTACTAGCTTTACCCACATTTACGTTCCTTATCTCATAGGCCATTACTTAATTATTATTAGCTTTATAATACCCATATTCAATGCCTCTTCCTCTCATGTGATATAAACGAACACTAATCCTCGTCATTATACAAGTGTGGCTATATATACTTAACTGGTTGTGTGACTTCATTGGGCTGGGTGACGACAAGTTTCACTTGGATGACTGATAAACACTGTTCCATTCCATTCGAAAAGCTATATCTCGCACAACAAAAGGGAAAAAAACGCTAACAGATCATAATTTATTTTTCTATACAGCTTGATATCTCGCCATGTAAAACTGTACCTGTGATATGCGTCAGACAAGCTACAGCACAAAATTAACGAAAAATCCTTTTTATTATGTTTTTATAATTTTTAAGCTGACTCGCCATAAATACAACTAAAAATATGATATTAATAAACTACTAACATTTCTGATAGATCAGTCTCTTTATAGCAAAGAAGGAAATCAACCGATAAGCATACATATAGTTGTTAAAAAGTCTACTATCAATTACAATTTGTAATATTCCAGGAAATGCATATTATTATTAGCGTTTTTAGCGTGCTCACGAGGTCTATAATAGCGAAATACTATAGTCATCGCAACGTCCAGCCCAAATATGTATACCCGCAGAAAAATCCGGTGCACGCGCTTTTCTTTTTTCGTCTCATGTTTGCGTTTTCTTCAAATATAAAAAAACACGCGAATGACAATGCGAAAATATGCTCCATATAATATTAGATTACTCCGTTAATCTTAGCTTTTATATATAAATATATATACAAATATATATTTGCGCGTTCGCTATTACTATTATATACTATATTATAATGTTATATTATTAATGTCATTGTTGATCGTTACGATTTTTATTCATTGTTATATGTGTCTATATGATATTTTATATATATATATATGTGCAGATTGTAACAATTGTTGTGAGTTTAATATATCATGCTGTTATGAAAAACAAAATGTCTGCCGTATTCACTGATATATCCCCGACACATTTTTCCTTGCCTCGTACAGGAAAAATTTTTTGAAGATCGAGAGGGTTTTCCATTTTTCTCTAACATATTGTATTGTTATTTTTTAATATTATTTACTTGATGGTTATTTAAAATCAGTGAATATGGCCGATATTCCAAAATTCCTTTTAATTTATGTACAGCTTTCTAACAATTTTACAATTTTATTTTAGCAATATTTTCATTTAGTTACCACGCTGAGATTTACAATGTTTTTTGTTGTATATAACAAATTTTTTTTGCATAACATAGATACGTATCCACTAATAATATTTTCACTAAAAAATGAATTAACTTTGATTAGCATCAATAAAAGCCGAAAGTGAGTTTATTTCAATTACAAGTACCACTTTCATGAAATATTACTCCACTTTGCTTTTCAATACAGTGAAGACAACATTATATCAACATCTTCAAAAAATTATTCCCTAAAAATACCATTCATAATATAAAACTTATATGATTTTACAATATATATATATGTATTAAGATTAAGCCATTGTTCTACATCAATCGATCACCCAAGTATATATTTTCTTTATTCATTCCTAAATCTATCCTCAAACAATTTTACCAATGCCACTACAACCACCTGAATTTCACTATTCACTCGTTCCCATACCTTATACATTACATACATATCACCCATCCCCGTGACATCAACCACTGAACCCAGCGCACAATGTAACCCACGACGTTTTCATTCCTCGCCACTGTAGGCCAAGACGGGCTCGACAACCTCACTGACGCAGGTTGGTACCAGCAGCGGTGGCTTCACACCGGCGGACGTTAGATCGGCGACGCTGAAACGCGGCGTCGACGGCTCGACGTCGACGTTGTCGAGGCCACTGCCCGCACCCCCACCCGACGCTGGATTCGTTCACGCGACTCGCGTAGCTCAGGCTCAGGCTATGGCAGCGCAAGGGTCTCAAATGAGGGATATGGGACAGGATATCGGTGGTATCAGTGGCACGGATAAGATGTCTACGTTACAGGTAGATTAGATTTCAAAACTATTTTAGAAATATAAATATTTTATATACAGAAGTAAATAAGTGTGTAAACTTTACTTTCGTTATAAGAATATTTTACTATTTTCCACAGCGGTGAAACACACTGGTTATTTGACTATTCGACCGAAACATCGTAATTTCGCTAATAAATTTAATATTAAAAAATGACTATTTCAATAAGTTAAATTTACTAGGAAAATGGTAAACATTACTATTTAAAAAGTTAAAATCGCGAATAGCGAGTATATACCCCGTTGCTTTTCTATTAAAAATAGTATGCTTTCTTCTTATAAAAGAATAAACAAAAATTTTCTTTCATGTATAGAATTTAGACTTTAAACATTTAAAAATATAAGTATTATTAAGTTCATGTTGTAATAGTATTTTCTGAAATGCTACTTTCATCTTCATAAATAATATTATAAATAACTATCTTCTTGGATTGTATTTTAATTTAATCGTGATCGTACACAGGAGAGATATCGGAGGTACCAGGAAGCAATGCGAGCACAAGATGCCAATCGACGTAGGCACCCTTCGGTCGACACCACCAGAGACAGCTGCAGTCCGCGACCTGTGAATACGATGCAACGACACAGCTTGACCTCACCACCTCCACCGCCCTTACGTAATATGATGCAATCGGCGAGCGTTTGTGACCTGACTGCGCCCAGCATGTGGAACCCTGGAATGCAACAAGTAATGCTGCTAACATCACGATTTTCCAATCAATTTCTAACATCCATCTAACACTTTTAATCTTTTTCGATTCATCAGGCACAATCAGTAGCTCACCTGGGCGCACTGAACAACCCGATGATGTGGTATCCCCACCCCTGGGATGCGTCAGGGCAAATGGGTGGCTCAAACCTAAGCCTGAACCAAGCTCCGCCCATGTGGCCGGGTTACCCAATGGGTTATGGCCCACCGCCACCACATCTTTTACCACCGCATTACCCGGGCGCTATGCCTATGGGACCACCCTCACGTGCTCATAGCCCGGCGCGTAGCGTCAAATCTGGTAGACGCTCGAAAGCACCGTCACCCTCGCCGAGCATGAAGTCGAGGAAGTCTACCGCATCCACGAGGTCGAGGATGAGGAGGTCGCCGAGTTCACCGTCAGACGCGTCGTCTGAGGATTCTGATGAGTCCGATTTCGACGACAGGATGTCGAGGAGTTCGAGGTATAACGGGAGGAGGGATAGTGTCAGCAGTACGAGGACTGCCAGGGCAAGGGCGTATCATCAGGATGAGCTTGTGAGGACCAGGAGAAAGTGAGTTTATTACATAAATGTCAACGAGTGTATCCCTAAGTTAAAGAAACAAAAAATAGAACGTGAAACCACGTTTCTTTTCCAGCTGGCGTTCGGAGGACCGAATAAACAGCCTCGAGGAACAGTGGATTGCCAATCACTTCTCTCCGAACTCGCCGCACGCACTTCCACCGCGCAGTCACCCTGATATCGAAGATGACCGTCGTTCCGTTGCCTCTTCACGTCGTCCTCTTGACGAAGAAGTGCGGCTACCGGACGATCCACCGCCAGTCAATCGTTATAATTGCGCGGGTAGCGTACAGGCACGTAGTGGACAGAGCACCGACGACTCAGCAACCGGACACAGACATCAAAGGTCGAAGGTGACGAGCTCGTCAGATGATTACGTGGAGAGGCATGGGACGCTGCCGAGAGCAGCGTCGAGAAAGCCGCAAGAGGGAAGCAGAAGGAGCGATCTGGAAGAGTCTGAGCCGAGGATGGATAGGAGGAGGTCAGGGTCGATGAGGAACGCACGCGTGTCATCGTTCGAGGAATCGGATAGTGCTGGCGTTTCGAGGTAAAATGATGTTATTATATGCTAAACATATTAAATGTTTTTATTGTTAAAAGATGTTATTAAAAAGATTTTCTGAATTCACTTTGTTCCTATAATAAATTATAATACCTTTATTCGATATTTTCTCGAATATTGATTTCAAATGCTTTTTATCTCTTTAAGAAACTACCCAACCGAGAAGTTTAGACAGCGAAGCACCTCATCACCGCCCCAAGACCGGCGTCCCAGCCGCTCCAGCCACGCGGTGCGTTCGCCAACACCTGACAAGCACCGGAATTACGAGAAATTACCTCGACGCTCGGTTACACCTGACAAACACCGAAATCACGAGAAACTACCCCGACGTTCACCTACGCCAGATAAACTTCGAGGCCAATCACGGCGATCTGCCACTCCAGATCGACATAGAGTCGCAGCGGTGGAGAATAAGCCACAGTCGCCACGATCGCCGACTCCAGAGAGACGTTCGAAGGTGCCGTCGCGTTCGACGACGCCAGAAAGGCGATCGAAACCACAGGAGAAGAAACCACCTATGTCGCCTGTCAACGAGCTTAAACGTAGCGAGACGCCTAAGAGGAATGGCGATGTGACCAAGGATCTCATGTCAGAGGTATGTTGTTTTATAATTTATCGTTAAATTAGTAAGGAAAAAGAGCTTTGTTCGTAATAATTGCATCTCCCGTAGGTCATGAAAGGCGAATGGTCGTGCGAGTACTGTACCTTCCTTAACGACGCCAAGGAAAAGGTGTGCGCCGTCTGCTGTAAAACAAAGACCAGTGCACTGCCTCCGCCAAAAGGTGACGACGAGGACGAGGGCACAACGGAGCTTGAGAACAGCTTTAGCAAGCTAAAAGTCGCAGCTAATAACTCGAGCACAGCGAATGGCGAGTCGCCTGTTGAGAGCGCGGACAGCGGCAAGAGCAAAGGTAGAACGAGGCGAAAGATCAGCTTTTCCTTTGGCACCAAGTTTACGAAATGACCTACGACTATGTGCACACGCGTGTGTGTGCAACGATGATGACGTGTACAAATGGGTTGTTCAAGATGGGAATGGAGATGATTGTGTTCAATTGTTTTCTTTTTTTCGAGGTAGAGCAGAGGTGTTGGTTAATGGTGGATATTTGAGTTGTGGATTTGTATTTATTGAGATGTAAAATGATGCATTTATCAAAATTATTTGAATATGGAACTACAGAGCGATGTTATAAAATTACTGATTATCTGTGATTCTGATTGATTGAAATTTCGTTTTCTACTTGTAGATTGTTGTGTAGATTATGAAGAAATTTTAAAACCACCAATACCTTTACTCTATTTTGTTACAAGGCCTTTTTATAGCCTTAGATTTTTTATTTACGTTTAAGACATTGTTTGTTGTTACAACAGATTGTTTCCAGCTGGCCTTGTGCGAAAGATTTTTTACCGTTTTGTAAAGAGCGAAACTTGTTCACTTGTTTTGTTGTCACGCAAACCCTTTTTTTTTAACCAGATATCTAATCAGATTGTATATTCTTGAATGAATAATAAAACTTCGTATGACGTTTTCATATTGTACGCTAAATGGCACCAAATGCAAAATCGTGCTTTGAAAAGACTCAGCAAATTATTTTTCTTTTCTTAATTTTCTTTTAATAATATTATTCATTCAAGCTGGAATATTTCAAAGACGATCGTGCATTTGGCCTTTCCTCTTTGAATCCACCAGTCACTCTCCTTTATTTATGCCCATTTAACTTCAGATTCCGTAAAAAATGAAATATTTAAAATATAATATAGTTTTAAAATTAAATCAATATATTTCTTATGCAAATTTGTTTTAATTTTCTGAATGACAAATTATACGTTGCTAAATGCATTATACTATAATAACAAAAATAACATTTCGTTTTAATAACTACTTTATATAGAGATTTTTCTACAATTAACATTATTTTAATTTTGCTGTAAATCATAGTAAATAATAATTTTTATCTACAAAAAGTTTGGTAATTTATGTCACGGTAAGAATAATTTAAAATTTTGTGCTTACAAAATTTTCGTTATAACAAACGCACTTCTAAAATATAGAGCAGGATAACAAACATTATTTTTTTAAATTAATATAATAATTATAATATCTACTTGTGATACGCAGGTTTAAATGAAACTAAATATTCAAAAGAATTTATTAATGGATTAATTTTCACCTATTCCCACCCTGCTTTTAATTTAGTATTTAATTTTTGTATACTTTTCATACAAGAATAATCAATTTAAAAATTATATCGTAACTCTTTATATGTTAATAAAAATCTTCTGTTGATTGTAACTTTATTATACTGGCACTTTCACAGCCTATATTAATAAATTCCTAATTTACAAGCAACCTTTTTCTCTGATTCCAGAAACAGCCATTGCCGAGGACGAGCAATCCAAACCTACGGATACCACTGATTCCCCACACATGCCAGAACCCGAGGAACCCAAACCCACCGAACCTCATCCCGAAACCCAAAATACGTCGAGAGGCACGTCGCCCATGAAGGATCCCGTGGAGCCCGACGTTGCCAAACCTAAAAAATCGACCGCATCGACCGAAACTTCAACGCAAATGGAAGAACCGGTAGAAAAACCAGTAAAAACTGAAACCGCAAAAGAATTGTTACCACAGAAGAAGGAATCCGCGGTGGAGACCGAGCAGAGTCAGAAAAATGGAGAAAATGGCCTTGATAGTGAGACTAAAGAGGTAAAGAGCACAACTGTGTCCACGGGTACCTCACCACCCCCACAAAGCATCTCGACACAAGTGAGTGTATTTAACAGTGTCTCGTTAATTATTAATATTATTATGATTATTATAATGACGTAATTGAAATTATTTCATTTTCAATGTTGGTACCGATGTTGTCTGCAAAAACGTTCGTATGACGTAATCTTGTATATAAATATATTTCGTTTTAATATCAATAGTCCTTTTCTAACACCCAATTTTTATAGCATATATTTTTATTATTTATTTATTTAGTAATTAACAATGATATAGTAATCTGACACCTTAGTAATTATTGTAATTTATATTAATAGAACGTTTTTATATGACACCGCAATGCCACGTGTGTGTAATTTATGTTATACTCACATACGTAAAACCATTGACTTTTATTATTTTCAGTTTATCGCATACATATTTTTAGTTATCGTTTATTAATAACTTATCTACTTATTTTTAAACTTACATTGTTCTCAATGGCTTATCGCCAAATTATTGTGTAAATATTAAAGATAAATAGAATTATCATTAATGTTTGTTTAACGAGCTTATACAAATACTACATCTTATATAATACAATTTACACACTCATACAGAGATTTGAGAAAACATATTTTAACTTACAAATTGAATTTCGAGAATCAAATATTTGCATTAACATCGTTATCAATATTTTCCAGACCTACGAAGACCCGCAAACCTACTTAAAAGACCGAGAAGACACATTTCGAAGAGCCGCTTCGTTAGCTCCGTCGAAGAGCTCGACGAGATACGATGACAGCGATTCCGAAGTACGTTAGCCCCTAAGGATCATCCGTTCTATTCATTATTAATTATATAAACATAATAATATATTACCAAACTATTTATTTTCCCTGTCACTCGATTCGATTCATTTGCGCCAATGTATTATACACTCATCATCAGTCCTGAATAAATTCATGGAATAAATTTTTAAACGACATATACCAGCCGATCTCATTAATTTTTTGCAATATCAATAACTGTTAACGTTGACATTGTCACGCCCAACTGTGCAACGCAATTGATTGTATTGTATTCGAACGATATCCAAGAAAAAGATTACGAATCGGGCTGAGCTTATGTTTCAGGACGGTAGATTTCCAAGCAGCCCAGATGCGTACAGCGCGCGTCAGCGCGATCAGCAACGCGCGAGTCTCAGGCAACAACAGCAGCAAGTAGGACAGACGCGAGAACGGATCAGACGTAATTCCCTCACGTCGCCCCATCTTTATTACCGTTCCAGGGTAAACATCGTCGTGTTTCCTTCCATTTACCTCCAAACGCTTATGTTTGATTTGTTACTTCCAGCTGCATAGCTTATACAATCATATATATATAGACACAAAATTCAGGGATGAAGTTTGTGATGATTTGTTTTATGTTTATATACTAATATGTTTTTACTCACCGATATAGCTTAGCCCCAGCGAACTCCTTTTAATATTTTTTATTTATAATCATTTTTATCCTTATTTTTTATGATTTTTCAGCTTTTTTTGTCGTTCTTTCATAATCATGAATGTGTGCGTTTGAATGAATGAAAGCTGGTGTACGTTTACTTGTAATTACTTCCGTTCAATGATACTTCAGCTTACCAAATCACATGCAAGACTGTGTAACTTACAATAATGGCTTTAGTTTTGTTTTCTCCTTAGATCATCCTTAACCATTATAATAGATAAAAATAGTTCTTATAGGTATTTTTCGTTTATCACTAAAAGCATTATTTTTTTAATATACCATTTACCAATGCTCTGAAATAGCAGTTAATACCCAAAACTCATCCATTTCTCGATTTTTATAGGAACCAAGTCAATCTCGGTACGGCGAGCCGAGCAACCCCGTCCTCCAAACATTAACTCGCCAGGGCCTCGAACTCGTGGAAGTACTCCGTGAAGCCGAGCGCCGTGGCTTCTCCGCTGATGATATTCAAGTAGCTCTGGCCCAGGACCCGGCGAATCCACTTGATTGGCTTCGAAATCAGTGGCCACATCTTATCGAGACGGTGCAGATCCTTGCGACTACTCGCGGTAAGGATCTGGGAGAAGGCAACGATATTGGAACCATTAGCGCAGCCGAGGCAAAGGAAGTGCTGCGCATGGCCAAGGGTGATATATGGATCGCAATTGCAAGTGCCATTCAGATTCGTCAAAGAAAGGTGGGCATGGAATTGATGATTAAATATAATCTGTATTGATAATATGATTTACGGGGATAAATATTTCAATTGTATTTGTAATCTTATCAGGAGCTAAGACTTCGATATTTTAGTAAACCAAAAAAATGACTTTTATATACTGACTTATATGAAATAGTTATTAGTATCATTATAATTAAACCATTAAAATTTTTAGTGTCAGAATATTATGGCCAAAGGAAATTTCACATTAGCCAATGTCATCGCTGCTCTAGATACCCATTCAGGCAACGAAGAAGCATCTTTGTTGGAATTGCAAAAGGACCAATTGAAGCCATTTTTAATGAGAATTTGGGGACCTCCAACTGGAGTTGAAAACGAAGAAGCTGCACCGCTCGGAGGTTACACCAATTCCTTTTTTTTTAATCAAAATATACTGTCAAATCATTTATAATATGTAACGTAGATTTAGTTAATGACTTTACTATCATATTGTATAAATAATAATCCGACGTAGACAAGAGTGCTTGATTAATATTTAGATCTACCAATTTCTATATATTCAAATGATAATTTTTATTTATAATTGTATATAAAGTGTATCTTTTCTCATAATTACCCTCGTGAAAAAAATGAATTTCAGTGCGTGCAAGGGACGATGTGGCATCATTCTCGGGAGCCGCGCAGCCGCCGCAGGACTTCCAGGACCAGGAGGCGAGGAAACAGGTAATTCCCGCTACGGCGACCGACGTGCACACAGATTTCCAGCGGCAGTTAGCTGCCCTACGTGAGCTCACCGCCAACTGGGAACGCGAGGAGGAGCAGTTGATTGCTGCGGGCAAGATCCAAGACGTTGCGCGTGCCGTTGTTAGCCAGTCACCCGAACTGCGCGAGGAGGTCGAGCTACTGAGAGGCGCGTCCGCGAGGCTGGAAAAGGAGTTGCTGAGACTTACGGGCGAAGACGGTGCAATGAAGGGCGTGAAAGTAAATCAACAAGAGAAACGGGAAGAGAATGGAACGGGGAAAAAAGTTGATAAGGAGGAGGTTAAGATTACAGATCAGACGAATGACAATGTTAGGCTTTATGAAAATGTTGAGTTGAAAAACTTGCCGGAGATTCTGGTTAAACCGACAGAAGAGCTGACATTGTTGGAAAATACTATCAAAACTGAAGAACAGAAAGTTGTCATTACTGATGTTGGCGATAAAGTCAAATTAGAAGAAATAAAAGATCAAAGTAACAGTGACTTAAACGGCATTAGTAAAGTTGAAAATAATCAAAATAATAACAAAAACGACAAGTTAGAGCATCTTAAAGAAGCTATCTTTTCTGATGATAAGGAAATAAATAAAGAGGTGGTTCAAAAAAATACGACCGCAAGTGAAAACAATGATAAATTGACAGATGATAAAAAGGGTGTAAATATCAGCGTAAATGATGTAGAAAAAACGGTTAATGTTAATCAAAAACAAGTAACGATAGAAGAAAAAAACGAAGAATTAATAGTAAATGAAAGTAGTGATAAGGTAATCAAAAGTAATGATGTAACGAATAGTAATATTGTTGTTCTTGGAAATGATAACAGTAGTCATGTTGAAGTAGAAGCTGCAGGTTCAGCGTTACTTAAAAATGAAAATAATGGTAAACTAATTAAAAATAACGAGATAGGTGATAATGAAGTTGAAATAAATGAATCGACTCTAAATACTAATAGTGTTGAGCAAGTACAAAGTCAACAATCACAAGAATTACTGAACAATATCATTGATAATAACCAAAATAAAGTTGAAGAACCTACCGATATTATTGATAATAATACAAACTTGGTAATTAAAGAAAACGAATTAGAAGAATTAGCAGCAAGTACAAACAGTGAAGATACCAACAAAAATGAAAATATTAAACAAGTGGTAGAAGCTCAAAGTGGTATTCAACAAGATAATATTGTTTCAAGTATAGTAGATAAAAATGATAAATTAGTAACGGATGAAATTGCTGTTAATAATCAATCGACCGTTGAGGTAGTAACTGAAATATCCAAAGAAGTTAATGAAGAACAAAGTCATGACGATATGGTTAAATTAGAAAGCGAAGAACAACCCGAAGCAGTTCAACAATTAATGACGGCAATGAAAAAGTTACCAGAACAACTTTTAGGTCAAATCACAGCTGCTTTAGAGTTACTTGCTCCTAAGAAATCTGAGAAAAATGAAAATATTGAAGAGAAAAGCGGTGAACTAAACGATACTCGATCAGAATCGGCCTCTGATACACTTGATAAAATGCAAGTGAACAAAGATGCAGAGACCAGTTATTCTGAAGTGTTAAAAGATGATTCACAAAGTGATGTTAAAGTGACACAAAACGAAACTTTGGTCTCCAATAATACAGAAAATGTTAAAATATCTCTTAATGATAAAACTCCTGAGATGTTAAGTCAAACTGTAAATGAAGCTGAGAAAATAACAATAGAAAATGAGAATAAAAGTGTAACTACAGAGGGAGTTTCAAAATTAGAACAAGGTCAGGAAGAAAGTAAGATGATGCAAAGTACAAATAACTTAGTTTCTCAAGTGAAAACAGTAGAAAGTATAAGCGAGCCAAGTACTAATATAGAAGAAAATAAAACTAATATTAATGAAATTGAAAATATTACGAGTACTGAAACTAATTTTGAAGCCCAAAAAGAAATAGCTACAATAAAACAAAATCCTTCTGATAGCGAAAAAATTATCACAACAGATCATAAAACAGAAGTAAAAGGCGAAGAAACTAATCTCATAAAAAAAGAAGAATCCTTAGATATGAAGGTAACTAATATATTAATAACCAGTGAGAATATTAGTACTTCTCAAGCTATAGGCAGCCAAAACATTGTCGAACAATCTAAGCACGACAAAAATGAAAACTCTAATACCGAATCTAACAATATAAATGAATCAAGAAAAAGAGAAACTATCGATTTAGATAGTTCTATTATACTGAAAATGACAGCAACGAATGATACTTCGAAACCTCCTAATTCAGAAGTTTTAAAATCAACTGAACTTAGTACACCCGAACAAAATATCGATCAATTGACACAGTTACAAAATACACATACAAAATCAGAACAAGAAATTTCAAATGAAAGTACCGATGTAACTACAACTCTAATCAATATTGAAGCACCCAAGAATGTCAAAATTAATGACGCGGCAGAAGATGCACAAAAAACGTCCAAAGTATCATCAAAAGTGGTACGTACAAGCGTTGCGCATATTGAAATATCAAATTCCGATGGTTTAGGTCAAGCTAGCGACATGAACCCACAAGAACTTGAGGCCGTAGCTATGGTTCATGATAATATACCACAAGTACTTGAAATTCAGGAAAATGAAATTATTCCTGTCATAAAAAATAACAATATTCACATTGAGAGTTTCAAAGCGGAAGTACTGTTAAAAGATCCACATATCATAAACCAAACTTCAGACAACAGTTCTTCGTCTTCTGAGGAATTTTGTACCGTACGCGAAGACAATTTCGATGATGACTCAAGCACGGAAAAATCTCACAAAATTGTAAAAAATAATAGCATCAATGATACCTCAGAAGGTAGCATGACACTTGACGATGACGATTCATCTACAAGCAAAACATTAGATTCACAACATTCATCAGAAGAAATCATCACTACTAACGCAGTACTAATTTTGTCACCGCTACAGCAATCATCAAGCGATGGTTTCATGCACATTTCATCAAAAATCGTTAAACTCAGCTCAAAAAATAACATAGATGCAGATGCTAACTCCGACATTAATCCTGCTATTTCTTCAGAACAAATCGAATCAATCGATGAAAATAATTTTAAAGATGCCATTGAAGTAGTAAAAGATTTTGATGATTCAGATAAATCTAATGGTTCTGAAAAGAGTAATGATTCTTCTAAAGGAAAGAAAAGAAGTACAGTATTTACAATGTTAACATATTTAGGTAATTCAAATACGCAATCGAGTGATGACTTAATGTCGGAACCAAGTTCAGAAGAAACTTCACTTTCTTCTGAGTCTGTTTCCAACTCCGCAACTGTTAAAACAACGAAACTCACGTCAGATGAAGCTAAAAATAACATAAATGTACAAATGACACAAGGTTTTATTCAAAATCTAGAAGCACATGACCACAGTAAAAATAACATAATAGTACCAATCATCCCAACTTCTCAAGTATCGGAAAACTCTTCCTTATCGTCGACCCAATTCGAACAAATTCACATTTCAGAACTTAATGAACATAATATATTACCGCAAAATACCATCGATGTTTTTGAAATAAAAATTTCTGAATCGCCAATGATAGCTGTTAAAGATAGTGCTCCAATTATGAATGAAACTCCAGATGCTATTCTTAAAAATAATGATTGCGAACTCGAATTTGTTGATGCAAAAGATGATTTGTGTAGGGGTAACGAAGATAGTACACAAGTACTGGAAACGCCAGTAAACGAATCAGTAACGATTTCTAAGACAATAGAGCAAACAAAAGTAAATGAACTAGATACTAAATTGAACAACAAAAATCTTGATTCAACAAATTTACAAAAACAGTCAAATAAAACAAGACCAAAATCTCCGGTTAAAAAAATTATTATTGGAAGAAGGTCGCCAATCAAATACTTAAAAAGAGCTCCAAATGCTCCAAAAATTTCTCCGCCGAAATCTAAAAGTCCTCCTAAAATTCAAAGTACACAAAACAAAGCTGTTTCTCGGATACCTCCATCCAAACCAACACCTAAACAAATCGAAATTTCAACAAGAATTCCAAAAATTCAAAATTACAATTCAAAAGTCGACTCACGAATTAGACTTTCAAATGTTGCGAATTACAGAAATCAAATTAATCAAAAGACTCCTTTAAAACAAGTAAGATCATTTCAGCCATTATCTAAAAACGCGGTAAAAGCATTTAAAGTTACTAACGGTACACAGAACAAACTCGAAAACTTTGACAAAAAAGGCTTTGATGTGCCTTCAAAAATACCAATTTTCAAAGGTGTAAAGCGGATACCTGCACAAACAATTTCTATCAGTCTGCAGAAACAAATAAATGCCAGTGTTATTAAGCCAACTATTGCTTTTAGTTGCTGTGAAAATAGTTTGTTCAAAAAGGTTCAGCGTATTAGACCAGTTGAACTGAAAAAAGAAGAAATTTCTTTGAAAACAAATGAGATTGAAAAAGTATCTGAATCTAAAACGACAAACGTTGAATCAGATGAAGAGGATTGTTTCAAAGAGGAAGATATTTGTTTTATTCAGAAAGACAGAGTTCAAAACAATAAAATTAATGAAGAAACACATTTAAAGAAAAATATACATTCCGCAGATGAAAAAAGTCTAAGTAAGAATAGTATTGAAGAAACACAAAAACCAAATACAATGGAAGTTATAAATAAAACTGTTGAAGAAAATTCTAAAGTAGTTGAAGAGCCGTCAAATAAATCAGAAATAAAAAAAGTTGTTCAACTTCTATCGCAAGATGTTCCAAAAGAAGTAATAAAGAAGAATGAAATTGAAGAAGAAAAAGTTTTAATAGGTAATCAACAAGTAGACAGCGAAGAATCTGAATCTGACATAGAAGAGCAATCCGATAAGTCTGAGGAAGAAGTTAAACAAGGAAAAGTAGTAGAGGTAGAAGTAGAAGAGGAAGAAGAGGAGGAAGATGAAGAAGATGAAGAAGAAGATGAAGAAGCTGACGTAGAGGAAGAAGACGAAGACGAAGAGGAAGAAGAAGAGGCAGAGGAAGAAATATCAGATTCGGAAGAAGGATCCGAAGAAGGATCCGAAGACGAAGTAGGAGATGAAAGAAGTATTAGTGAAGGAACCGACGAACTTATTGAAGAAGTTAGTTACGAAACTGAGTCGGATGAAGTTGAGGAAATAAGCATTGACGAAGAAGGAGCTTCCTCAGAGTCAGAAGTTTCCAACACATTAGCAAATGTCGAACAAATGCTTGAAAAAACTCTCAATCGCATCAAAGCCGAGCTCTCGGATTATCAATCATCCGATGACGAATTGAGTAAAGCTAGCCCAGCTAAAGAAGAAGAGCCAAAGGAAAAATCACCAGAAACAACACCGGCTGAACCAATAAAACAAAATGAAGAAGCAATTCCACAGCTTGAGTCAAAATCCAGTACGGAAAAATTGGACAAAATACCTGCTGAAAGCAAAAAGGTTGATGCAACAACTAGCAACGGACATCAAAAACAAAATGGAACCACTAAAAAGGAAGAAAAGCAAAATGGCACCGTTAAGAAGGAAGAATCCCCAAAGCCCGCGAAACCGAGAAAGCGCTTCTCGATCGTCGCGAGCTTCATCGAACAGTTCGAAACTGAGAAGAAGCCAACGCCTCGACAAAGGTACAAGAAGACGACTAAGAAGGAGGATAAAGCCGGCGCGACACAGATGGTGCCTAAGGAAAACGAGGATGCGGCTGCTCCCACGACCGAGCGGGAGGTCAGTACCCATCTTCATCATCATCCATCCACGACACTGTCAAGTCGAGTGTTACGCACGTTCGTTGGCAGACCAATGTCTACAAACAGAGCTCGATTGCAATTATAATAATAAACAATATAACGAGTGGCGTTTCGCTGATTGCGCAAAAAAACAAAAAAAAATCGCAAGTAACCGTTTGTCCATGTGCATAACAGAGTGATATATAGAGAAAAAGAGAAAGAAAAAAGGAAAGTAAGGGAGAAAAAATGTAGAGCATCGCCGGATTAAAAAACCTTTTACCCTGCCATTAATTTCTTTTCCCATGCGTGCTGGCCTCATATAATCTTAGACTAAGAATCAATTCATTATTCACAATATGTTTAAAATTTCACTGATAATCATTATTTTGTAACCATTTATTAATAGCGAGTGGTGAGTATATTTTTCGTTCGACTAACGTATTAATTCATGTCATTCACAATACATAGTATTGTTACAGGCAAAATTATTTTCCAAATTATGTAATTAATTTTTTCAATTTAATGTTTATTATGCGAAGAGCTCGATTCTAGACGTTGGTGCATTTACATTTCACCCTTGTATTTTACATATTTTACCACACCTATTATCAGTTTTTTTCCGCATGGTTCATTATTTTGCATAGCCCATCTCATGTACATTGTTTATTGTATTTAAAATCCCGCACTTTACCAGTGAACTAAAATTCAAAAGTAATATAGTAACAGCCATTCACTTAATTCATTATCATATGCTGATTTTCATATTTTCTAACTTACGTACCAAGGCAGTAATATCACTGTTCCGTGTATTATTTCATTATAAGAAGACGGTCACTCATCAATTTGAGAAATAATTTAATGATGCGATTTACAGTAATATTAACCTACTTTTGAATTAAACCAGCAAATGTTTTGCTAAGAATTTTTGAGCATACTGATACTGATGGTGCTAATGAGCAAAAATACAATTTTATTCAATTTTTCACGAAATTTGTGGATCCATGTGATATAAGACTAAAAATATATTATTTTTTATAATTTACCAAATGTTTAAGATAAATTAAGAAATTTCTAAAAGCTATAATTTTATGTATATATAATTTTAAAACTTGTGTAAAATATTTTTGGCAGCCTAAGTGTGAAAGAACGAGCCAACAAAAACACGTGAAAATATTTATACATATACAAACTATATACCATAAACCGAATTGATCTTTCCACTCGAAACATATTTTCACAAATTCTTATCGTTCTTTTACACTTTTTCTCCGACTCCAAAAAAAAAAAAAAAAAATACTTATCTGAATCTTTTGATTTTTGCGTTAAAGACCTTCGTTAGTACCACCCTGATTTTTGCATTTTGCGACATCCACTAAAAAACAACCCCCAGAATCTCCCTTCAATTCAAACTAACGGCGGAACTTTTTCGCGCGCTTGCCATTACAGAGAGTCGCCAGGCGGCTGCTAGCCGAGGGTCGAGCCTCGAGTTACGAGGAGGCAGAGATTGCAGCAAGCCTACTGTCCCTGAAATTCAACGACGAAGAGTCGATACAAGCTGCGAAACAATGTAGCAGTGTGGAGTCGGCACTGGCGTTTCTGCAGCAGGAGTGCGAGTTGTGTACAGGAAGATTTTCCATGAGTCAGGTGGGAAATTTGAAAGTTTTTAACGAATAAAATTAATTCAGAAGAGAAAAAAATTAATAGTTAAGAAAAAATATTCAAAACGATATCAATTGTTCTTTTCCATCGACAGATGGTGTCAATGCTGAGGTGCACGCACCGTTGCTGCAACGAATGCGCGAAGAACTACTTCACGATACAGATAAGCGACCGTAGCATCACCGACGCCGTCTGTCCGTTCTGCAAAGCACCCGACCTGCGCGAAGCCGACGAGGATGAGGTGCTTGAGTACTTCAGTATCCTTGACATCCAGCTGAAATCTCTCCTCGACGCCCCTATTCACGAGCTCTTTCAGCGCAAACTGCGCGATCGCACTCTCATGCAGGATCCGAACTTCAAGTGGTGCGTTCAGGTGAGGATTATAATCGAAATAACGCATTGCCTGTTATAAGAAGTTACGTAAAAAGTTCGTTGTAATCTTTTTTTATACGATACTTTTGTTTTCGCAGTGCTCGAGTGGATTCTACGCTGATCCGAATGCGAAGAGACTGATTTGTCCGGATTGCAGGTCCGTCACCTGCGCCTATTGCAGACGACCGGTAAGTGTCGTAAAGAGTGTCTGATGGTGATTTATGAAAGAGTCTATGGAGTAAAGTTATATCTGGAAACGGAGCAAAGTTCAAAATATTTTTATTTAAAAGTAATCCAAGCGTCATCGCGTGATTTTATTTTCAAGTGGGAAAAACAACACGAAGGTATCAGTTGCGATCAGTTCGCTGCCTGGAAAGACGAGAACGATCCCGATAACCAAGAAAAAGGACTTGAAAAACACTTGGCTGACAACGGAATCGACTGTCCCAAATGCAAATTCAAATATTCTTTGTCACGTGGAGGTAATCACTCATGGCTCCCTAAAACCCTCACACATGTTTTTAGTTATTCATTTTATTCAACTAGACATAAGAACCCAGTATATATACGCTGCTAACCTTCTTCTTCACATATATATGATTTAATAAAATTTGAAAAATGTAAATGTATTTTTATAAAATTTAACTGATACATTAATAAAAACTAACACAGCGTATTAAATTTATTTGACTTCGAATACAATCCACAAATCGAACATTCGGGTACGTCTATAACTATAAAGTAGTTACTTCATTATTTTTCTTCCTCCCATTTTCCTCAGGCTGCATGCACTTCACCTGCAGCCAGTGCAAATACGAATTCTGCTGCGGCTGCGGCATGCGCTTCGTCATGGGTGCCAAATGTGGCCTAAGCGGCTACTGTGCTAAACTCGGCCTTCATGCTCATCATCCGCGTAACTGTCTCTTCTACCTGCGCGACAAGGAACCCGTCCAACTACAGAAGCTCCTCGCGGAGAACAACGTGGGCTACGATACCGAGGGACCTGCCGGTCAACGGCGCTGTAAAGTGCAACTACAGAAGGAGACGCCCGCAGGTGTCGTAGACGCGGTCTGCAACGGTGACGTCGTCGAGGGATACGCCGGATTATGCAGGTGATTATATAGTGATGAGGGTGTCGAGGTTGGTGTGAGTTGTAGAGTGTGGATAGTTATAGTAGAGGATCCTTAGCGCATTTTATTGTAATAATCGATTCGTCCGAGATGATTATTGGGGAGATTTAGTTATGAGTAACAAATATCTTCTGATGTTTTGTAACCATTTATGCTAAGGGTCCTTCCGGAAATTTCATTTTATAATTGAAGTACAACGATTGATTCGAGAAAGTAAACATTTTTTTATTGGCACTTTTATACACGAAAACTCTCACTTGGTGTCAATATTACCAAATTATAATTAAAGAAACAAAATATTTTTTAATTTTGTACAACAGGTAGTTAAAATGCATTTATTATTAACATAATAATAATAACATTTTTACAAAACAGACAAATCAATTATGGCCAGTTTTGTGTGATATTGCAGTAAATTAACCACATTTTTTCAATAACTATTTCTTGACAAAGTTGTTGTGATGTAAACGTTTTACGTTATATTATCGTAAAGTTTAAATCTTTTGAAAATACTTATTTTTTTAACTCGTACTTTAGCTTTAAATCATTCATGGTAAATATTTAATAACTCACAACAAAAATGTCAAAAATAAATTGATTTACTTTGCCAAATGCTAAACATGTTACAAAATAGTAATATGAATTCTAACAATCCATTACAACAAATACAATAAATAAGAGGCGCACTGCGCTTTTACGTTAAATATTATAAGAAATCAAACACAAATAACAATTACATAATTATAAATCAAATGAAATTCTTATTACTATTTAACACTCTATTGATGAATTTTTAACACAATATGTATAAAAACGCGGTATGTGCATAATTATAGCTCCAATTATTTTTAAATTAAAAAAATTCAATTATTTAAAAAATACACATGTCTTTCTTCATTTTCATTACATATTATGTATGTAAATACTTATTAATATTTAAGATGTCTTTGTACTATTCAGTTATGATACATTGTAATATAAATACAATTTTTAAAATTTTTTCATTTTACTAAATTAAATATCGTTGTATTTAGTAAACTGAATAAATTTATTTATCTAAAAATTCATCAATACCATTATTAGCTCGCTAATATTTTTGACGTAAAAACGATCAAGTTCAAATAAAATTTCCAAAAAGATAACTTTTATCACTCAATTTTAAGTATACCAGTACTTAATATAAAAATCGAAAAACATAAACCACTTATTGTAACACGCCACGTCAAAAATATCGCGTAGCAAGGCATGTGCATGTACTCAAAAAGAAAGCAAAAAGAACCAAGGCGAGACGAATGAAGCTGGTAAATCTGGCGCATCGTTCCTCCCACGTGTTCACACCGAAAATCGGCAGGATCCATTACGTGGAGTACCTCGTGCGCCAAGTGCGCGCCACGCGGCTGGAGCCGCTGCCTCTGATGACGGTCGACGACCTGGAGACGTGCATACTGCGCGCTGGCCTAAAGCTGCCAGCCAACTGGTACGGCCGCGATCCCCATGAGTACCGTGATGATCTACTCGAGGTAAACCACCCCCGTGGGGCAGCATTTCTATCTAGAAGAGCTTATTTTTTGGCTAACCCAGAGGTGTTACTTTTCCCCGCAGGCAGCACTACGTTGAGTACCTCGCGGGCCTGGTGCTCAAGCGGAGGCTGGATCCTGTGGCGATCTTCGATCTGAACGACGCCAAGCAGGAGTTGCGCCGTCGGGGAAAAGTGCCGCCTGCTAAGAACCAGGAAATGTCCGAGCAAGATTACCTCGAGGCCTGCATTCAGGTGAACCTATGCGCCACATAGACTCTCTGCTCGTGTCGTAACCATCCTATTTTTATTTTTCTAGTTTTTTTTTTGTATATCTTGTTTGAGTTAAGTTTTGTTCGCCCCCGTTTTGCGCGTTGAGAGCCTCAGTCTTGTTTGAAGAATAAAAGCTGAAAAAAAAATTGAATGGTATAAATTTTTTCAAGCATATTTTATTTTACTATAATTTATATACAAGCAGTCTTTTTCAATTTATAGATATTCCATTTTTTTAATGGTACAAGCCGGAGAAATGTAGTTTAATGTTTCTATAATGACACATATATGATTGAACTCTCAATGTCGAAAGTACGGTTATTTAGAAAAAATTTCAATTTATTAGTTTTGAACCTACTTTAGATTTTGAAAATTGAATAAAGCAAATCCTGGTTGTTTTCTATTAAATCCTTAACATTATTATTTTTCTTTCTTAATTCATTAATGACATATTAATAACAATCTTAATTACAGAAAAATGAAATTTTAACTTTGTATTAAAATTTTTCTTGGTTTTTTAAACATTACTGTAATAATTTCAAGTACATATATGTCATTAATGATTTTAAATTTTGGAGTGAATAGAGCTAAGATACAAAAATAGAAGTGACACGTAAACATAAAATTATATTTTGTTTGTAAACATAATATATAGTACTTAAAACTTTATTCGTGGGTCTGAAGTTTGCAATGTTAGGGCACAACGAAATAATTTCTCACAAATAAATAAAACAGCTAAAAATTTGCACGATACAGTGAAATCTTTATTTTAATGTTGGGTTATGCTATAGAACGCTAAACACATGAGTAAACTTCAAAATCTAACATATAAAAATAAAAATAAAGAAAATTTTCTTAAGTTTCGTTGCGCTCCAACGATGCAAACTTCAAAGCCATCTTTATTCTGGCAAACTTTAGCTTTAAAGAAATAAAATAAAAGCAAAATTTGATAATAAGTCACTTTTATTTTAATATTTTGAAAGTAAATTCATAATTTGTTGTAATTATATGTTATCTGTTTACAGATTGTACGGAAAGAGATTCCACTGGATTAACAGAAAAAGCATTCAAGAAATTCATTACATGAAAATAATGTGCGTTTGAAGTTTCGTGATATTCACTAAGCTTGTCTTTTATTTATTTTATTTACTATAAGATATAAGTAATCTTAAGATACATACCACAACAGTTTGTAGATAAAAAACACTGCGATGATTTTTTCTTAGCTAATAAAGTTCTTTGAGAAAATTACTCAAATTATTTTTTGATTTCTGAACCTTTCCTTCATTTAATATGTGATTTAATTTATTTAAATTCATTTTCCTAACTTTTTGAAGAGGAGTCAATTCCCTATTCATTGGTTTCTTTTTTACTGTTATTACTGTAGGTGTTGAATTAATAAGTGTCACTTCCTTTTTTTCTCTTATGTCAGGTGATTTGATATGTGATATATTCAAGCCAGCAGTTCTATCTTTCACTCTCTTCTTCTTTTTCTTTTGTTTTGTTAAAGTATCAATTTTATTCAAGTTTTCTTTAGGTGGTTTCAATCTACTTGGTTTTGCGCAATTAATTTCTGTACTTTTTGAACAAACAGAGCATTTATATACAACTTTGTTCATTTTATTTTTTAAACTTTTTTTCATTAAAGTTGAATGAAACCTTGATAAACTATTATTTTTTGAACAAGATTTAATTATTTGCTTGACCGATTTAGAGCAAGATTTACCAGGTACTATTTTAGTTTGAGGGTCATTTTTGGACCACATAGATCCACAATGACAGCACATAACTGAAGGTCCAAAATATTGTTTTGGTAACTCTAAATCTTTAGATCGTTGTTTACACAGCTGCCTAATTAAAGAAATTTGTTTAATTAATCAATCAGTATTAATTTATAAATAGTAAATACAAAATTATTTTAACTTACACGAAATACATCTGACATTTATTTGTACCTTCATTGTTGAATTTTGATAAATATTTTGTAATATTCCACCAATGTTTTATTTTCTCCATTACTAAAATAATTGACTATTATCACAATGTTTATTTATACACGTTTTATAGTGAAACCTAACCTTACACTATTTTATTCTACTGCAATTTCAGTTATTTAGCATATTTTTTATATAAATAACTTGATTTAGATATACACAAAGTTTTATCAACATAAATGGATATTACTTTATGTTTATATCATGCCATATACGTACTATATTTATATCGTACGACATTACGATTATATACACGTTAACCTAACAGCCGATCACTACTATGTGTATACATTCGTTCCATGGTAGAAGAAGAAAAAGGTATATATATATCCACGCGCATATTAATGGTAAATTGGTAAGCAACTAATCAGAAGGTTGCCCGTGATGACGTCATTTTAAGCACGAGATTTGAAATTAAACTTTCGAAAAAACGCTTTTTTGAATAAAAATAATGATTAAAAATTATTTTTGGTCGTTAAAATACCCGAATTAAAATTTAATTAATTTATCCATCGTCTCAAAGTACTAACACTTAGTAAAGGTAATTTAACTTATTTCTTAGATACCTATATGCTTTTGAGCTTACACATTTTAATGAAATTGCTGCCGATATATCCTCAGAATTTCATTTAACCATTTTATTTGGATTAAATAATTTTTTAATTTGTCCCGGTGTAAAAATTTCTTTTAAAGCATTTTCATAATTACTTCTTAAAGTTTCAAGTTCTTCATTGTGTTTTTTAGCCATTTCTTTATTCTTATTTTGCCAATATTTACATTCAATTTTGCACTTTTCACATTCGCTTTTAATTTTTTGTAATTATAACGTAAATTTTCATTTTCTCTACAATCTTTCTTGTTAAAAGATTCATTAGAACATGACCCTATATATTCAAATTATTTTTTAATCTCAATTTAATATTTTTAGAATAATATAATATATATATATATATATAAAATTAATAATGGATTTATATTTACAGTATTGTTTTTTTGGCTTTTTTAGATGGATGTATCCCGTCTATATCATAAATTTCGTTTAAATTTTGTCGATTTAAAAGAAAAGTTTTTAAATAATAAAATTATAGATTTGTTTTAAATGTTTTTATTTAAATGTTTTACTATTATTATATTTTGGTATAAATACATTCGTAGGTAGCAAATTCAATTTATCATTATTTGTATCCGAATTCACATGAGAATGAAAGCTTTCTTTCCAATAAAAATTTTTATTCGATATCGCATTTTTTAAAAACTTTTTATTGGTTTCAGAACATCCGAATAATTGTTGTTGGAGAAATACTTTATATTCCGAATTTCAAAATGGTCAGAGCAAGCGCGTGCTGTTCATTTCATTAATTTTAATTAATATGATGTCATTTTTAGATAAAATATAAACAAAAGTATTCTTAATCATATAGAATGTTAATTATGTGATATTACATGGTAACCATCTGTTATTCAAACAATGAACTGTAAACTTTATTTTCATCACACATTATAAAAAATTATCAAAAAGTCATATATATTTACAGCCTTTAATGCTAAACTCAGCAGTGTTATAACCACAAGCTTGTATCCATTAGTGATTGGTTTCATCTTTTGGGAATACAAAATATCTTATATTTACATTACTCTTTAACTTTTTAGTTTTATTTTTACACAATTTCACTGAACACATGGGCATTGTATTAATTTATAAGTGATTTTTTTACATTAAAAACTACGCAAGCGCTCTGATACTCAGCAGTTTTCTATAAATATACCGCCACCATTTTAAATGTCGTGACGTCACCACGGGACATGCGCGAACTTGACCAAAACGCGTCGACGACTCGACGAGTGGACCTATACCTTGTTCTTCTTCTACCATGCATCCGTTCAGAAATATAGGTTATCTCATCAACTCACGCGGTTGACAGAACTTGAACTCAATAACTTTATCTATATAGTTACCACTACTAAAAGTAACGAGAAGAATAAGGAATAATTCATGGTAATTGACACGAAGAATAATTTTTTAACTATATTTGACAATCAAAAGTACTAATTTTTTTCAATAAAAAGTTTTATTTTTTAGAATCTTTTTATATTTATAATATACAATTAATCAATTAATTTATTAAACATTAAACGATGATTATTCTACATTCGTGCGTTGGAAATTCCAACATCATCACAAATCTGTCACAATATTCATAAAAATGTAGTGTTACACTTCAAAGACATTTCTTTTTACAAATATATTATAAATCCTCAATCTCTCCTCTTTCAGATTACAAATTGATACTTTTCATTACAAATCAATACAAAATCTTCTTTATCACAAAATAGATTGCTTTCTCAGTCTCTGTATATATATTTGACACACTTACGCATTTGAGACTACTGTAGAAAAATGAAGTAAAAAATGTAACTAAGTATAATGCAAATGATAGAAAAATAAAAAAATATTTTATGAAGTACTAATTTTTCCCTATAATCCTTCATCATCAGTTTTTTGCAGTCGGTGTAACAGCAGGTACAATTAATTCTTGAGTTTTCTGTTGGTTCATACAGTCTATGGTCGATCCTTCATCTGAATCATTATCACTAAGAGTTGAAGGTGTTAATCTGCAACCTCTCGCCAAATATGATTCTAATTTACCTACACTAGCCAAGATTAATCCTAAGAAGGGTGGAGAAGGTTTTAGAGGTCTTGATAAATATTCTGGATGAAACTGGGTTGCAACATAATAACTATG
>JAWWEQ010000010.1:29563539-29574916 GCA_035583055.1 Torymus tubicola | reverse complement strand
ATATGGATGGGTTAGGGTCTATAACTTGACATAGTTTTATTATTCAAAAATATCTACAATCTGTATAAGTTTTGGGATAATTGGTGATCCGAAACTCTGAGCTTCTCCTTGTAACTATATTTCTTTCATTTCTCATGTTTAAATGCTTATATCTCCGACCAGAAAATATATACACAAAATTTCTTCGGAACTAACTAGTAGGAAATTACGATTACTTTCTACTCTTTTTCGAATTTTTTAATTTTATACATTTCCCGCAAAGTTACGCGTGTTTGACTGAAATTTTAAAATTGGCTAAAATTTAAAAACCCTCAAACGTGAAAAAATATCTTAAATGAATTACTATAAAAAATACTGAAGTGTATGAAAAGATAGTATTTTTACTGAACTTTTAAAATTTGCCAGAAATTATAAAATCTATGAAGGGGTTTCTGAGAAATCGGTGGTTGATATTGGCGTTAAAAAAATATGTTTACGAACTTTTGAACGGTTTACGTGTATATCGAAAAGTAACGATCTAAAAGATAAAAATCAATATAAATTATTTGTATACTTTTCCGTTTCTATTGTAAATTTTACATGTTTCATAACTTTGACACATTCTAAATTTCAGCATAATATTAATCAATAATTTTAAAAAAAACCTGAAGCAACGCAAAAAACAATATGACTCCTTAACAGACCAATTTGCAGATGCTATACACGCTGCTCTGCTTCTTCGGCACGGGTAATATGGCCAGTTTAAGCTCGTTTGATCCATCCTGGACGCGACACTTCCTCACCGTCTTCTCACCCTTCACAATGGCTACGCTCATTCTCCTTAAATTCGTAATGCCACTTATCCTTGTTGGTTGCCTCATACGCGCTCTTGCCCCGGACTCGACAATCTTCGCCGCAGTGTTGCTCCTCGGTGATTGCCTTGCGATACCGCTTATGTACAGCGTAACCAACGAAGGTAGTTGGCTTGACATCGGCAGCGCAATAAGCCGCTTCGTCATCGCCATTGTGCTACCTTGCTTGCTGCTCCTGGTCTATTACCTCACCAAGCCCTTTACGACGTTCAGTCTGCAGGAGTTCTTGCAGCGGCGATCGATCACCGGTCAACGATTGAAGATTTAAGAGTTGCTTGATTCCGGTTTAGTCGTGCGCTTTATAGAGATTACGCACAAATTGTTTGTAAAATAAAATGCTTTATCGTTCAAAGTTTTGTTACTTAATATATAATGTCACGATTAAAAATCTTTTTGTTTAGGTGTCATATTGGTTTTATAAATGAACTGTTATTAATTTTACTCGCATTATATTACTTAAGTATTTTACTTATAGCTTTAATTAAAATAAATACTATAGTAATATATAATTTAGTAGAAATGTTTGAAATAGATTGATAATAATATATTATTTCAGAGCATTGATAAAATTCGAAAATCAATTTCGATATTGATTTTATAAGAATTACCACTTTATGAACTGACTATTTTTCATGATAATTTCGCATACAACCGTTTTTCAGACTGACTGCATTCCCGTGATATTCTGTAATGTATAAAAAAAATAAATATTAAATAAATATTTTGATCATGAGGAGTTTTGTTGTAATGTTCATATATTGTGCCTAATTTACGCCAAGCATCAAATAAATGATCCCTTAAAATTGCATATCCTACTATTAGATTCAGTGTGGTATATATGTTCTCAAAATACCAATTAGACGTTTTTTTCGATTTATTGCAAAAGAAAATTATTTTTTATTTGAAAATGCACAATATTCCGAATATGCGCGACGATGATCAATAAAGATTAGTGCATTTTTCTTCATCGATCATGAAACCAATATGTACTAATAATATATACTGTCATAGATTTATCTAAATTTTAATGGAAAAATATACATTTTTCGCTAAATATAAAGAATTAGAACATAAATGATATTATTATTATGCCAATAAAAATAATTTTCAAAAGCATTTAAGTTCAAAATAATAATACATTATGCAAAAAATGGAGAAATAATCTGTTCAAAGCGGAGCTGAGGAGTTCAGCAGGAGTTGAAGTCGAGTACAGAAGTAGTTTTTTCCTGTGTTACAAACATACTACTCTGTATGCTTTAACAAGAACATAATACATCAGTTATGAAATATCATTCTCTGCCTTAGCAGAAAATTATATAACTCGCTTCTTTGAACAACGCTTTGAATGTGAACCCATTTTATTTATTTTTCAATTAAAAGTATCCTTCTTACCGTGTATACATACTTACCTTTCGTATATATATATATGGAATTATACAGAAAGTTTCCCCGGAAGTCGTCGTAGAAACAAAAAAAAAATAAAAATTTGGAGACCAGCCTCTGAAATAATTTTTTTTTCTATGGATCATAAAAGAGACGAGAAAAAATTGTAATCAAAGAAAACGGTTTCGTGACATTCTTTTATCGCTAAATTAATTTTTCTTTTGGGAATTCAACACGGCAAAGGTGGACGAAAAGTAGTCACTAATTATTAATCAATATTAAATTAGACAATTCTGTGCAAACTTACGTACATTTGAAAATCGCAAAAAATAACGAAAATGTACGTTTTTCCGAATTCACGAAATCCTTAAGATTTTCATTGTTTTTCAACGTTGTTTAAATCATTTTCTCTAGTTTCAAATTTTTCTTGTCTCGAAAAAAATTACTTCAGAGGTGTGCTCCAAATTTTTTTCGTCAAAAATGTTTAACTGTTAAAATGAGGTATCATAAGTCAAAATTACAAGGCAAATAGTGAGCGCGAGGCGTAATTATGCAACATAATTCAATAAATTGGCAATATCTCGGGTTCTAATCAACTTTTTTTAATTCTGCAAAAAGGGCTGATTTCTTAGAAGAAATGCAACAAATCTACGTATTTAAAATATCATTTTAGTTTATTGTCTCATTTCTACAGCGTTTTAAACAATTAAATTGTTAATAACTTTTGTTAATAACACGATATGACAAAACACTCTTGAAATTCGTAATCAGTTTGCCAAAATACGTCTAGAAACCTGTGGGGTCTGACTGGACCTCCATCGGCCAAGAAAACCCTCCTGGTGATCCTAGACTAAAAGTGGCATTTTCGGTCAAGGTATGGTGAAAGATTTTACTAAAAATTTTTGAGCCTAGAATTACACAGACATGGCACTTTTATAATAATCACAGTTTTAATGGAGGAAATGACGAAAGAAAGAGTTTCACTCAAACTTTTATTAGTCATAATATTTATCGGATTGATCCTATCAATTGCCGTGTTTTTATTAGAAGTATAATGTGTGAAGATACCGAATTAGATACTAAAAACTAGAGTTCTGTAAGATGAAACTATTTGAAGAAAATTTTAGTAAGAATCATGTATATCGACAATTATATTTTGCATAATGTGTATTCTTTAGTAGCAGTACAATTGATTTCAGATATATTTAGATATATGATCTAATTATACTTTTCTTACACTATTGGAGTATAAATGCTAGACACATGTTTTACAACAGGTAACAGAGTTTTATCAAGCGATACATCAGATAAGTATAATCCCATAAATTTCACGTATTTATTGAAAAATTGTATTCTTACACTGAGAGAAATTTTCGTCTAAAAATTAATCGATGTATATAGGAACGGAGAGACAAATTCGCAGTTAATTGAAGTTCGCAACGTCTATCGCGAATTTTTACTATACTGGAAAGTAAAGTGAAAATTCGTAATTTAAAAAAATATTTTTCGCAATCTAAATTACCGACCTCACCTTTTCCATACATATTAAACTAAATTAAATAAGAAATAATATTTTTATTTTTGAAAAAACGAGAGGTGGAAATCGAATCCCAGCCCGCTGATTCGGAAGCCGCAGTCTTACCGCCTGTGTCAACGCGTCCTTGCGCGTACAGTGTTCGACTTCTTTACGCTACAGCTGAACTCCTTCCATAACAATAACGTTGGCAGAGGACTCTAATTTTTACTATAACTAACTAGTAAAAGCTGCTGCTTCCTCTGTCTATTATATCTTAACTTCGAAATTTAGTATACTGTATAGTAAAATATGCATAAAAAATCTTGTATAAATTGTACAAATATCTAGAAAAAATCATTTTGTAAAATATTATTTATTCAAATAAAGAATTTACTATACTGGTATAGCAAAATTTATAACCAGTTATATTATTTTTTCATGGATTTTATATTAAGTTAAAATGCATTTATTATTAACATAGTAATAATAAGATTTTTACAAAACAGACAAATCAATCATGGACATTTTTGTTTGATATTGCAGTAAATTAACCACGTTTTTTCAATAACTATTTCTTGACAAAGTTGTTGTGATGTAAACGTTTTACGTTATATTATCGTAAAATTAAAATCTTTTGAAACTTCTTTTTTTAAGTCATTGTACTTTAGCTTTAGGTCATTCATGGTACATATTTAATAACTCACAAAAAAAATGTCAAAAATAGTAATATGAATTCTAACAATCCATTACAACAAATACCATAAATAAGAGGCGCACTGCGCTTTTACGTTGAATATTATAAGAAATCAAACAGAAATAATAATAATTACATAATTATAAATCAAATGAAATTCTTATTACTATTTAACACTCTATTGATGAATTTTTAACACAATATGTATAAAAACGCGGTATGTGCATAATTATAGCTCCAATTATTTTTAAATTAAAATAAATTAATTATTTAAAAAAAATACACACATCTTTCTTCATTTTCATTACATATTATATGTAAACACTTATTACTATTTAAGATATCTTAACTCTATTCAGTAATGATACATTGTAATATAAATACAATTTTTAAAATTTTTTCATTTTACTAAACTAAATATCGATGTATTTAGTAAACTGAATAAATTTATTTATCTAAAAATTCATCAATACCATTATCAGTTCGCTAATATTTTTGACGTTACAACGATCAAGTTTAAACGAAATTTCCAAAAAGATAATTTTTATCACTCAATTTTAAGTATCACCAGTACTTAATATAAAAATCGAAAAACATAAACCACTTATTGTAACATGCCACGTCAAAAATATTGCGTAATAAGGCACTCAAAATGAAAGCAGAAAGAACCCAGGCGAGACGAATGAAGCTAGTAAATCTAGCGCATCGTTTCTCCCGCGTGATCACACCGATAATCGGCAGGATTCATTACGTGGAGTACCCCATGCGCCAAGTGCGCGCCACGCGGCTGGAGCCGCTGCCTCTGATAACCGGCGGTTGACGACCTGGAACGTGCATACTGCTCGCTGGTCTAAAGCTGCCAGCCAACTCATGGTACGGCCGCGATCCCCATGAGTACCATGATGATCTACTCGAGGCAAACCACCCCCGTGGGACAGCATTTGTATCTAGAACTTATTTTTTGGCTAAAACCCAGAGGTGTTATTTTTTCCCGCAGGCAGCACTACGTTGAGTACCTCGCGGGCCTGGTGCTCAAACGGAGGCTGGATCCTGTGGCGATCTTCGATCTGAACGACGCCAAGCAGGAGTTGCGCCGTCGGGGAAAAGTTCCGCCTGCTAAGAACCAGGAAATATCCGAGCAAGATTACCTCGAGGCCTGCATTCCGGTGAACCTATGTCCAACATAGACTCTGTTCATGTCGTATCCATCCTATTTTTATTTTTCTAGTTTTTTTTATTTCTTGTTTGATTTTAGTTTTGTTTGCCGTCGTTTTGCGTGTTGAGAGGCTCAGTCTTGTTTGGAGAATAAAAGCTGAAAAAAATTTTAATGGTATAAATTTTTTCAAACATATTTTATTTTACTATATTTTATATATAAGCAGTCTTTTTCAATTTATAGATATTCCATTTTTTTAATGGTACAAGCTGGAGAAATGTAGTTTAATCTTTCTATAATCACTCATATGATTGAACTCTCAATGTCGAAAGTATTATTATTTAAAAAAAATTTCAATTCATTAGTTTTGAACCTACTTTAGATTTTGAAAATTGAATAACGCAAATTCTGGTTGTTTTCTATTATTTTTCTTTCTTAATTTATTAATGACATATTAATAAGAATCTTAATTACAGAAAAATGAAATTTTAACTTTTTATTCAAATTTTTGTTTTTTTTTTTTTTTTTTAATATTACTTTAATAATTTCAAGTACATATATGTCATTAATGACTTTAAATTTTGGAGTGAATGAAGTTAAAATACAAAAATAGAAGTGACATATGTAAACATAAAATTATATTTTGCTTGTAAAGATAATATATAGTACTTAATACTTTATTCTGTCAAACTTTAGCTTTAAAGAAATTAAATAAAAGCAAAATTTAATAACAAGTCACTTTTATTTTAATATTTGAGAATAAATTCAAAATTTTTTGTAATCATATGTTATCTGTTTACAGATTGAATGCAAAGAGATTCCACTCGATTAACAAAAAAAGCGTTCAAGAAGAAATTCATTACATGAAAATAATGTGCATTTGAAGTTTCGTGATATTCACCAAGCTTGTCTTTTATTTATTTTATTTACTATAAGATATAAGTAATCTTAAGACACATACCATAACAGTCTGTAGATAAAAAACACTGCGATGATTTTTTCTTAGCTAATAAAGTTCTTTGAGAAAATTACTCAAATTATTTTTTGATTTCTGAACCTTTCCTTCATTTAATATGTGATTTAATTTATTTAAATTCATTTTCCTAACTTTTTGAAGAGGAGTCAATTCCCTATTCATTGGTTTCTTTTTTACTGTTATTACTGTAGGTGTTGAATTAATAAGTGTCACTTCCTTTTTTTCTCTTATGTCAGGTGATTTGATATGTGATATATTCAAGCCAGCAGTTCTATCTTTCACTCTCTTCTTCTTTTTTTTTTGTTTTGTTAAAGTATCAATTTTATTCAAGTTTTCTTTAGGTGGTTTCAATCTACTTGGTTTTGCACAGTTAATTTCTGTACTTTTTGAACAAACAGAACACTTATATACAACTTTGTTCATTTTATTTTTTAAACTTTTTTTCATTAAAGTTGAATGAAACCTTGATAAACTATTTTCTGAACAAGATTTAATTATTTGCTTGACCGATTTAGAGCAAGGTTTACCAGGTACTATTCTAATTCGAGGTTTATTTTTGGACCACATAGATCCACAGTGACAGCACATAACTGAAGGTCCAAAATGTTGTTTTGGTAGCTCTAAATCTTGAGATCGTTGTTTACACCGCTGCCTAATTATAAAAAGAAATTTGTATAATTAATCAATTAGTATTCATTTATAAACAATAAATTCGAAATTATTTTAACTTACACGAAGTACATCTGATATTTATTTGCACCTTCATTGTTGAATTTTGATAAATATTTTGTAATATTCCACCAATGTTTTATTTTCTCCATTACTAAAATAATTGACTATTATCACAAGGTTTATATACGTTTTATAGTGAAACCTAACCTTTCACTATTTTATTCTACTTCAATTTCAGTTATTTAGCATACTTTTCATATAAATAACTTGATTTAGATATAAACGAAGTTTTGTTACTTTTAAGTTATATGATGTTATATAGGTAAGTATTTATATTGTTTATGACATTACGATTATATATAGGTACACGCTAACAGCCGATCTCTATTTGTGTACACATTCGTTCAAAAATATAGGTTATCTTGTCACCAACTGTAACCTAGCCTTTACTCACAATCACAACACGCTACAGTTTCTGCTCAGTGTGTGCACGCTCGAGCAGTGGTGCGGCTCGAGTCGAGCGGCTCGGCTCGACCATTCTGAAAATCTGAAGTTAACTGCTCAGTACACGAATCGGGATTGCCCACCATTACAGCATTCACGTTGAAATTGAATTTTGATGACGGAATTCGTGGCTACTACAAAACAGATTCATCCTATTCTTTTGTGAATTCCACAGGTATTTACAGGTTTTTTACACTGCTTTCGTTTTTTGTATCACGTTTAACCTAAAATAATTTTTAAAAACCCAAATCCTCTTTGGTTTTTTATTTAATTCTTAAAGTTAAAAGGAAATCGGAAAATAAAAAAGAAAAAATTCTAAAAATTTAATTAAGAGGAAAATTATTAATCTCATTAAAAATAATTAAATAATAAAAATAAAAATAAAAAATAACCATTCATTTTGGACTAAGCTTAGATGAGGAGATGTATTTTCAACGATAGATTGTTTTAGACACTTCCTTTGTCTGGCTTTTTTGAAATTATTGACTTTTGGACTTTGAGAGTAATCTGGTTAGTTTGTCGAGTGCTCGGTTCTGCGGTTCTCTATCTAATTGTGCCATTAGAATAAAGCAACTCGCTTTAACCAACATTTTTATTTAATTTTAATTTGCCGTTTAAATTCCAATTTTAGAATTTAATTTGCTTTATGTGTGGAGATAATCCCATATTTTGACGCTTAGGCCATGTCCTAGAAGTATCACCTAGTCCTTATTTATGTTTACTACAAGTATAACAGTATCAAATATCCTTCTGATCAAGAACCTTACGTAGTTCAAATCATTGATTCTAGGGAAAGTTTTAATATCTGTAACTTACACATTGTATCTATTGGGATTAAAATCTTTGAAGCTGGCTTTAAAGTCACAGCTTTAAGAAAATCCGGGCCAATGAAGGTTTCACTCTCCTTTCATACCCATAAAGAAGTCAATGATTTTATAGAGTCGGGGATTACCTTAATAAACTCAAACTGGGGAGCCTTCATCCCTGATGATGGCCTCTTTAAAATTGGAGTTATTACCGGAGTCCCTTCAGAGATTTCTGAGGATACTATTACTCGAGGCATCGTTTGCCCAGACAATGAGATTGTAGAAAAAGTAGAACGTTTATCCAAACATATTGACTCAAATATGGGTAACATAAAAGTCAATTCAGATAATTTAAAAATCTTTTGCAAAAAATCTTTGCCTCCTTATTTGGAATTATTTGGGGTCTTTTTTAAGGTTACCCCTTTTATTCCCCCAGTCTTAAGATGTTACAATTGCCAAAAATTTGGCCATGGTTCTACCCACTGCAAAAATGAGTCTAGATGCGTTAATTGTAGCCTTTCTCATAAAGAACATCTTCGAAAACCAGGTTCTCACCAGAGATGCCTATACGGAGGAGATCCCTTTAGACTCCCTGGCAAATAATCTTAACGCAATTACTGCACAAAATATTGAAACGACAGATCAATTAGACTCTACTCCCCTAGAAAACAATTTTATTAACTCTGTCACTTTGAACAATATCGATAATAATTTAATATCTGATATTAATGGCCATGCCCATGCGGCTCCCAATCTTTATTTGGAAAACATTTCTCTCTCCCTCTTCAACCGAATCCAGGGGTCAAATAAAAAATCTTACTAATAAGTTAGGTCTTATTCAAGAGATTATCACTGCAGAAGTTCACAGTGAAAATCTTACACCTCGCATTAAAAAAAGAAAGAAAAGCAACTCCAGTTTTTCAACCCGATTTTCTCCATCGATAAACGGTTCTTCTATGTCCCAGATAAAATTGAAAAAAGTAAAAAGTTCTATTTCAAAAAACGATTCCAATAGAATTAAAAAAATAAACCTTTTCAAAAATACAAGCGCGGGAGGTGAAAGGAGCGCTTCTATAAAATCAATTAAATAATGGCAGGAAAAATGTGTTATTTAAATTGCAATGGTATTAAGGGTAAGTGGGTTGAATTGTCTAATTTAGTTCTCAAAAGAGACATAACATGCTTTGCTGAATCTAAATTGAGTTCACCGGACTTTCTCCCTGATATCACCAACTTCAATAAGATTAGGAAGGACAAACGCGACTGCCTGAAAAATGAAGGAGGTGGTATTGTGGTTTTCGTCGAAAGATCCATTCAATATGAGTCGCTATGTTTTAACTGGGTTCCAAAGAATTTTGAATTTGTGTTATTAAAAATTTCTAAAGGTTCTACTTTTATCCATGCGTTTTTGGGTACAACCCTCCATATAACACCATCGCTTCGAGAGGTTTTGAAATTCTATGGGATCATCTATTATATCATTAGAAAATGTAATCATAATTGGAGATTTTAATGCACAACACCGTAATTGGGGCAGCTATAGTGCTAACCAATTAGTTAGGAATTTAAGTGAATCTTTGTTAAACTATAACGATTTTGTCATACTTAATGATAGTAATCCTACCAGAATTTCCATCAAACCTAGTTGCCCGGATCTAGCTCTTTGTTCTTCAAACCTCATTGACAGAATTGCTTTCAACGTAGAACCTGAGGGGTGTGGTAGTGATCATTTACCTCTCTTACTTGAATTGGACTCTTTTAATAAGTTTCATAATAAATCTCAAAAGATTTTCTCCTTAACCAAAGTTAATTGGATAGAGTTCAGGTCTTATATTTCAGATGACCCGTTTTTTAACCTCTTTAATTTCGAAAATATCGACACTGCTCTAGAATCAACCACAATTCTTCCAATCGATCACGATTAATTTAACCCTAAATCCAAAAAGAAACCCCCAGATGCCCCTTGGTGGGACTCTGACTGCTCAGACATTGTAGATAAGAGAAGGTTGTTATTAGACAAATTTAAATCTAATCCCTCGAAATCTAAGCTTTTAGAGTATAAAAACTTTTCAAAAAAAGCTTCTATATCGTTAAGCAAAAAGAAAAAAGACAACTTCAGAAACTTTATATCTAGTATGGACCCGTCTAGACCCCTCATTTCTAATTTTCATATTATGAAAAGATTTAGAAATAAGTTAACTCTAATTTTCATATTATGAAAAGATTAAGAAATAATACTGCTTTATTGGAGGCATTCAACAAGATTGCCTCTTCTTAACAACATACTTCCTTTTCACAACCTCAATCAGGATGCTTTTCTTAGCTCTGCTATATCAATCGAAGAAGTTATGAATGCTATCAAGAATTGTAAAAATAATTCAGCCCCTGGTATTGACGGCATCCCGTATACTATGCTGAAAAATTTACCGGCAGTGGTTATCACACATGGTTGACTAAATTTTTTAACTTTATTTTATCATCAGGTGCCTATCCTTCGGAATGGAAGAAATTCAAAGTTTGTTTCGTCCCGAATGGTGGGAACAAAGGTTACAGGCCAATTGCCTTGGCCTTCCCTCTTCTAAAAACATTAGAAAGATGCGTAAATGATAAGATCATGTGGTGGTGTGAAAACCGTGAGATTTTCCCCAAAAACTTTAACGGTTTTAGAAGGGGCAAATCCTGCTCTGATTGCTTAGCCTCTTTCCAGCTGGATGTCCTGATTACAAAAGAAAAAAATGAACTCTTACACTGAGAGAAATGGTCTAGGAAATTTTAATACAACTTTAGTAAAAATTACTATATTTTATACAAACGGTGGG